>CAIIXF020000006.1:34617847-35194847 GCA_903813345.2 Owenia fusiformis | reverse complement strand
ATACATGAGATGTTGATGAATTTGGTCTTTTTAATTCTTTTGTAAAAAATAATCGTTAATTCTTTTGTCCGCTGTGACGGAGCAGTTGCAAATGTGAACTCTGAAAATGCTCCGTCACAGCGGACAAAAAAAAATTAATAAAAAAAAATTAATAAAAAGACCCAATGCATTAATATCTCATTAATACATTCAGAGTTATGCTGAAAACATGTGTTAATATTATCGTGTCCCTATATCATGCCATTAAAAAGTTATAAAAGAAAAGGTACATTTAAGAGTTTGATACTCTGGCACCGTTTTCAATAGCTTTTACTCCTAGCGTTATTGGACTTCAAACAGAAGTGAAGGTTACCCGCAAATGATATATTCATTGCATGGAGTTAGTAATTATCTTTGATATAACGAAACATATGAGTTAAAAAATAAATCGTGGAGCATTGTTAGTATTTTTATGAAAAATAGCATGCTCCGTCACAGCGGACAAATCTTTCGATACCAGCCTGTGAGTATAGCCCTTTTATATTTTACAACAGATGAACAGTTATTTTGCCTTGGCCTAGACTCAGTGTAATTGATCAATTTCGTTATTTCAAGTTTGCCATTCTGATCAGTCCCCTACCCTACATGTACAATTAGATATGAGTAAAAAAACTTTTATACAGGGATTGCTCCTATAGTGATCTGTGTTCATGTAGTTACTTTGCTATATACCTACAACTGTTGCTATTTCAAGGAACCATTTGGAAGTGTGTACTGCTACAACAGAACTGGTGAACTTATAAAGGTTTCCACTGGTTATGTATTCCCTAATGGTATAGCAGTACAACATAATAAAGATGGCACTCCAATGAAACTGATATTTGGAGTCGCCAGAAACGCCACTCTCTGGAGCTTCGATATCGTTGGCCATTGTCAGATAGAAAAAAAGAGAGTTTGGGGAAATCTTCCAGGTATATATAAAAGGAATGCGTATAGTGTAATAGAGCCCGAAGACATACTATTTACTCATGTTTTTTTTATTTAAGAGGCTCTGTCAGTTTGAACTGACATTTGGGTTATTTTTTCTGAACTTTGATATTTTATATCAACTGCCAGATTTTGACCCATTGATTTGTTGAAATTCTCAAAAAATATATATTTAAATGGTGAAACATCAACAGTGACACGTGTGCCATGCAAACCCTGTATTTTCAGAAAATAAACACAAATATGTTTCTCTCTTTTAAACATTCGTTATTTTCTGATTATAGCCAACAGTATTCCAGCAGGTATGGATTTTGATGAAGATGGAGACCTTATTGTTGCAGACTATAACTCTGGCCATCTGTATGTCTTCGGGCCTGGTGGAGGTGCACCGGTGCGTGTAGTAAAGACCCCCTTTGTGTACGTCACAAATATTCAGTTCAGGCCTAACTCAACAGAGTTGTATATCACTGAGAACGAGTCCAATAGTTTGTGGAAGATTCAGTGGAAGAGCAAGGGAATGGAGCAGTATTGCGAGAGACCCTAGAGGAGTCACAGATGTATGAGAGGATGTAGGCGTTAGATAATATGAGTGTAATTCAGATCATTAAATGTTGTTTCTATATGTACATTTCGTACTTGTGTTGCACTGAAGAATTACTTCTAGTACATCTATTATGTTTAATTTAATAAAAGTATTGTAAGGACGCAATAATATTGTATTTGTTTTATTTATGTATCCTCAAAACAATTGTACTTTCCTGTAAAGAAAATCTCCCTTTTGTTATTTCATTTATGTATGACATAATATGTTGCAGGATATGCATCAATGAGTTAATGTCATTTCGACCTCAATAGAGATATTAAATTCAATTGTTCTTCTTGTTTATCGTTATCGAGTGTGACTTTATGAACAACAATTTTATCAATTACTCTTATGTTATTAGTGATGCTTTACACGTTGATTACATTTAAGCGGTTGAGAGAAGGACATTAAATCATTTCATTTTAATCTTTTAATTCATCATTTAAAACTACATCATTTCGTGAATCATACAAGGTGATAACAATTATCGCTCGAACATTTGCATAATATACGTGCAATTGACTGAACATTTTTATTAGATGAAAATGGGAAACAATTTTTTTGCGTTATTCGTTGCTGTAACATGTCTTGGTTTCGGTAAGCAATCTAATGTCCCAAGTGCCATTTCAGAAAAAATTAGATTTTCACAGATTTCCACAATTTAAATCATCTTCTTTCTTACTGTGATATTCCCTTACCTTTGTCTGCTCTCAACATATTGCATAATATTGGATCCAAAAGTTGTTGAACCTCTGTCTAATTATTGTGTATCGAACGTGTTCCGCACACTTTATACAAAGGAATGGCCTGAATTGGATATACTTTATAAACTGTCACATAATGTTTTAAAACAGCAAATGAAGTGTCACAAAAGTTTGACTTCTCGTACATCTTTCAGCTAAGCCTTTGTTTTAAAATACATAGACAAACAATGGCCCTCAATTGGTCTAACACTGAGAATTTAGATATAAAAAGCCTAAACTATCTTAAGTCTAACGAGCAATACATAGTATGTTGAAATATAAAAACAGAACTCGATTAGGTATTCTAAGTTAATTTGTTAAAACCATACTTTTGTGATTCAAAGTATTGTATTTCTTCGAAGTTAATTTTAACATGATACATTGCAACTTTTCTTGCATTTCTGCAACATGTAGCCTTGGTTCTTGCTGCACTCGCCCCTCGAGGCCCAAGACGCACAATTGACATTCTCATCAATACATCGACTTCCTGAAAACAAAATGTGAATGATGTTTTCCAATATAGTGTTCTTTTTGACGATCATATTTGAGCAACCTTTACTGCTTAAATATCGGGAATTCTGAAATATTTAATAACTAAAAGACCAACTTTTTCCAAACTTTGTATGGGACCTTTAAAGGCAAAATCGGATCTAGCGAGTGATTTTGTTTGCAATTCAGATTTAGATTTTATCTCATGTCATTCCTTTGCCATATGTAGTTTCAGACTCAGTTTAATGAAATTTGTTTACATTTTTGTGTTCATTTCTATAAGTATGAACGTGGTATTACCTTCTATATTCTATTGTTTGCGACATTTTTTTCATTTGGCACCTTTAATCTTATTATGATTTCACCATTTCATCTTTTGAGGCATATTTCAGATGGAACAGATCGAATTGCTAGGTAGGTTTTTGCCATTACTACATCACTCTTTCTGGCATTAAACTACAACTAATACCTGGTGTCCTTTATATTCATAAAAATTGATATGATGGGTATACTCGTATTTTGATAAGATCCTACTTTTTTATTTTATCCTATACTACATATATCGTACCTCCTGTCCCACCAGAGCCGCCCGTACCACCAACGTTACAAAGGTTGCACGTATTTGGACAACTATTTCTGACCATCTCAATGAAGTGACAATAGCCTTTTTGACGCCATGTCGAACAGAATATACTGTTGTCATTGCATCCTACAACGTGGAAAATCAGTGACATGAGGTTCCATTGATGAAAATATGTATAAATATATATGAATGGTATTTTCATTCACACCGCCCCCATCGAACAGGTAGTGATTATTTTCTAAGCCCTTCGTCTCATCTAAAAAGTCCCATATTAATGCCGCAACATTGATGCATGCATTCCTCAGAGGCCCAAATTGGGGAGTAAATATTTTACAAAATGATCAATGGTTTTCAAAAGTTGTACAGTCGTTGTTCAACGAAGTTTCAAGGGTTGTTCTACGATTGTCGACACAACTATTGTAAGACCATTGACACATCAACGTTTTTTTACAAGATTGGAATACGCATTGTCTTTGTAATTTAGTTCTTTTTAGTTCCTCTAAAATTAAATGGATATCAGATAAATAAGACAAGATGAAATAACCAATTAAAGTTTGATGGGGAAACGAGGGAAGTGGGTAGACAATGAAACAGATTACCAGACGGTGGCTGCGTTGGTCTCACTACGGGCCTAGTGGGACGAACTGTCCGATAGGTTGGTCTGCTTGTAATAGGCCCTCCACCACCGCCTCTGCAATTCATACGTAGGTTTTGATTTGCCTCCCCACCTACAGACAGATTGATATAGAAGGGATGAAATGATGTTTTCTCGCATAAAGCCTTAACCCAATCTTACATATTTCCCCAATATTTGTCTTAACTTGGAGAGAGAAACATATTGGCGATCTAGAGAATCGTACTTACTTCTGCTCTTGGTGCATCTCTTTATGTACTCATTATCACAAGGAAACACTTCCCGGATGATGTTGTACAGAGGAGGATCGTAGCCCCTGAGCGCATTCCTGTTGCTGATTGGGCCCTGAATTCCATCCGGGACATTAGAATGTCGGTTGACATTGAAGTAGCTCTGGCATCCCTCTGCCTATATCATTTAATAGACAATATCATACCAAATGAATGGGTACATTTATATGGATTTTTGCCACGGTAAATGTTCAAACGCTGGGGCGTTTCAATGTCTCATGACGTAAGGGAGACATTTACAATGATTTGAAAAAGCCAATGGTTTAAAATCTAAATGTAGATACCGTATTGGCTGGTTCAGATGAAATAACGAGTTACCCAGTATTCCTGCACAGTACTCATTGAGTAAGTTCTTGCCCACTTCCCTGCTGCTTTTGCGGAATTATACAAAGACGTTAGCCGGCTCATGAATCCAGGAATTGCCAGATTTGCGCCAATAAGATGAACGCCATGTACATACTCATGGAGATTAATATCTTCACTGCGGTATCTATCGTTCGGAAGACACAATGCGTTCTCCTCTCCCGCTGTAGATGCAGGCCTTGATGGAGTGCCACCCAGGCCCCTGGCTCGCTGATCCCAGGATTTGGGCAAGTAACTGTGTTCTGGAATGTCCGTTGTTCCTTCACTAGTACCTATCAATGCAACTCGCCCAGCGCTCCTGAAGAAAGCGTTCCTTACGTCATAGCGATCAGCCAATAGGAATCTAATGACGCAGCAGGCCCTTTGAAGAGCACTGTCACTTACTCGACTGGAACCTAAATGAAAAGACATTCAAAAGTTATTGTATTATTAAGTCATTTATTTCATTTATTTTTAGCAAGAAAAAATAATAAAAATTGGAATACATTTTTCTAAAATCGGGGTTCGTAGGAAAGAAATCTTGGTGAAAATCGGGGTTCATTTCCAATGTATAAGCACAGGCTGGTATCAAAATATTTGTCCGCTGTGACGGAGCATGCTATTTTTCATAAAAACACTAAGAATACTCCACGATTTATTTTTTAACTCATATGTTTCGTTATACCATGCAAAATTACTTACTCCATGCAATGGATATATCATTTGCGGGTAACTTTCACTTCTGTTTGAAGTCCAATTACGCTGGGAAGAAAAGCTATTGAAAATGGCGCCGGAGTATCATACCAAAAATCGGGAGAATATCAGGATTTTTTAGAAACATAAGAAGAAAATAGAGGTTTCTAAAAACAGCAGAAAAATCAATTAAAAAGAATTTGGATTGCTAAAAATGAACATGGAGAAAAATCAGAATTTACAAAAAATTCTGGGAACAAAAAATTGGCGGATGGTTTAAAAAAGTGTGGGTTTCACTATAAAATCGAGCAAAACACTAAAAATTCACGATTTATCGGAATATATCTATAAAGGATGACGATGATGAGAGGCGACAATTACTCAATTTGAACGAAAAGTAAAATTTTCGGAGCTATTCAATTTTTACGATACACCCGGGCGATACACATGCCTTTTCAAAACCCACACAAGCGGCAGCAACAATATTACTCACTGATAACAGGGATACCATATGCCTCTGTATACTTCTGGTAGAATGAACCAAGTCCACTAGGATACATGTTTGAGGCGCTACGAAGCATACTGGGTACCCCCCCGTACGTAGCCACAGCTGTGCGTGTTGGTAGCACTACCCGATCGTCTACCGTTGTAGCTCTGAATCTCTAACTTGTTACCTAGGCGACAACATGGCAACAAAAAATAATCAAATACGTTGTTTTCAAATTTGCAATTAGCTAATTAGATTGCCGAATAATATTCTGATTATTGGCAATACAATTCTGATTTTTTTGTTGACCTACCATCGAATCCATCATCAACATCGTTTGGTGGTAGAGTCGCATTTACACCTATAAAGTAAAAACCAATTTGCAATGTGCAATTTTTAACCAAGAGCTTATTTAATACATGTGGCTTAGTTGTGTAACAGAAACGACACGACAACCGGGGCGGCACGTGTGCGGTGATCACCTACTTGACATGTATCAATATAACATGCCCATGTTACAATCCCATAGATAGGTGAACATATTTCGTGATGATTTCTGTAACATGCAGACAAATGTGGCTTTGGTAGGCTCGCACATGTGTAGAAAGCGCAACCAACATGTAAAATCACGCGTACATACGTAATGTACCCTGATCATGTTTTGGTGTAGCAAGCGTAGTTGGCGTAGGCTAGGGTGAACCATGACAGTGTGTGAGTATACCTACAGACTCATGTTTCCGTGTAGCAAGCGTAGCTGGCGTAGTAAACATACCATACTGTTTTTCTTCAAATAAATGCCCGTAGCAGACATAGCGTAGTAGTACATAAGGGTGACCCTACAATGTGTATGTATACCTGTAGACTCATGTTTTGGTGTAGCAGGCGTAGTTGGCGAAGTCAACACAGTACATACTATGAAGTGGTCATTTTCAATAAAATATCCGTAGCAGACGTAGCTGTACCCAGGGTACACCATGGCAGTGTGTGAACCCTACAGTGTGTGTGTATACCTATAGACTCATGTTTTGGTGTAGCAAGCGTAGTTGGCGTAGTCAACAAAGTACATACTATGATGTGGTTATTTTCAATAAAATACTCGTAGAAGTATACATAGCTGTACCTGAGCAGACGTAGCTGTACCCGGGGTACACCATGGCAGTGTGTGTGTATACCTATAGACTCATGTTTAGGTGCAGCAAGCGTAGTTGGCGTAGTAAACATACTATACTGTTTTTGTTCAATTAAATACCCGTAGCAGACGTAGTTGTACATAGGGTGACCCTACAGTGTATGTGTATACCTATAGACTCATGTTTTGGTGTAGCAGGCGTAGTTGGCGTAGTCAACACAGTACATACTATGAAGTGGTCATTTTCAATAAAATACTCGTAGCAGACGTAGCTATACCCAGGGTACACCATGGCAGTGTGTGGTATACCTATAGACTCATGTTTGGGTGTAGCAAGCGTAGTTGGCGTATTAAACATACTATACTGTTTTTGTTCAATTAAATACCCGTAGCAGACGTAGTTGTACATAAGGTGACCCTACAGAGTATATGTATACCTATAGACTCATGTTTTAGTGTATCAGGCGTAGTTGGCGTAGTCAACACAGTACATACTATGAAGTGGTCATTTTCAATCAAATACTCGTAGCAGACGTAGCTGTACCCAGGGTACACCATGGCAGTGTGTGTGTATACCTATAGACCAATGTTTTGGTGTAGCAAGCGTAGTTGGCGTAGTCAACATACTATCATGTGGTTATTTTCAATAAAATACCCGTAGCAGACGTAGCTATACCTAGGGTGGACCATGCCAGTGTGTATGTATACCTATAGACCAATGTTTTGGTGTAGCCAGCGTAGTTGGCGTAGTCAACATACTATCAATGATCATATGGTAATTTTCAATAAAATACCCGTAGCAGACGTAGCTATACCTAGGGTGGACCATGAGAGTGTGTATGTATACTTATAGACCAATGTTTTGGTGTAGCAAGCGTAGTTGGCGTAGTCAACATACTATCATGTGGTTATTTTCAATAAAATACCCGTAGCAGACGTAGCTATACCTAGGGTGGACCATGCCAGTGTGTATGTATACCTATAGACCAATGTTTTGGTGTAGCCAGCGTAGTTGGCGTAGTCAACATACTATCATATGGTTATTTTCAATAAAATACCCGTAGCAGACGTAGCTATACCTAGGGTGGACCATGATAGTGTGTATGTATACCTAGAGACCAAAACAAGCATACACCCTGTAGGGTCCAGACTAGGTATAACTACGTCTGCTACGGGTATTTTTTGAACATAACCACATCATAGTATGTTGACAACGCCAACTACGCTTGCTACACCAAAACATTGGTCTATAGGTATACATACACACTGTCATGCTCCACCCTAGGTATAGCTACGTCTGCTACGGGTATTTTATTGAAAATAACCACATGATAGTATGTTGACTACGCCAACTACGCTTGCTACACCAAAACATTGGTCTCTAGGTATACATACACACTGTCATGGTCCAACCTAGGTATAGCTACGTCTGCTACGGGTATTTTATTGCAAATAACCACATGATAGTATGTTGACTACGCCAACTACGCTTGCTACACCAAATCAGTGGTCTATAGGTATACATACACACTGTCATGGTCCACCCTAGGTATAGCTACGTCTGCTACGGGTATTTTATTGAAACTAACCACATGATAGTATGTTGACTACGCCAACTACGCTTGCTACACCAAAACATTGGTCTATAGGTATACATACACACTGTCATGGTCCACCCTAGGTATAGCTACGTCTGCTACGGGTATTTTATTGCAAATAACCACATAATAGTGTGTTGACTACGCCAACTACGCTTGCTACACCAAAACATTGGTCTATAGGTATACATACACACTCTCATGGTCCACCCTAGGTATAGCTACGTCTGCTACGGGTATTTTATTGAAAATAACCACATGATAGTATGTTGACTACGCCAACTACGCTTGCTACACCAAAACATTGGTCTCTAGGTATACATACACACTGTCATGGTCCACCCTAGGTATAGCTACGTCTGCTACGGGTATTTTATTGCAAATAACCACATGATAGTATGTTGACTACGCCAACTACGCTTGCTACACCAAAACAGGGGTCTATAGGTATACATGCACACTGTAGGGCCCACCCTAGGTATGTCTACGTCTGCTAGTATGTGAACTACGCCAACTACGCTTGCTACATCAAAACATAAGTCTATAGGTATACATACACACTCTAGGGTCCACCCTAGATACATCTGTACGTCTGCTACGGGTATTTTTATTGAAAATAACCACATCATAGTATGTTTACTACGCCTACTACGCTTGCTACATCAAAACATGAGTCTATAGGTATACATACACACCATAGGATCCACCGTATGTATATCTACGTCTGCTACGGGTATTTTATTGAACTAACTACATAATAGTATGTTGACTACGACAACTACGGATAATGCACTCGTAAATTACATTTCAAATTTCCCGTGTGGGTGATACGAATGATACACTTGTATTTGCATTTTTAAAATTCCCGTGTAGGTGAGCATGGCACAAGAACCACCGGGGCTTTTTTGTTTGGTCTTCATTAGACAATGTTAATGGCTAATTCAAACCGGATGCGGTAAAAAACCGAACGCCAATTTGCGAACGTTCCGGGTATTAGGCCTTCGTCCGCCCTTGATATAACCGGGATTCGCGAGTGAATCTGAATTCCCGAGACAATAAGCTATATAGTCGCATGACATTTGTATCGTATCATGGTACCTGTTGCAAAGTCCATGTTTCCCCCGTGTTTAGTATAGTCTTAATAAGGTACCACCAAGTAAGGAACTAACCTTTTATTTAGGCCACATCTGTATTCAGATATAAACTCGTCGCTAAAATGCCGATGATAAATTGTCAAAGATTTTATATTTAACACCCGGCTAGTAGCGTATAAAGAATTTTTGAGAAAGTATGTAGTTTACCAAAATGTTTGTCTGTTTAACTTGTCAGTACTGTATTGCGAACATCCATGATTTCGAAAAAATCCCGAATACGTTACAATATTTTGTTTAATTTCATATAACAAATTCCAATCTACAATCTACGGAATATGTTTTTTTCTGTTTCTCTTGAGTAGTGCATTTAATAATGAAAACCTTAACAGAATTATAATATGATACGTACCATTTTGTATCTGGATACAGCTAAAATACAAAGACAGTGTATACAAACTCCTTACCCCATGTTAGCCAAAGATGACACGATTTGGGTAAGAAACTAAACGTTATCAGCATATCAGGTATGTATATACACCCCCTCCAAAAGTTTGACAACTTTAACATACTTTTGATAGTATTGTTGTATTTTGTTTACCACCAATGAAGGTGAGCAATACCCCTTGGGTATGTCCCGTATATATACGGTCGTAATTTACGTAATTAACATGGAAGATAGACCCAGAAACCCCTCCTCGAAGGAGCCATGTGTTCTTTTTATGTGCACTTATACATAGACATACAAGTACACACCACAGCCTTTTGTACGAGTTGCGGACCACTCAGTCAAACACCCTGCACCCTGAAGTACTTCACGCAAACAAGCAAATTTAGTCTTGCCTGAACCGGGGATCGAATCCGGGACCTATTGCGTAAGAGGTACCTGCGCTACCGCTGAGCTACACGGGTGGACTATTAATAGTATTACGTATGGAATTATTTAAAATTACAAAACATTTGCATTCGTTTGATTTTACATCTTAAAAGGGAGCTTCAACTACAGTTTAAGAACTTAAGGGTATTCAGTAATCACTACTAATACAGGCTCTGGCATATAGTATTGTGGAGCTGTTGTTTCCAACCTTTTATAAGGGAGTGTAGATGATAGGTTATCAATCTGATAACTAATCATTATCATTGCACTGACGCAAAGAAGAGCGATGTGTTCGCAATCTCTGTTGTAGCAGTTCCCCGGGGGCATTTCGTTCAGTGAGTTCCCTATACACGGCGACGTGTTAAGTTTTAATAGATTACTAATCCTTGTTATAAGACATGTAAGACAAATTAAAGATTTGTCATACTCTTACCAGAAGACTTACTTTTTGGAAAGTCTCACAAGAACTGTTTAAGGCATGCATATTAAGATGGTGATTACTTATGTGCAAACAACTGAAATCGTGCGATACATTAATCAAGGGACCACCATTTCAAAATCATTCTTTCTGTTGTATTAAATTATTCATTCCCATATAACCCGCCCCTTATAATCATTCGTTATGACAAAAGTAGTAAGCACCATGGTGTTGTGTGTATGTTTTTATTTGCCATAACAACCTAAGATTTTCTTTATTATTACAAGATGACAATTGCGATAACAATTGGCATGTTTGTAGCGGGAATTAAGGAATTCACATCAGACACAAGTCTCCGCGTTGTCCCAAAGATTCTAACCTCTATTGTAAAATGTAGCAATTTTGCCCCAAAACGTATGAGAAAGCAACAACATGACAAATCAGATAAAAATACCAATAACTTTTCAAGTTTTATAATTAAAAAATCACGATCTATGTCACGGAATCTAGTTTATCCTTTTCAACAGGACATTGGCTTTACAAGTCGAAACAATATTCTATATAAGTCTGGTCTCAGACCATTGTTCTTAAACATACATTCACGATTGCAGCATCCAATTTCAAAGTTACTCGAATCGAAATCCGAAAATGAAGTTAGCGGCGATATTTTACTTTGCAATACTTCACCTAAGTGTTGCAGTTTCGATAGGCAATGAAAACCGAACTACGGCAACTCCAAAACAAGATGAACCCTATGAAGAAGCCTATGTAAGTGACCTAGAAGACTACGATGATGATATGATTAACATGCTCGTAGAGGACGGTGTCATCAATGGTCCATCTGATGGGTATGCTTTGGACAAGTACGATATGACAGACGAAGATGATTTCGGGGAACTACTGGAGGCCCATGTTTCGCGGAAGAAACGGGATGTTGAAGCTCTTGAAGAATTAATTCAACCCCGTGTGTCTAGAAAAAAGCGAGATGTGACAATCAGTAAGAGGGATGCACACGGTCATGGTAAGAATATAATTAAAGGGGCTAGCTACATGTAGTCAAGTGTCTGTAATTATGTAATCGTTACTCAAAAATGGTTTTACTAAAAATAGCGATTTGAAATGTGCACAATCAAGACTGCATGTAAATCAACTTATGCCGAACTTTGAAAATGATTGCTCGTGTAGAGAAAAATTAAAGCCCGGGTGAATTTGTACTTTAACTGAGAAAATGTGAGAGTGGTAAAATCATATTGGAAAGTAAGCACTTCTTTGATAATTTCAGAACTATGATTGATTACAGATCATTCTAAATGGTATTATTTTGGTTAATTTATGAACGGGATTACAGACTTTTGAAATTTCAGTCGACCCTTTTAAAAGATTAAACTAAATCATATTTTGCTTAAAACTAATTTATTCAAATTTGCATCCAGTGTTATTATTTTCCATGATGGAAATATTTCCAATTAGTTCAGAAAATCACAAAATGTTTCATGAGTGTGGCGCAATTTTATTCAAAAATTTTATTCTAATCTTTTAGATACCCCAACCTCGAGCCACGAGAACGTTGATGGATGCCCACCTTATTTCGTTCAGTGTATGAGCAAGTGCTACTTCTTCAGCAACTTCATATACAAGTACGATGACGCCCGCAAGGCATGCCAGGCCAGTGGGGCAGACCTAGTCGCTATCGAAAGTGTACAAGAGGACTTGTTTTTGACGAAGAAACTCAAGTTGTTTACAAGTAAGTCCCTAAAATTACGGGAAAATTGGGAACACGGTGAAATTGCAAATTAAATAGGTTTTAGGCGATAGGTTTTAAACAAAGGGTGGGGAAGCCTTGAAAATTGATCGTAAAAATTAGAACACATCAATTCAATTCAATTTCAAAATAATTTATTTCAGTTTTCATTACAAAAATTACAACATTATACAGGCTATGACACCCCAGGGGGTGTATGACTGCCCATAATTAAATTTACAATAAACATGATAAACTGTGAACATTTAAAGTGGTACATAGGTCAATACAATAATATAATATAAATACAATATACAAATACAATAATATGAGACAATAAAGAAATGAAATAAATGTTTTGGTTACTGTGTACTCAGGAGGTCAATTTTCAAACGAGATATGAGTGAATTTAATGGTTTATTTCTAATATCTTCATTGAGGGAATTCCATATATATGAACCATGGACCTTAATAGAATTTTCACCAATTCTGGTTCTATGTTTAGGAATATCTAAGTTATGACCAAATCGAGTTATACGTTGATGTATGTTTTCTCTAGTTTTGAAATAGTGATCGTATAATTTTGAAGGGAACTGTACAGATTTGCTTATAACTTTTTTCATGAATGAAACAGTTTGGATTGTGTGAATATGATAAATATTAAGTATTTTAAGATCTTGAAAAATTGGGAATGTGTGAGCTAATCTATCTGAATTTGTTATTAATCTAACAAATTTCTTTTGCAATATCATTAGTTTATTTAATAGATTCTTACAAGCATTTCCCCATAAAATATTACAGTAATTAAGATGAGAAAAAATCAGAGAGTTATATATTATCATCTTTGAATTTAAAGTATGAGCATAATTTGTTCGATATAACATTCCTATAACATTTGAAACTTTTCTATGAAGAGCATTGATATGGGGAGCCCAAGATAATTTTGAATCAATAATTACTCCCAGGAATCCTATCTCATCTACTTGTTCAAGGTTAGAATTTGCAATTTTTATTTCATTGTTCACAGATATATTTCTTTTATTTCCAAAGACCATGTATTTTGTTTTCTTAACATTTAAAGTGAGTTTATTGGCCAACAACCAATCATTGATGTCACACAGTTCAGAATTTACGGTTGTGGTCAAATTATCAAGATTGGAATCACTACATAATATATTAGTGTCATCCGCATAAATCACCAGTTTGAGTTTATCAGAAACTAGATAGAAATCATTTACAAATATGATAAATAGGAGGGGGCCTAGAACAGACCCTTGGGGTACTCCACAGTTAACGATTGCTTCTTCAGACAAATATTTCTCGGATAAACTTTTAGAGTATTCAGTTTTCATTTTTCGATTTGATAAATAAGATGAAAACCATGAAAGTGCAATTCCTCTTATACCATAATGTTCCATTTTTAAGTAATATTGCATGCTTAACAGTATCAAAAGCTTTTGATAGATCCAAATATATTCCGATACAATATTCTTTGTTATCTAATGAATGTCTGACATTTTCAATAAATTCTAGGAGTGCCATGTAAGTTGATCTATGTTTCCGAAAGCCGTACTGGTGTAAATACAATGGAGAGGTTAAGCTAGCGATGTTTTTCACAACGTAACCGTGAACGCAAAGTACAAAAATTAACAAAGAAATGTATCGAGCGCTCATAGTTTTATGCGCGCTTAGTCTACTTCAGATACTCTTTCAGCTTCAGAGTTTCGGGTTTAGAACGGGAGATTTGAATATTTGACGTTGGGTCAACGGGAACCATTTTACTCGTGTCTATTGAACACTATGCTGTCAATTTTGATTTCGATGTACAGTTGAATTCTTGCTGAACACGATGATGTATGTCATGCATGATTTAGCGCCAAAAATCTTACGAAACGAGCTCGTTTAAAATATGTATTAGAAAACCAGCTATAAAACCGCATCAATGACATACTATAGAATCATTACACGCTATGGTGTAGTCTAAACAAACACTGGATTTGAACGGCTATTTATATGAGAAGGCTACATGAATTTGTATATGGTCGAGTGATACGTACAGGTTCAGTTTCGATTATATATGCAAAGCTTAACCTCTCCAATAATTCATATTTCTCTAAAAAAGTAGATACTTTGTCATGCATTATTTTTTCAAACATCTTAGCAAATACACTTAAAATAGATATTGGTCTATAGTTTGTGAATTTATCATGTTCCCCCTTTTTGAAAATTGGAATAACTTTAGCAAGTTTAAGTTCTTCGGGAAAAATACCTGTGGTCATAGAGAGGTTATAAATGAAAGTAAGAGGATCAGCTATATGATCATGTAATACTTTAACAACTTTTGGTTTAATATCATCAATGGCTGCGGCCGAGTCCTTTAAGTTCTTGATTTGATTTTGGACAGTATTAACATCAACAGGTGCCAAAACATCAAAACTGACCCAGTTTCAAATCTTGCCTTTTTGTACTCTTGAATTTAATACGACCAAATTTTATTACGTCTTAAAAAAGATGCGGCCGGATCGCTTGAATACAGCTTTGAAGATCTCCTCGCGGTGATCCAGTTCTAGAAGAAGGCCTACTGATAAACAACTAACCAATTTGCTAGAAGTTTCTTTCAATAACCTACATTCAAAAAAGTTTGAGAATACTTATTAAATTGTTTTTGAACAATTACTTTATACAAAAATCATGGATTATCAACCATGATCTTTTTTTTTAACTTATCAACATCGATGAAATTCTTATGATTGCATTGTGCAATACTTCATGCGACATTTAGATACATATTATACTTATTCTATTTTACTCAATATTCTATTTGTATTCTATATATATCTAATATTGGTAACATTGAAAACTCCTAGATTTCTTGAATTGTATCTTCAGTAACTTCAATATAGCTTCCACCGTTGATCAGCGTTTGGGATTAATTACGGTCCTATGGGATTGTCGTTACGGACATCACAAAAATCATGTATTTTGGCTATCCAACAGTGATTAAAAGCGATCTAAAGTTTAGATTAATGTTTTATTATAATCACCTCAACAGGAGGTACATTTCTTAAAACCTCACGCCAAACCAAACAGGAGAGGCTGTGTAAATGGAACGCCCTCGTTCTGCAAAAAAGCGTTTTAATCCTTTTTTGGAATCTCTGTGATTTCAGAGACCGCGAAGAAATTAAAACAGGGAGGTCCAAAAGCAGTTAAGAAATCTTCCGGATTTCGCTTTGATGCTATCGTGAGAGCTATGAAAGCTAGGGGATTGGCGCATGCTTTACCGGCGCATCTGCGACATATGGCAAAAAATGATAAACCGTCAGGTGAGGGGACTGTTCTTATCAGTATAGCAATGACAAATTAATTTGCAATTTCACTGATTTTCTCATGATGTTTGCATTGTAAAATTGTAAAAAGTTCATAAAATATTCCAAAGCAATATTTACCATTGGAAAGGTCATTTCTAAAAACCCGACACAGTACACAGTAATGCGCTGTACAGCATGTATGTACACGTAACTAAGATCATGATACCTACTACAAAAAATAAAACATAAACAGTGCGTATCGAAAAATGCAATAAACAAATAAATCGTAAAACTTGGTCCCGAGCAAACTTTGGCCCACTGTGTAAAAGGAATTATTATTCATTCACACAGTTAGGCAAGTTGTCTCCGATTCGCTCCAATCCTATCACAGTATTTCATATAACTACAGTGCATTATATAACCAATCACCGCACCCAAGGTCATTCCTTGAATGGTTCGACTATGGTTGTCAAGGTGACAAATACAGATTGAAATTATTGATTTGCCAACTTGACCCAAAAAAGTCTCATTGAAAATAAGTTAGTTTAGTGATTTCGTATTAAGTAACATCATGGGCTCTTCCACCTGATAGAGTCCATAGTGACATGGTAAATAATATTTTGCTTTTTTGCAATGTGTGAAAATAATTTAAGCCCAAGACTCGATGCATTGTGAAATGACCATTCCTTTCAGGCTTTGTTTCCTAAAATCAACACTCGATGTTGCGCATCTCGTGCAAATTTTGGAAAGCAAGACCTTCAAAGGCATATACTTTTAAGAACTGCTACTGAAATACCCCCGCAAAACCGTGAACCCCTCTGGTTGTTATGTAATTATCTTAATGATTTTATTGATTAAAGGGACAAAGTGCGTAAATGAAGTCTCTCTTTTGATCTTCATAGTATTTCCAATGGATTTATAAGTACCTGATCTTTCATTTGACACCAAAAACAGCTCAAACAGACCACATCAGAGTTGACACTAGATCATGAAAAAATATTTTTGATCTATCAATTTATATGTGTCAATTTCTTAGCAATGCCATAGAAAGATGGCATTGTTATTTGCATTGATTATCCATTCGTTTTTGATAGGATTTTCAAGCATACGCCATCTTACAATCCAAGAGTTATTTAAAACATACACTTTCTGAAAAGTGGTAATTCACTTTTTTCAATCTCTGAACTTCAAATGCCGTTTTCTGTGCGAGTAATTTTTTTTTCATTTCAGTATTATCCCAAATTAAAGTTTTTATCATATTTGATTGACTCTGTGAGTGACATGTCTCAAATAATTTTTTGTTCCTTTTCTTTCAAAAATAGGCGCATTGCCTGTTTAATTAAATGTAATATTTTATATAGGTTTGGCATACTTGAACTTTATTTGTTTATGTATGTTTGCGGAATTTGAGTTTACTTATTGAACAAAGGCACTTATAACTACTAAAGTTAAACTGGTGTACCATGTTTCTTTTCTCAGAAATGCTGAAATGAATGCGGATATCAGTGTCCTTTTTCATAAAAAATGTTATCCTTTTAGCATCTTTTCTTCAGAGGATCTTCCCAACGGCTGGTGGACTAGCGCTCGGACAGCCCTACCGTATGTCAATAGACACAGCCCACAGGAGTGGGTCTGGGAACAGACAAATAAGACGGTTGGCTATACTCGCTGGTAAGCCTCAGTCCCCACAGGTGCCCTCTGGGTAATAAGAGTGTGTGACCGTCTTGTAATTGTTGTGTTCGCAGGGCAGCCAGACACTCTTATTACCCAGGAAGCACCCGTATCTTTAGCTGATATCATTTAGAATTTTCCCTTGAATAAATGTTAATGACAAGATATGCCCTGGCCTATTATTTCGAGTCTCTAAGACTAGATACCATGCATGGATCAGATAGTAAATGTGGATGTACAGGGGCAAATGCAGCGCCAGTAGTACATTTCCCATAAATGTAGGAATCCATTTTGCCATTATTCTTCCAAGCGCCTGCAGAATGTAAATGCAAAAATAGTTCCAGTCACTTTTCACTTTTATTTATTTATCTGTTTTATTTATCAGTTTTCTTGTTTTTATCAGTTTTTTATTAGTTAGTTACTATATTTCTATCCATTGTTGGAAATGATTAGTTGTATTCAATCAAAAATATGTTTCCAATGTTGTGTATCTGTAACTTACATGTAGTAACTAGGTTGATAACCTCTAATGTTAGATGATAACTCTCTGGAGCCTCTTCATATTTACTTCTTTTCGGATGGTCAGGGAGTTTGATGCGTGCTTCATTGAAAAGGTTCTTGTATTTATTGCAGGTATTCAAGCGGCCACCCTAAGACTAATATTCCATGTGTGGCCATGTGGCGCAGGTTTAAGAATTTGGAGTGGGCGTCCACTCCTTGTAACACATATTTGGGACTGGCATGTGAGAAGGACATTTCCTACTGATGACCAGGTCATCTATGAAGACTTACACTCCCTTCTTAAAGTTTGGAAACCATGGCTCCCAAATTGGATAACTCGAAGCCCGTTGACATTTTGAATCTTATTAATTACATATTAGGACAAATTACAGACAAATTTTTAGATTGCAAAGCACTAAGACTAAAATCTGGCTTAATAAGGGAATTGATGTTTCCCAAACATTTTTCGGGAAGTGTCAATGTGAATATTGAAATCTAAAATTGAAAGCCAATGAAGCCATTCAGATTTAAATGGTATTTGAAGCATGATAAATGTTGACCTGCAATTATGTAAATTATGAACATATATAATAATAAAACAAATTGATATGAATGACTATCTAGGATTCACCAACTATTTTATTAATAATGATTTTCCCAGCAGAATGGCTTCATTGATTTGATGGTATAAGTCTTAAGATACACTACACCCCCTCCAAAAGTGTGGTTACACTGACTCAACAATAGATAGCGTTTGTAAAAGCATATTTATGTTAAATCTGATTTTCCCTCGATGATGATGATGATGAACTTTATTACTGATAATCCATATCCAGGCTATAACACTATAAGTTTTTGAATGATTTGAAGTGCAATACATGATATATTCTGCTCGAGAAATTCCGTATTGGAACGAGACGAAGTCGAGTGCCAATACAGAATATCGAGACAGAATATATCCTGTATTGCACTTCAAATCATTCAATAGCGTTTTTATCGTGTGATCTTTTGTATTGATACTGAGATTGACCAATCAGAAGGCTTCATTTACAGATCATACGATAAATAGCTATAGTCAAATGGCCAGTGGTTTCCAAACTTTTGGAGGGGTGTACTTTGAATAAATGTGAGTGAAGAACTATATCTTCTATTCTAACAATACTTTGTCACGATATTCTAGACTGATTTATTTAAATCTTGTATTATACATATTGTATATCTTCCCCCACATATAGCACACAGGGGTGACTCTATATATATAATCACCATATCATTAAAGTTGAAAAACCCAAACAACCCTTTTATTTTATGTCTAATATTTGCATACATATATATATATATTAAATTGCCGCTAATGTTGTAAAACCTTGGCAATTAGCTAATTGAAATCGATTGTAATTGTTTATATTAGAAATAAATTGATAACATGAAAAATACTTATAGTGGAAAATCGATTTTTCAACAATTCTTGATGGGTCACTGTTTTCTCATGATCTCCCATTTCAAAGTTTATGCTACAATGATGGGACAATCTAATGGTTATCCCTATTGTGTCAGGGATAGCTTTTAAATAGGTGACAGTGTCATCTCTTCTGAGATTTATACAACCTGTTGTAACTTACATCTGTGTAGTGGCCACGTTTATGTTTAGCTGCATGAATGTATCTCCTTTTTATAAAGGGCAATAAATATATACATACATACACATGACAAATTATTGTCTAGAAAAGACTGTCGCAATATTTTTGCATGGAGGGATGGTGTTGAAATGGTGAAACATAAATGATTGAAAGTATGTGGACATATCACATCACCACCAAAGATATAATTAGCAATATTTATATATATTATGTAGTCTATTGTTATACTTCTTTATCCTACACTTAGTGTGCTAAATGTATAATAACATTAAAAAATAAATTTAATATCTCATGGCAAAATGAATAACCGGAGGATACCGCTACGATATACTCCGGAAAACCAATATGCGGAGGATATCGGAACGATATACACCGCTTGGTGATTTCCCGCCAAATTGACTCTGTTTTGCATGAAATTCATTTTGCAGTTCACTCCTCGTAAGTGTAGGATAATAAGTGTAGAACATCCTATGATTTTTTCAGAATATCATTTTTTATCTACTCGGTGATATTGATCTATGCACTCGTTCGCTTTGCTCTCTCGTGCAGATATCAATATCACCTCCTAGATAAAAATGATATTCCTCAAAATCATAGGATGTCCTATAAGCATTATCAATTTGATACGTCGTTTATATAATATCAAAGAATCAATAAAGATATGTAAATATGTATATTTTATTTTATTGTTAAGCCTTTGCATTAATAAATCATGACATTTACATGAAAAAAGATCACCAGCACCTAAGTGCATTTAGTATTGGAGAGTGAAAATTAATTTATCAAAAATGTAGCCACTCAAACCTAGGATGAAGAAAAGAATTCTTTTTTTCATCCTAGCTCAAACGAATTGCCATGGTAACAAATATGCTCCAAGGTAATCACTGTATGAGTTCCAAATCAATCTGACCATGAGTTCCTGGATTATTTGTCAGTTGATGACATTCATATTTTGAATTTCAAGTAAATCTAATATCTTACTTATAAAAAGGCACATACAATAGCAATACGTTAAGCAAACCAAGTATAATAGTATAATATTTTGTCGATGTAATGTTTGCCCCCCCCCCCAACCCCTGAATATAAAAAATATTGCCTACTAACAATGGAGATATACTTTTCTCTATACTGTTTTAGAAAACACACCAGACACTTCTTTTGTTCTTTGTATCATGTGTTCGGAATTACAATGAAACATCTATCCGAACCTCATTGGAACAAAACGACCTAAACACAACGTGTTTAGGTCTCTAAATATTGTTATTTTACAAAGGAATGTTCGGTTGATTTAAAAAAAGTATCTTGTTAATGAAATAAAAGGTTTATCTTAATTTTTATCTATTTTGGGGATTTTTGTTTTAATTTTTTTAATACTTTTTGTTAAATCAACCAAAATTTCCTTTGTGTAACTTTAATATTGAGAGGTCTAAGAAAATGTTGTATATGCTATTTTGTTCCAACAATTGCAAGATTCGGAAAGATATTTTATTTCATTCTCAAGAATTGGTAAAAGGGAACAAAAAACAATTGCACTAAAAAACAAAAAATGTTAAATATATATATAAATAATTTTCGCATTAATTTGTAATGTCAATCAGTCAAAATTCCTCGGGTGCGTTTCCATTAGAACAATGGCTCTTCCAATGCTATACTGGATGGATCTTCATCGCCATTTCCGTCAGGATTCGCCATAAACATTGATCAGAGAGAATGTAAACGATGTAGAATAGCTGCGAGGCCATTTTTGCAAAACTCGAGGCCACGTGACAAAATATCGAACGGCAACGAATATTGCTTTTATTGCATTATGTTAATAGCAAATTGGCTTTTTTGGGAGAATTTGGTATGAGTTGATGAAGCAATGAAACTTGACGCGATGCATTTCTAAGGGAGATATTTTTATGTTAAGACCACGGTTTCGTCTATCGCAAATTAATCTTATGCAAGAGAGAAATACCCTAAGGTCCGGAGAAGACAACACAGGTGTCTAATGTGTATTGAGGAGACATCATCGCTGATTGGTCAAATCGACAGACAAATTACGTCATTCAATGGCGGTGTCAAAGCTAAAGACGCTTCGAATCATATTATGTTCGTTTCTGGCGTGCTTACCAATGTAATAGCTTGTTATTTCACATCAAGACAAAGAAAGATGTTAGGAATATGCTAACATCGATGAAAACATCACATCGACGTGTGGTATTCGGAACTACAGTGTAGTGTAGAGATGAAAATTCCGACAAAACGAAAGTGGTAGGCCTAAGCAAGAGACATAATTACTAATTATGTCTGACACCCCTAAGCTCTGGGGTTTTCTCGTCTAATATAAAGCGGCTGCAGATACTCATCGCATTAAAAAAGTACACCGTATACCGCTGCAGACATGGATAGCACAATAGAGCCAAAATCAAATATGGCAAATCATACCAATGCCTCAATCGGATATGTTGGCTTTTATGAACCAAATCCGAACTATGTATTCATAGCAGTGGAAATTGTATTGCTAATCGCAGGAACATTGGGAAATATTACAATCATTGTAGCATATTTAAAAATCAAACCATTGCGGAAAGTGTATAATATGTTTATAATAAATTTAAGTATACATGATTTATTAGTTTTGAGTTTAACTCCAGCTTTTATTGACAGTCAACTTACAGGAGGAGTAAGATTTAAGATAGATGCATACTGTCAGGGAACAGCAATGGTGTTATCTCTGGGCACCATAGGGTCTATATATAACATTTCTACAGTTGCAGTGAACAGGTAAAAATTAATTGAAAGGCTATATTCCAAATGCATATTAAGATAATCGTATCAAATACAAATTCTTATATTATACATTCATATTTTGCCAACAAAGCAAACTGTTATGTAAACATGCATGTCATATCGTTGAAACCAATATTAAACATAAAGTTTGTGATCATTATTTAAAGCATCATTCATATTTGCTCTACGGCGGCCTAACGGCTGCCGTAGCTTCTCAAAATCGACATGCATTATATTGTTTATCCCTTTATTTCATGCTGCATATTTCTCGACTCGATTTTGGGAAGCTACAACTACCGTACGGTTGCCGTAGATCAAATGTGTCTGAGGCATTAGTTGTATTCTTTCTACTTTTCCTTTTCAGATATATTGCAATTTGTCGCACAGATATTTCGAGAAGCATATTCACCTGGAAAAAATGTGCTGTGATGATTGCTGTATTGTGGATCTATGCAATACTGTTGGTGTTACCAACACAACTTGGATGGGGCTCATTTTCTTTCAAACAGAAAACAGACCTTTGTGTGTGCGACTGGGCTGCTAGTGATAGCTACACCATCATTTTAGGCATCTTGGCATTTCTTATTCCCCCAATCGCTATTATTTATAGTTACTGGAACATTTTTAAGACTGTTCATGCAAGTGCGAAGGCACTCAGGGCACACGAGGCTAAGAACAGAAAGGCCAAACCAAGCCAAGATGCTGATGCATCAAATGCACTGGTGAAATCAGTCCCTAAGAAAACAAATAGAAGAGATGTTAGACTAGCAATTCAGTTACTAGTGTTATTTGTAATATTTTTTGTTTGCTGGGGCCCATTTTTAGTGATATCTTTATTTATTGACCGAAATGGACTTCTGCCGAAATCAGTGTATCAGTTTGCTGGATTTTTGATTCAGTTGAACAGTACAATCAACCTACCTGTGTATTTGATTTTTAATCAATCACTGAGAAAAGAATTGATTGCATGTTTGTGTGCAAAGTGTCAGCATTGAAAGGTAGATCCTATGACATGCAACCTTTATATCAAAAATATATTGAGTACACATCATTACTGTAATATGAATGCAACACAAATACAGGGTGGTCCAAAAATGGGACAATCATATTTCAAAAATAAGTATTGAATTTATTGGTGAAAACGTGCACGTGTCATATTATATACCGGTGGATAGGGAATTTAATCATTTTAATTTGGTATATCATAGGTTCAAAATTGTAATGTCTGTCAAGTGTCAACCAGCGTCTATAATACAAATAATGTCATTATTTCAAAACGGGCTTTCCAAAACTTGCAAAAACTAATTTTTCTTGTCGACTTTATTTACATATAAACAGATGTTCAATATGTCCACCATTTTGATCAATTATAGTCCTCAATTTTGGCCTAAACTGGTCGATGGCATCATTGATATGCTGTTGAGACAATGAATTCCACTTCTCAACAATTCTGTCCTTGAGGGACTGAATAGAAGAGACTCGGTACACCAATTATGTTAGTTCTCCAAAAACGTGGTAGTCGCAGACGTTGGCTTCAGGTAATCGGGGGGGGGGGGGGAGGGAGGTAGTGATAAGGGGGATTCCTGATGGGTGTCCCTTTTTGGACCACCCCGTATATTATATTCCAGATTTCGGATGCAACATACAGAACTGTACACTCACAAACCCTTTGAATGTATTCACTTGTAGATGGAACCTTTGGTACTTGTAATCTAATTTCGGATGCAACCATCGTATAGAATCAATTCTTGTATCCCAATAGCCTCTTAACTTGTCTTTATGGAATACATATAATCATCTTATGTGTACAAGGGGTGATCATAAAGTTCTCATAATATCTCTCTTTGTCATGTGTGTATGGTTAATTAGGATCGTTATTCGTTAATTAGGATCATTCTCTCAATTTTTCATTTGCTCGGGTGCCTTGTTTCCAGTTACTATGGCAACCACAACTTATCTAATTTTTTATGCTAAATAATTTTTGGGGATACTAGTAAATAAGATATTCTATGCTGCATATACTCTGTAAAAATCTATTAGATTATGTTGAAAAATAAAGAAATGAGAGAGATATTATGAGAACTTTAGGATAAGCCCTCGTATACACGCGGAGATGCAACTAATATAATTACAATTAACTTAAGGGAGTACTATGACTGCTTTGAGACTTAGTTTTTGGATGTTAACTTGCAGACTCAAAATTAGGTTTCGAATAACGTTCTTTTTGTTCAACAACAGGTTTCCAATCCTTGGTTGCAATATCTATCAGTTTCTAATTCAGGGTATAACTTCGATATTACCCACGGGCTTTCAAGAAAAGGCATATGCTACTCTTTGTTATAAACTTGAGAACTTCAAATGAGCAGCGCCATGCTTCCCTTATTATGATAATATTTCAAAAAGTATTAGATAAATGTATTTATCCCATACTTGGACGTGTTACAGGTACATAAAACCGGTTTGTAAAAACTTTTATTTTCATCAGCGGGCAGATATAGCTTTACGTCCCGCTCCGAGCGGGCAGATATATTATATTTGCCTCGGGATAATTCCAATATCCTGAACCTCATATAGGATAATCTCTATATAGTCTACTATTATTTTGAATAACGATCAATATGATCAATTTTCAATATGATTATTAAAGCTAAAATATAATCTCATGTAAAAGTAAACAAAACGACCAATAAAAAAAGAAAGAAAAAGAGGTATCAAAATGTTCTCTGCAAGTATTACATTATGGGTAATTATTCAAGAACGTACACATTCTAATAAAAACATAATTTGTGGGAGAATGTTCACTTTCATTATTGCCATAATTATGATGAATCCCATGTATTGAAGGATCAACATGTATGTAGATAATCATGCTTTTATTTTTGAGTTATTTCTTT
Organism: Owenia fusiformis; assembly: GCA_903813345.2. NCBI lineage: Eukaryota > Metazoa > Annelida > Polychaeta > Sabellida > Oweniidae > Owenia > Owenia fusiformis. The sequence goes on along the minus strand of CAIIXF020000006.1, from coordinate 35,169,397 downwards.
AGATCATACATGAAAAGTATACAAAATAAGATTTTTCTTGGAATGTGTACATTCATGAAATATGGGAAGTTGCCTACCCTTCTCTTAAAAGCCCATGCTATTACCGTAACCTAAAATTAAGGATGCAATTTTTATATATACATTTGATGGTTACCGTAGCTTCCCAATATGCAGCATAAGATACACGTATAGGGATAAGCAGTACGATGTAGATTTTCTATATCGATTTTTAAAGCGGCGGTCGCCGTAGAGTAAATGTGACTCAGGCTTTATAAACCTACTATCACACCAAACTAGTTTCTCACTAAGTTTTGTCGAAGACGGGCCTAAACTGTGTACGAACGGATTGAACGTACTTAGATCCGTCTGGGGTATATTTATAAACTTCATTGAACGTACTCAAACGAGTAGTAGGTCGGCCAGAACTTAGAGCATTCTAAAAAAATTCTGGTAGTCACCACATTTTGCAATCAGAACTTAAGACGAGCTGGACGTACTACGAACGGAACTGTCGTACTTCATCCTACTAGGGACGTTTTTAGAACGAGTTGAACTCTCTGAGGACGTATTGAGAACGAGGTAGAACTAATTGCAAACGGGTTTAAACTGATTAAGGACGTATCAAAGGTTGCTTATGAATGACTTGGCAAAAATATAGGTATCACACTAAACTAGTTCTGCGTTCCTTAAAACTGGTTTTAAACTATGTGCGAACGGAACGAAAGCAACCATCATTCAATTCAAATGGTACTCTTCACTATTCTGCTGAGATGTTTCGGGTGAAACAGAAAGATGTTATGAGTTTCAGAATGACAATGAATATACTTTTCATTGTACAATGGAACATGCAACCCGAACACCTGTAGAACCTGAACACCTCTAGGAGTGGAACTCATATGTTAGTCATATTACCCCCCTATCACACCAAACTAGTTCTTAGCCGTTGTTGCCAGTCCTACGAAAACGTCGTAAAACGTGCTCAATCTGGCTGTGGTCGGGAATAAACAGTCTTCAATACGTCCATCTCGTTCGCAGTTGGTTAGCTATATATTAGCTATATTTTTGCTAACTCGTTCATAAGCAGTCTTAAATACGTTCTTAATCAGTTTAAACTCGTTTGCGATTAGTTCTACCTCGTTCTCAATACGTCCTCAGACAGTTCAACTCGTTGTTAAAACGTCTCTAGTAGGATTGAAGTACGACGGTTCCGTTCGTAGTACGTCCAGCTCGTCGTTAGTACGTTGTCACTCGTTCTAATTGTAGAACGTATCGACCACGAGAACATTTTGAGCATGTTCTAAGTTCTAGAGGACCTACCCGTTCGAGTACGTTCGATGAAGTTTGTAAATAGACCCCAAACGGTTCTAAGTACGTCCAGTCCGTTCGTACACAGTTGAAGCCCGTTTCCGAGAACGTAGTGACAACTAGTTTGGTGTGATAGTAGGGTTACATTTTGAAGAAATAAAGTATGTACGATTTCTTGAGACACATAGATTACAACATAGATAATATCTACTTTAACTCTTTTTGAGAAAGAGTGTCGTAGTACAGATTTTGTAACATTAATGTTTATACTTCTATCTTTTAGCTATGATGGCTTTAATATATAAAGCTCAGAGTTGAGTTTAAATGCTTGGTTTTTGAGCATTGTTTTTTGCATTTTTGCAATTCAGCATTGTGACTGTTTATAACAGTAGTGGCCGTTGTAAGCTACCGTTGATCATCACAGAAGTACATAAGCTCCATCATTTTCTCATGTTTACGATCACTGGTCCCCACCTGGTTATTAAGACGTTGCATCTTTATAACAAAATATGAACTTCCGTCAGTAGAAATATTTATTTTCATCATTTTCACCAAGAAAGAGGTCGGTTTGTATCAAAATATCTTACCCAGTCAGTTACGAGCAAATATATTTAGCAACTCCAATAATCGAGTATTTCGCTTCAGCAACCAGAACGTTTTGGTGTAAAGACGTAACGTCCCTATACACCCTATGCAGACAGAGCCTGTGGGAAATATTGGGTGCGGAGCAAATGAGCGGAGGGTGCGGAGCTAACGGTTATTTTTGAATTTAAATTTGGGATATTTCTGAAACCAAGCCGTTTTGGGACTTCAAATATACCAAGATATGTGTATTTGACACCAAATATCAATACAATTGTGAAAATAGTAGCGCAATTCATTCTATAGCGACGCAGTGTGCCTTAAACCTTTCCCAGACCTATATATTTTGAAATTATCCTTTTAATACTGAGTCCCCAGCATTCATAAAAAATGGTGTTCAAGGTGCACTATCTTTACAAATTATTTTTGCATCTTGGAAGCCAGGCAGTATCTGTGTGATTTTATAAAAATTCGGAAATTTTTTCAGATATGAGCCCCCTCTAAATATTGGGTGCGGAGCAGCTCCATAAACGTAGCTCCGCACCCAATATTTAGAGGGGCTCATATCTGAAGAACATTTCCGAATTTTTATAAAATCACACAGATACTGCCTGGCTTCCAAGATGCAAAAATAATTTGCATGGGTAGTGTATCTTGAACACCATTTTTTATGAATGCTGGGGACGCAGTATTAAAAGGATAGTCTCAAAATATATAGGTCTGGGAAATGTTTAAGGCATACTGCGTCGCTATAAAATGAATTGCACTACTATTTTCACAATTTTATTGATATTTGGTGTCAAATACACATATCTTGGTATATTTGAAGTCCCAAAACGGCTTAGTTTCAGAAATATCCCAATTTTAAATTCAAAAATGACCGTTAGCTCCGCACCCTCCGCTCATTTGCGCCGCACCCAATATTTCCCACAGGCTCTGTCTGCATAGGGTGCTATAGCCAGGTGTGGACCAATGACTATATACATGTAGCTTCATGTATTTTCCAAAATAATTAATAAATGCAGCTGCTAGCTCGCACTTTATCCAATAACTACTTGTGGTATTATGTTGTGTTACTGGTGTAAATGACGTCTGTATTAAGAAATGAGTAATAATACATGATGTTAAGATTAATTTTGATAGGTACATTCCAAAAGCAAAATAAAACAATATGTGACTCATTAAACTAAATTATTCATGGTTAGAGTGTGCCATAACAAGTCAAATGAGTCCCAGCATTGTGGAAAATGATAAATATCTGCTGCCACTGGGAGCACATTACCCTAAAACTAATGTACCACAGAGAATAGAACCAGGCATTAGCATGCAAAATATTATCACCTGCCATTTGTTACAAACGCCAACTGCCAAAAACCTAATAAACAAAACTGACATAGACTAATTTTGTCATCTTTAATATTCCATTTTCTATTCCCCATTTGAACATTATTGACTGATTTTTTTGATATTCTAAGCAAGGATGAAATCGATCGAATATATGGCACCAGGGGTAATTGTTTTAGTATGAGCTGATGCATAATGCATCAGGCACCAAACATGCCAAACGTGTATTGTTAGTAGCAGACTAAATTGCAATACCAATTCGTCAGCAAATTGAGTTGTGCTAATAGTTTTAGTTCGGTTATCTGAAGGAGAGCTTAATTCCTGGGGCTTCATTATTAATGTATCTTATGTGAGATGCTAGGAAAGAACAGTAGTTTTGTGTGAACCATCAGTACACCGGAACACCCTGACAACGGTAAAGTCAGTTATCGTTGTCACAAATGGTGGTCAAAATATGACACGGGACAACAAATACTGTATAAATGACAACGGCAAAATGTGGGTAATGTGCTATAAAATCGAAAGACGCCAATAACATTTGACAACGCTATCGAGAATGACAACGGCAATGTAACTAATTCCTGTTGTCCTTTCTGCTGTTCCAATGCAGTACATCCACCATACTCCATTGTTGTACACTGACTGTTCCACAGCTGGATCAGCCTCTTTTTCAGGTAAACTAAGGATCTTTTACAATAGGCTATATGCTATTTTACATAGCAATTCTATTTCCTCCCCATAGTATTCTAACATGTGACTGAATGATGAATAAAAGGTTTTGTCTGAAAGCAATCATATTCGATAATACAATGCTGTAATAACCAAAACATTGAATATACGAGTTGAAGTGATGGTTATACCTTGTATATACCGACCAGTGATATAATATATGAACGATACGTTGGTAGGAAGCAATTTCTGCTAAAAAAAACTCAACAAATCTGGAAAACTCACTTTGACACATGATTTATATAATGTCAAAGAATCAATAAAGATGTACATAAATACATGTATATTTTATTTCATTTTATTGTAAAATTTGCATTAGTATATTATTACAAGACTAAAGGCATTTTCATGAGAAAATATCACCATCTTTTTTCCGACTTCCAAATCAATCTGACTGTGAGTTTTTGAGTTATTTGTCAATTGTTGGCACTCATATTTTGAATCTCAAGTATCCTATATCTTATATTATTGGTCATTCAATAGCATTCATAGTTTGAATTTCAAGTAAATCTATTAACTGAGTTATAACATGTGTTCACAGTAAAAATGTACAGTCTGAACTGAACATTACTTCTTCATTTATTGTTGTAAAAGCCATAACAATATTTCAACACTAATGCCTAGATCACATTTGCTCTGATTCATCGGCCAGCGCCTGGACAATTGAGTATTTGTTCAAATCTGAAAACAATTTTCCATCGGCTGGGCTCCGGCCGATGAATTGCACCAAATGTGACACAGGCATTAGTGGTGACATAAAGAGAGAATTCCACTGAACAGCAAATGAAAATATAGACTCCATATCGTGAAGTTTACACTACAGTTGTGTGAATACTGAAATATCATCTTTCACTTTTATTCTGTCACATAGTGACTTCTGCAACTATAAGGGACCATTTCCATTCATATAATGTGGTTGCATCGTAAAAAATGGGACATTTTGAGATAATCCTTCTAATTCATATTCAGTTTGAAAAAAAGATAACTAAAAGTCAAATACATAATAATAAATACTGTACTATAATCAAATAAAATACAATATCAAAAATAATCACTTGAATTTCATGTTATGAATATAGGTAAAAACTGTACAACTGATTACTTATATTGTATCCATGGTAATTGGTAATTCAAATGAATTGTCTCTGACTACCATTAGCCTAATAGAGACAAATTATCAATATCATGAAACACTGATTCTCCCATATGCTTACACTGTTTTGCAAAAAGGTTTCAATATGCCAAAAATTGGCAATATCTATAGACTATTGTAAAATGGGCAATCTCTGAATGCTAAAATGGGAAATGTCCATTTGCTTTATAGGGCACTGTCCTTATAATATAGCAGCCAAAGTAAAATATATAAGCCAAAGTAAAATATATACTTATCATAAAAGAATGAGGTCATAAATCAAAGAATCTACTTCTTAGTTCTTATGTCCATTTGCTTTATTAGGCATTATCCATTTGTCTTATATGGGCAGTGTCCATGGCATATGTTTATATGAGAGTGCCCATATGCTATGGTACATAATGTTCAATAAGTTTACATTATAAGCAAACTATCTCTATGTGATTGAATGAGCTCGTGTTTCATGGAAGAGCGCATTTTGTCAGATATGTGCTTGAGCTGTCTAGCTGTCCTGTTGGCCATATCCAGTGAGTCATCCATTTCATCAAACTGAAACGCACAAAGGTATATTGAAAACACACAAGAGCAAAATGAAAATGCATAAGAACAAAATTAAAACAAATGGAAGTTTTTATGCTTTTCAAGAGGGTGCTAGTTTCTTTTCAATATCCCAAGTGTATGAAGTGCCCACTTGCTTTAATTAATGAAATAAGAATCTTGTCAATCACAAAAAACATCAAAGTCAAACAGCGAAAATATACTGACCCAAATATTCAACTATTTAAAGAATTACTTTCAAGTGAAAATTGGAATGAGGTTATAAGTAATAATGATTCTAATGCGTCATATAATATATTTGAAGATATTTTAACTAAACACTATGATAGATGCTTTCCTCTTAAAACTACTATAAAAAGGATCTATAATAATAATAATAAACCGTGGGTCACTTCTGCCATTCTTACTTCCATCAGGAACAAAAGCAAATTATATAAAAAGGTCCTTAGAAATCCTTCCCAACCAAATAAAATCAATTACAAAACTTATGCAAAAACCTTAAAGAGAATAATTAAAAACTCTCAGAAAATGTACTACAACAATAGATTTCAAAAACCCAAGGTAATATTAAAGCTAACTGGCAAATTTTAAATGAATTACTTCAAAGGAAAAATAAATCAACCAATATTTCTGAATCTTTTCTTCACAATAACATTGAAATTACAGACAAACAGCAAATTGCAAATCAACTTAACAACTTTTTTTCAACTGTAGGTGAGAATCTTGCTTCAAAAATCCCCAAATCAAAAAAGAACCCACTTGATTTCATGCAGAACTTAGGTCTAACAGAATCTACTCTATTTCTTAATCCAATATCTCATGATGAAATCCAAACTGAAATAAATAATCTGAAAAATTCAGCTGCTGGTCTTGATGACTTTAAGCCATTTGTCATAAAGGAGTGTGGTAACACACTCTTACAGCCCCTTTTGCATATATTTAATCTATCGTTTAGCAATGGTATATTTCCAGATCATTTAAAAGCCGCCAAAGTCATTCCAATTTATAAAAAAGATAATGACAAATTATTTACAAATTATCGCCCCATTTCTGTCCTTCCTGTATTCTCTAAACTACTTGAAAAATTAATGTATAGGAGATTTTCTACTTTTATTGACAAAATGGAAATTTTATATTCTAATCAATTTGGATTTAGAGAAAAGAAGTCAACTTTTATGGCTGTTCTAAATTTTGTTGAAAAAATAAGAAAATCTATTGATCTCGGAGAATACTCAATTGGCCTATTTTTAGATTTTTCCAAGGCATTTGACACTATCGACCATGAAATTCTTTTTCAAAAATTATATTTTTATGGTATACGTGGCGTATCACTTGATTTGGTAAAAAGTTATTTCAAAAATAGAATTCAAAGAACTTCATACAAAGATGTTATTTCTGAGCCAAATACCATTAACTGTGGAATCCCTCAAGGCTCCATACTAGGTCCCCTTTTCTTCATTGTTTATATTAATGACATATACTTATCATCTCCAAGGTTATTTTTTGTTCTTTTTGCAGATGACACTAATATATTGATAAATGGCAAAAATCTAAATGAACTCAATGATATATTGAACACCGAGCTAAAACATATTGAAGAATGGCTGGTGACTAATAGACTTTCTATAAACATTTCTAAAACCAAATACATCATTTTTACGTCAAGACAGAAGCACTATGATCCAAGTAACTTCAAAATATATCTCAATGACAATAAACTTGAACAAGTTTCAACGATCAGTTTTTTAGGCATTATAATTGACCAACATTTGACATGGAAAGATCACATATCTTCAGTTAATATGAAAATTTCAAGGACCATAGGTATTTTGTACAAGATTAAGCATATCTTAAACATTCAAGGGTTTACAAGTATTTACTACTCCTTGATCTATTCATATCTAATATATGGTAATCTTGTTTGGGGGGATGCAAATCCTACATCAATAAATCCACTTCACTTGTCCCAGAAAAGGTTTGTACGTCTTGCAACAAATAGTGACTACAGAGCACATTCTTCTCCACTTTTTGAAATGTTAAAACTTATTACTATTTTTGACATTAATAAGCAAGCAAAATGTATATTTATGTTCAAATGGAAAAATGACTTAGATAACTATAGGAGTATATACCCTCGTCTCTTTACAACAGTTCATGAAAGAAATCCTTATAACACCAGAAATAGAATGACCTATGATCAACCTAAATTTCGCACAAATTATGGTAAATCATCTATATCCATTTCAGTACCCCAGCTTTGGAACAAATTACCAGAAAGACTTAAACAAATAAAAAGCCTCTATTCATTTAAAAGAGAACTAAAAAAACTATTTTTGGAAACATACTAACTCAATTGATATTTTGCTGTCTCTTTATCACCCATTGCCCTCACCATGCTTTCTCTCGTGTATGCTCTTTTGGTTTCTTCGAAGAACAAAACTGCTCTCAATATGATTGCTCAGTATATCTGACCCATATGGTAACATTTCAATCACATACAGTTATGCTGTTTTTGTGGTTTTTTTTGTTGTTGTTTGTTTTTTACTAAACTGACTTATATTTCCTATAAGCTCTGCTGTACCCCCTGATTTTGCCTCTGTTCCAAATAATGTTCAAACTACATTGTAAGTATATTTGCACTCATTGGTATAATTGTATTCAAGAACACTTTTGACATTATGCCAAAACTTTACCTCATTTGGTCTATTATGATGTGACAAACCAATACTTTCGTTCAAATAGATGAATACATAGGCAGGTCCCCAACTGCATTTAATAGGTATGACAACACACATGTATTATTTTGTCTAATATTGGGAATATACACTTTTTAAAGTGTCACCCAGTTCATATATTGTATTTTGTGTGTATTTCAAATAATAAATAAACATAAACATAAACATAAACATAAAACCTGCCATTGACTTTATACATGAGAAAGTTTCCTGAAAATGATGAAGTCCTACTTTTTTTCAAATTTTATAGTGTAAACACCAAAAACCGTAATTCCAAGAGCTTTGAAATCTTCAGAGGACATAAGTTGCATATACACCAACTACTAAAAGTTATTTGAAAGTTCTACTTCAACAAAGTGTCTAGTATTTACAGAAAATTTGACTTTTTGACGTCAAAATCCGCAATTTCTCGGAAACCGGACGAACTTGGGAAATGGCGATGATAGGTCAAATAGGCATTATGGATATGCATAAAATGAATGTGGATATGACTCAATCCGAATAGCAGTTTTAATTTGTGCGGCCAATGTTGACGGACGGACCAACGGACGGACGGACGAATGGACCAACAGACGGACGGATGCCTGGTCAATCCCATAGGCTCACTGTGTGAGCCAAAAATGACTGCATGTATTGGGAAATACACACAGTATGCGTACAACTTGCAAAACTGAAGCAAAAGATTTACATGAGATGTTCTTGATAAAGTATAGCCTTGCTTCAATTCCTTAAGTTCCCCTCGATACACCACAATCTGTCAACTCAACCTTTCACTGGAGATGTACTGGGTGAGGGGGTCCAGAGACTTGATGTCAGACTCATGTATTACATGTCATAACTGTACATGTACTATGTCATATACGAGGGGTGATCAATAAGTAATGGACACTTTTTTACAAGGATGCTTTTTATAGACCAATACCTTTGATTTTCTTTCCAGTGATACATCATTCAATCAACTATCAACTCTGAAGATTTGAAAACAAAACATGTAATATATTTTAATATTGATCACCCCTCGTACATGTATCTCATTATGCTAATTGAGCTCTTTAAATATATTCACAACGTACAAGATTTACAATATATTCACACCAAATATTTACCTCTTGATCATTTACTGATTCATCATATAAACTCCTCCGTGATTTACTTCTGCTAGACTTTCTGGGTGTTGAACTTCTGTTTCTGAAATAAGAGAAAATAATCTAAGCAAATGGAAATTCTTTAGTAATCTGGAATCTAGTGATAATGATGAAGAATTCATACATGTAGTTTTTTCTAGATTGTACAGGGCGTCAAATAAGTCTGTTCTCCCCCCTTAACTTTTTAATTTTTAAAGTTATCTTACTTTCCCATATATCATTTTAAAGCTTATGGAAAATGCTGATCACCCTCAAAAAATCAATAATGAACTCCTCCTAATAAAATTGCTACAATGTTTCTTGAAAGGTTGTAGTTGACCTTTGATTACGTCAAAACAAGTAAAATTACCAGTATACATTATGTTATGGTGAATGAACGGTGCAAAGTTGATATTGCAGTGACAATGCCAACATTGGTTGATTTAGATATTTCTCAGTATGGTAAAAGAGTAAAATGTGTTACATTCAGGAAAGCATTTGAAACAGGGGCACCTTTCATCACAAAAAAGTAGGTAACAACCAAAATTAGACGTTCAGAATGATTTGAACATATCGTATCCTCATAGAATTGAGGCTGTCCCAGCTGCTGGGGGAAAACATACGGACCATAAAAAAGTGAAATATGAACATCACTAGAAATGCTCTAAAAAATTTGGAATTCAATCAATCAATCTGAAATTTGGTGTTGGATCAGCAAATTAAATTCCCTTTAAGATGGTATATAACAATCTTATGTTCTCTCTTAATTAAAAAAGTTAAGGGGGAAGAACAGACTTATTTGACACCCTGTACTTCACAGGAATTTTATCAGTCTTGATTGGTCTTGATAGCATCCGTAGTTCTTTTATAATTCAGGGGACTTTTGTCAGTTTTGAAAAATAGACTCCAGATTTGCAATGTGAAGTTATCTCTAAAAGAGAAAATGCAAATATCTGTTTTCAGATTAAGTCCATTTATATAATTTAATGAGGTAATACCTTATATGTATGGCATCTCTGTTCGAGAAAATGTTTTCAATATGGCCTCTGAATTCATAATGTCCACTATTTTTTTAAATTTAATCTTTCATATTTTCATGCCAGCTGTTGAATTGCTGAAGTCTATGGAAATTGAACATCTCTCAAAGAAGGATTGATGTAAAATGTAACTGCAACAAGGCATTAATATGTTCAATGTCACAACCTGCCATTTGTTACAGATGGCGAATGCCAACTGCCGGATGCCAACGACTGAGTGTCTTCACAAAAAGTTAGAGACCATAACAATATGTCCTCACATTTTTAATTGAATCCATCAACTGATATACTAGAAAAACAGCAACTCCACGGAGTAGCAAATCCCACCGAACAAAACATATTTAGATTATTAGTGGCCATCTTGAAAATTCCTTCTTGAGCAGAGCTTGTTTGTCCTTAAGCATCAACAAATAAAATGTAAACCATATCCATAAATTAAAATTTGAGTTATCAAAGATTACATTCTTTTTTACTAAAAATGGTGTCCATTTGAAATTCTGCAGTCATTTTAAAAATCTTTCTCGAACAGAGCTATAGTGTCCCTAGGTATCAGCATATAAAATTTGAATAAAGAAAAATGGCAACCATTTTGAAATTCAGCTGCCATTTTTAAAATTCTTCCTCGAACAGATGTCCCTAGGCATTATCATATAAAATTTAAAACAAATCCGTTCCCTGGTATTAGAGTTATCAAAATTTTATGTTTTTTTTACGAAAAATGGTCACCATTTTGAAATTCAATGGCCATCTTGAAAATTCATTTTTGAACAAAGCAACTGTGTTCCTAGGTGTCCCTAGCCATCATCATATAAAATTTGAACCAAATCCGTTCACTGGTATTTGAGTTATCAAAGATTATGTTTTTTTAACGAAAAATTGCCGTCATTTTGAAATAAAGCGGCCATCTTGAAAATTCTTTGTCAAACATAGCAAGTGTGTCCCGAGGCATCATCATATAAAATTTGAACCAAATCCATTTACTGGTATATGAGTTATCAAAGATTACGTTTTTTACGAAAATTGGCCGCCGTCTTAAAATTCAGAGCGACTGTGTCCCTAGGCATAATCATATAGAATTTAAACCAAATCTGTTCACTGGTATTTGAGTTATCAAATATTACGTTTATTACGAAAAATTGCCGCCATTTCGAAATTAAGCGGCCATCTTGGAAATTTTTTGTCAAACATAGCTACTGTGTCCCTAAGCATCATCATATAAAATTTGAACCAAATCTGTTCACTGGTATTTGAGTTATCAAAGATTACATATTTTTAAGAAAAATGGTCACCATTTTGAAATTAAGTGGCCATCTTGAAAATCTCTTTTTGTGCGAAACTCCTTTGTCCCTAGGCATCAGCATATAAATTTTGAACCAAATCTGTCCACTTGTATTTGAGTTATCAATGATTCCATTTTTTACGAAAAATGGCGGCCATTTTGAATTGAGTGGCCATATTGAAAATTCCTTCTTGAGCAGAGGTCCTACACTCATAAGGCATAAGCCTATAAAATTTGAACCAAATCCGTCAACCGGTATTGGAGTTATCGCCCAGACACACAGACAAACGGATGGACGGACGAACGGACGGCTTCTCTATATCCCCCTCGAACTTCGTTCGGTGGGATAATAATAGACATATAGATGGACAGACAACCTCTCTACAAGGCAAAATTAATGGAAATAATAAATTTAACATAGAAAAGTTGAAAAGTCCCTAAAAACAACAGGCGATTTTGTGAAAACAACCGGTGAAAATCGCTTGTTGCTTGCTGCTAATGAAACCCCTGACTAGTTTAGTTAATTATCTGACTAGTGCTCCCATTGGGGTTTGTTATATCGATATTGGGTAAACTAAATTGAGTCTGCAAGTAGCATTTGGTATTCAGGCATTATATTATTAAACAGTGATCAAATATAATTTATTTTATAAACATTAATAATATATGAGGTGGAGCAAATTTTCTGATTTGAATGTTTGACGTCACTATTCTGTTCTGTCTATGGCGTATTCACAAATTATAAGCACATTCAAATGAGTGTTTTTCATCATGCTTCGATTTGCTTTTTTGTTCTTCACAATTGTTCAGATGAATTAAAATAGAGACAAAATGGTATCAAAATAAATATTTAAACATTCCATTTCTAATTTAGAATAACAAAACCAAACACAATTTTTGACTGTGTCATTGATGTATATTAGTCCATAGAAGAACTGGAATATTAGAGGAACATCACAGCAGATACAAATCTCATTAAAAAGGTTGTACGGCTGCACAAATGGATAATAGTGACATAATATAACATGGCAAATAAAACCAATGCCTCTGTGGGATATGTTGGATTTTATGAACCAAATCCTAACCATTTATTCATAGGATTTGAAATTATATTGCTAATCGCAGGAACACTGGGAAATTTCACAATCATCGTTGCATATCTAATGATCAAACCAATGCGGAAAGTGCATAATATTTTTATAATAAATTTAAGTATACACGATTTATTAGTTACGGGTTTAATTCCTATAACAATTGACAGTCAACTTACTGGAGGAGTAAGATTTAAGATAGATGCATACTGTCAGGGAACAGCGATGGTGTTAGCTGTGGGCTGTATAGGGTCTATATGTAACATTTCTACAGTTGCAGTGAACAGGTAAAAATTAATTAAAGGGTCAAATCCCAAATTAATGTATTAATAACATAATATTATTAAATATTATAGGAATATCCTATGGTTTTGAAAAAATATAATTTATAATTTTGAAAATTCGAAACCATCAAATATCACTTTAGAAACCATTGAATATCATTTGTTAAGAAGTGATATTCGCTGGTTTTGGAATTTTTTGCTTAAATATGATATCTTGATCCACATATCAAATATATCTTCATGTGATATTCTATCTATATCCTTGTAACCACAGGATAATAATAAATCTTATATTACACCAGCAAGGACGTAGCCAGAATCTAAGATTTGAGGAGGCAAAACTTGATTGGGGAGGCATTTTGTAAACTATTGGTGAGGCAATTGCCTCGCCTGCTTTATCCTTGGCTATGCCCATTTATCGTATGCCAAGTAGAGTTTTTGGGAGATAAGTTGGTAAGATATATCCCGTCTCCTGATTTTGAGGTTTCCATATCCAGAACCTCCATATCTCCATATTTTTCATTTTCAGATATATTGCAATTTGTCACACGAATATTTCAAGAAGCATATTCACCTGGAAAAAATGTGCTGGGATAGTTGCTATATTGTGGATGTACGCTATACTTATGGTATTACCGACTCAACTAGGATGGGGCACATTAACTTTCCAACAAAAATCAGATCTTTGTGTGTTTGACTGGACTGCTAGTGATAGTTATACTATCATTTTAGTCATTTTGACATTTCTTGTTCCCACACTCGCTATCATGTATAGCTATTGGAACATTTATAAAACTGTCCGTGCAAGTGAAAAGGCAGTTCAAGCATATGCGATTAAGAAAGAGAACACCAAACCAAGCCAAAATGTGGGAATATCAAACGCACTGACAAAACCAGTCCATAAGAAGACAAGCAGAACTGACATTAAACTAGCCATTCAGTTACTAGTGCTATTCCTAGTGTTTTGTGTCTGCTGGACACCATATATGTTGATATCTTTAATCATTGATCGTGACAGACTCCTACCAAAGCCAGTATATCAGTTTGCTGGATTTTTTGTTCATTTGAATAGTGTCATCAATCTACCTGTGTACTTAATTTTTAACAACCTGTTAAGAACAGAACTGATTAAATTTTTGTTTTCAAATTGTCAGCGTTTTTCTTCTAAGAGATGTAGGGTAAATGAGGTACAGGATACGCCAGAGGTAGAGGTAGATGCTTAAATAATGAATGTACTTCTCATTGTACATCATAAAATCATTGGAAGCACTTTATTGTACATTTTGAATATGTTGTGGAATGTTTGAATGTTGTTTTTATTTTTATTATGTATTTCATATTATACATGTATATTGTTATATCAGTGACACAAAAGTAAACTATTTTAAAACTAAAACTAAATAGGATAGATATGATTGTTCAAACCAAACTTACTAGAACTCTTAATAATTCTAAGTTGAAACTGCAAATCAGTTTTTTTTGTATAAAATTGTGATTAAATTATCCTCAAAAAAGATTCATGTCTTACATGTCTTTAAAGTACGGTATATTGTGTAATGTATTAAAAATGTGTAATGTATTAAAATATTTTAGGGTTATAAGGAAAAAAAGTACAGCTACAACTTGTATATATTGTGGATGAATCTACACAGAGGACAGTAAAAACCTAATCAACGTACCTGTTATAAATTCAAATAATTTTTTCATCTCCAATATTCTATTTAGTATACCAGAAATATTTTTGATCTTTTAAGGGAGGATGAAATTGAGTGATTGTCATCAAAGGTTATTGTTTTTGTATATGAGCTGATGAATTTTTTATCAAGCAACGAAAGAGTATTGTTCCTCTATCAGACTAAACTGCAATAACCATTGTCAGTAAATAGAGAGTTATGCTACACTCCATTTTTAGTTTTGCTGTGGTTCTTTAGAAGTGAGCTTTATTAAATATTTACTTTTAATTTCGATATGATATTAACATTGATTGAAGAAGTTCCTTTGATGTAATATGTTTGTTGTTCATAGCTTAAATATTCTTTAATCCAAACCAGAACAACGGCAACGCCAAAGCGTAGCGAATCCCATCGAACAGATATGGCTGACATTTTTACAAACAAAATATATAGCAAATATCGTAAAATAACATCCATAAGGAAGGCCACCATTTTCAAAATGGTTGCTCACAAGCCAAGTTGTCATCAGAGGAAGTAATATGCTTTTAAGTAGCCACATATGAAATTTTTAAAAAAAATCGCACACACATACATGTAAATGCTCGCTCTATTACTTTTTGAAGTATAATAAAAAATGTTAAATAACACACAAAAAATGGTGGCCATTTTTCAAAATGGCCAACTACACCCTATGCAGACAGAGCCTGTGGGAAATATTGGGTGGGGAGCAAATGAGCGGAGGGTGCGGAGCTAACGGTCATTTTTGAATTTAAATTTGGGATATTTCTGGAACTAAGCCGTTTTGGGACTTCAAATATACCAAGATATGTGTATTTGACACCAAATATCAATACAATTGTGAAAATAGTAGCGCAATTCATTCTATAGCGACGCAGTGTGCCTTAAACCTTTCCCAGACCTATATATTTTGAAATTATCCTTTTAATACTGAGTCCCCAGCATTCATAAAAAATGGTGTTCAAGGTACACTATCTACAGGGTGTCCCGAAAGTATGGGGCCCCCCCTAGGCAGACATACACCAATGTTCCCATAGTATGTGTCATATATCATTTTAAAGCTTATCCAAAGTTACATTGATTTGCCAAGTATCATCGTTCAACTTACAAATGGGAAAAAGTTACAGGCATTTCAAAACTTAGTGTATGGCCAAAATTAAAGTTAAAATCAGTATCCTGGAAACACCGCTAGCCTGAATGCGACCAAAAATATGGGTGCTATCGTTAAAGAGAGGATGGATATTGAGTTCTAAAAAGAGGACGTTTAGGGTAGATACTCCAAGGAAACTCTTCTAAAATGCCTTAAAAAGGTTTTATGAGGATTATTAAATGCCATACCCCTATTTGCAGTGTATTAAAGGTCATATCTGGAAAATATTGCTGCTGTTAACATGGCCAAGGGAGACACGGCGACCATTAATTTTGTGTAAAACTAAACTTTAATTTTGGTAAAACACTACATTTTGAAATGTGTGTAACTTTTTCCCGTTTGTGAGTTGAACCATGATACTTGGCAAATCAATGTAACTTTGGACAATAGTCAAGAAGATTTAGGTGAAAATATTTCAAAAATATATAGAAGCAATTTTAAGGTGGATTTCAAAACTTCATACCATTCTTTTGAAAACCTGAAGTGGCACCAAGCAATCAATTGACTTTTTCACCGAAAATCCAAGATGGCCGCCGCAATGTATCAAAAAATCATCAAAAATGTCTACAGTTATGATTTAATTAGTCAAAATATTTGTATACTGATCAAACATGACTAATAATAGTACCTATCAGAAGTTCATATCCATTTAAAGTCATTGGATCATTTTTGTGTGAAAACTGGAGTCCCACAAGGCTCAACTTTATGTCCGCTACTTTTTTGCATTGACCATGGCATTTGCACATAGCAATGCATAGAAATCCATTTTTGTAACATGTGCACCTTGGACCACATTTCACCTTGCACCCACACTTGACCAATGCTTCGCATGCTGCTTGAGGAAGGGCTGTATATAGAGGGACATGTCATACTGCCAGCCCCATGTTGTATTGAGATTGTACAGTTGGCCCCAAACAATACCACCTTGGTTAGCAAGTTCTTAAAATGTTCTGTGCAAGGGCTCCTTCTGTTGGTGGCATTCTATCATTGACTGTATGGCCATCACAGAACATTTGCATTTGTGCTGCATCGATATCTATCTGGTTGCTGGTTCGATCATATACTAGAGCAGTAAAATGTATTTGGGACTGAATGACATGAACTGACAAAGTCAGGTTTGTTGTAACCATTTGTGCTACTTGTAGAAAAGCTGGAGTAACTTCCTTGAACACATTCCATAGCTTGAAGGGCAGATTCTTTGCTATTGGCCAAAGAATGGTGCAGTTATATAATATAATTTAATACCTGTAATTTTTGAGAGGTCAGAAGGCAATCCAGCTTGACACTTATTGCACCCTAATGCTGCAGCGATGGCAAGAACAACTACACCAGTATCTCCACTGATTCTGTTTATGAAGTCTTTTTTACCCTCTGAGGTCATCTGTTTTACCTGAACAAAGAGTCTAGTGTAGTATCAGCTTCTTCATGAGTACAAAGTTCAATCATTACTGTCACTGGAAACTGAGGAAAGCACTTAACAGATTCCACAATAGTCATAAACATCAACCTCAAAAATAGAGTTGGCCAGGAATGCTAATAGCTCAGTCTTGTTCTGGTTGTTTCTTAGAAAGCCTAACCAATTTTGGGGCATCACATTCTCTGCATAAGCCATCCATTGCCATGATGAATCCTTGTCAGGGACTTCCTACTGTTTTATAGGTAGATATCCCAGATAATATCTAATCTTGAAACACCTTCCATAGGCTGCCTTAACTTGGGATGAGACATTGATACCATATTCTTGGAAGTTGGTAGCCACACCAGGATGCATCTCATGGACCAGAATGATGCCATCTATTAGAATTGCATCTGCAGGTGGCTTTTCCAATACTTCAGATCCATCTGGCTTAGCTTCTTGACATTTAAGTAAGTCTGCTTTTGTTGTAGGCCTCATGGCTCCATGCTTAATTAGGGATGGCAGGAACTCATGGTTTTCATATTTGAAAAACTCAGACATGTCATTGTGTCTTGATTGGCATGCAATGTAGAGTAATAGCAAAAAGGTCACAATCATTTCTCAGGATTAACTTGCTTGCACTTGGTGTGGTCTAGGGAGCTAGAAACAAAGAATCGTCTGCAGTGATTCCTGAGGTCAAGCAACTGAGAGAAGAAAATTACCTTTTTGCTATATATGCTCTATATTGCTTGCCTTTGACAATCAAGACACATAACATGTCTGGGTTTTTCAAACATGAAAACCATGAGTTCCCTCCATCCCTAGCTAAGCATGGAGCCATGAGACTTACAACTAAATGACCTACTTAAATGCCTAGAAACTGAGCCAGATGAACCCAAAGTATTGGAAAAGCCACCTGCAGATGCAGTTTTAATAGACTGCTCCTTTCTGGTGTTTCATCCCAAGTATCTGAAATGTTTACCTACAAAACAGTGAGAAGTCCCTAACAAGGATTTATCATGGCACTGGTGCTAGAAGGATGATATATGCAGAGATGCACAAATGCCAAAGAATAACCCAGATGCGAGTAGAAATAATCTTGATTTACGTCATTAAAAATTCAGAATTCAGTCAAAGTAATATCATATTTGAAATCTACATCTAAAATTACATCTAGAAATGTGGTTTTAAAAAGTGTTAATCAACTTTGAAAAATTAATTTTCTTTGAAAATGTGACTTCTAGCTCGGGGAGATTCCCCATAGACCCCATGCTATAAAATCACTAAAAATGAAATATCTTTTCTTTTAGTGGACAGATAATATTTTGCTTTACTGGACATATTTTCATTTGTATAAGTATCAGACGCATAAGGGTTATATGAAAATTGAGCCACTTAAGTTGATAATATTCAAGTTTAAGGGAACTTTCTTGTATACCTGCCATGTTAATTGACCCGAATCAGCCACCTGGTGGTGAAACTGGTAACTACCTACTCGCATTTGGGTAATTGACCAGCCTTTCTAACAACCAATGGAACCAGACTAGGCTGTTTGCATTTTTGGCCAACTTTATGTCTGAGGTTGATGTTAATGAAAAGCAAATGATAACTACTATTTGGGAATCTCTTCAGTGCTTTCCTCAATTGCCAGATACAGCAATGATTGAACCTTGTACTCATGAAAAAGCTGTCACTAGGCTCTTTGTTCATATAAAACAGATGACCTCAGAAGGTGAAAAAATACTTCATAATCAGAAGTGGAGATACTGATGTCTGTTTCTCTTGCCATGGCTGCAGCATTAGGGCGCAATAGGTGTCAATCTGGATTGCCTTCGGACCTCTCAAAAATTACAGGTATTAATATATTATTTAACTCCAACATTCTTTGGCCAATAGCTAAGAATCTGCCCTTCAATCTATGGAATGTGTTCAAGTAAGTTACTCCAGCTTTTCTACAAGTGGCACAAATGGTTACAACAAACCTGCCTTTGTCAGTTCAAGCCATTCAGTCCCTGGAACATTTTACTGTTTTATTATATGATTGAACCAGCAACCAGACAGATATCAATGCAGCACGAAGGCTTATGTTCTGTAACGGTCATACAGTCATTGAAAAAATACCATCAACAAAAAGAGCCCTTGCACAGAAAATCTTAACTTGCTAACCAAGGCGGTATAGTTTGGTGCCATAACCAAAATGATTATCGAGTTCACAACATGTGGCTGGCAGAATGACATGTCCCTCCTGATGCCACCATGTACAGCCCTTCCTCAAGCAGCTAAGGCATGCCAAGCATTGGTCAAGTTTGGGTGCAAGGTAAAATGTGGTCCCAGGTGCACATGTTACAAAAATGGATTTCTATACATTGCAATGTACAAATGCCATGGTCAATGAAAGTCATTGGACTAAAAAAGTAGGGGACATAAAGTTGAGCCTTGTGGGACTCCAGTTTTCACACAAAAATAATCCAGTGACTTTAAATGCATATGACCATCTAATAGGTACTATTATTAGTCATGTTTGATCAGTATTTAACTATTTTGACAAATTAAATGATGATATTAGTCAATTTTAGTAATTTGTCGATACATTGTGGCGGCCATCTTGGATTTTTGGTGAAACAGTCAATAGATTGCTTGGTGCCACTTCAGGTTCTCAAAAGGATGGTATGAAGTTTTGAAATCCACCTAAAGATTGCTTCTATATATTTTTGAAATATTCTGTGAACTTATCTCCTCTTCAAACCTGACTAACATACTATGGGAACATTGGTGTATGTCTGCCTAGGGGGGGCCCCATACTTTCGGGACACCCTGTATACAAATTATGTTTGCATCTTGGAGCCAGGCAGTATCAGTGTGATTTTATAAAAATTCGGAAATGTTTTTCCGATATGAGCCCCCTCTAAATATTGGGTGCGGAGCAGCTCCATAAACGTAGCTCCGCACCCAATATTTAGAGGGGGCTCATATCTGAAGAACATTTCCGAATTTTTATAAAATCAGACAGATACTGCCTGGCTTCCAAGATGCAAAAATAATTTGCATGGGTAGTGTATCTTGAACACCATTTTTTATGAATGCTGGGGACGCAGTATTAAAAGGATAGTCTCAAAATATATAGGTCTGGGAAATGTTTAAGGCATACTGCGTCGCTATAAAATGAATTGCACTACTATTTTCACAATTTTATTGATATTTGGTGTCAAATACACATATCTTGGTATATTTGAAGTCCCAAAACGGCTTAGTTTTAGAAATACCCCAATTTTAAATTCAAAAATGACCGTTAGCTCCGCACCCTCCGCTCATTTGCGCCGCACCCAATATTTCCCACAGGCTCTGTCTGCATAGGGTGAACTACTCCCCAAAGTTTTATTAGACAATGTGCCATGCTTAAAGTATTCACATATCAAATATGAACAAAATTTAATAATGATATGTATCGTTATTGGAGACAATACGGTAAAGATCGCTAAAATAAAGCAAGAATCTAACTATATTGACAGTGATTGAAGAACTCCCCAGCAGAGCCCCTTGAGGTGAAGGAATTGTTTTCCGCGATTATCTTCAATATTTCCACTATAGACTGTTAGATATCGACCTAAAGTTATACCTTGTTTTTTTTAATTTCATGACAGATCATAATTTTTCGTGTAAAAGTCATGTAAAAGTTGAGAAATCTTAAAAAGAAACAAGAAAGTTCACGACCTTGACGATCGCAGAGTTAGTAAAATGTCGAAACAAATCTCTGAAACATGATCATTTCCTTCATTCATTGTGGACTATTTGAGGCTTAGTATGATGTGGGAAGCACCACTGATAAATATTCATCGGGAGGATGCATCGATTTACAAAATGCGTCATGTTTTCTGTATTTTAGTGTAAGTACTCTATTATCGCCCACTATATTTCATTGGAAATTTGATTTTTTCTGATATATTCATTAATACTGATATTTCTTGAGCTCTGTGAAGCGGGGTGGGCGCTTATTAGGGGTGGGCCCTCATTACAGCGATTACGGTATTTCTCAAAATGGGTATAATTTATCAAAAAACGAGTCACATTTCCAAATGCTCAGTTCCTTCAAAATTGGCATACTAATAACAAGGGACACACATGTACCTTCTATGTAATGTATAATGTACTTCTTCTGTATCATGTCCGGAACTTGAATCATGTATTTCCCGCACATAGTAGCGCACTTTAGAGCCCCTGGGGGTTAATTTTCCAGTCCTGGGGGTGGCAATATGGGCAATTCTTGAGATGTCATGGTTGGGGGCACTGAAATGTATTAAATTGAAAGGATTTTATTTTTATAATCAAAATTATTTCTTTTTTTTAATTTTTGTCAACATCATGGTAAATGTAAATTGTATTCTGATTAAATTATATGTAACAAAGATGTAATAATTGATCTGATGAAGTTAAATTTAGATTAATATCAAACTAGTCTCTTACCTGTGAATGACATGTGTTGGAGTACTGGTAACACCTGGCTGTGCAAGTGGGGCAGGATCACCAGATGGCACTGATGGTTGTGTCTGTGTGTATGCTGCATGAGTACACTGGCCAGATCCGCTGCAGACTGGACACACAGAAGTGCTGATGTTCAGAGTGGTTTGGGGCAGTCCAGGAGTCGGCAATTGGGCCATGGGGGTGGGGATATGGGCAATGGGTACCTGGTATGAAGCTTGGGGAGCTGTAGGCACTATAGGTGTGGTTAATATATGATTTGGCACTATAGGTGTTGTATTTGGTACTATTGGGGTTGAATGAAGTACTGTAGGAACAGACTGAGGCACTACAGGGATAGCTTGAGGCACAGCAGGGGTATTTTGATGCATTGTAGGGGTAGAATGATGCATGGCAATTGGAGTCTGAGGCACTATGGGGCTATAGTTAGCTGGCACTGTGGGTGTTTGCTGATGTGCCATAGGAGTTGCTTGGGGCACATCAGGCAGAGGATAAGGTACTGAATGGACAGGCCTAGTTGATTGGGCTCTTGGAGCATAAGGGGATGCCCCAACAAAGGAGTCTCCATAAACTTCACTTTGCCTCAAAGGTGGGTCAGGCTCATATCTAGAATCATTGTGTGGATTTCTTTGGGGTGAGGAATCATAATGCCGCTGCCTAACGTCAGGTCTATTGTGGTGGGATGTTCTTATAATACTAGGTGGATTATTGTTTTCAGGTGGATAAAATGAGACTCGATTGTCTTGATAATCTCTTGATGTCCTGAGATAATCATCCCTTTCATTTCTAGGGACATAGTCATTGTATCTTGGTCTATATCTAGAACCAGCCTCTTTTTCATATCCCGCCTCTTTTTCACTGTGTCTAGGTTTATATCTAGGACCAGCCTCATTTTCATATCTAGCAGACGGCAAGTATGACCTCTGTGAACTCTCACCCAAATCATGTCTTGATAATCTTGGTGGGTTATCATTGTTAGAATCACTGGGGTGTCTCCTGTATGGTTCAGTAGGCTTATAATTTGTATTTTCTTCGTATGTTGACCGAGGAGCTTGTCTTTCAAATTCATCTGGGAATATATCTCCTTGACCTCCGTTATATATTGGTCTATCAGTCATTGTGAAGTATCTATCATCTAGGCCTTCATCCTCTGGCTGACGATATCTGGTACGTGAATCTTTATTTGTTTTTTGATAAAGTCTGTCCCTATCACGTGGGTGTCGGGGCTGGACATGCAAATCTTTACTTAACTGTTCACTAAGCCTCTCATTTGGTTCAATATGCCCACGTTGACTAAAAATGTCACTTCCATCTCTAAAAGTATCATCATTTTCATAACACCCATACCGTGACCCTTGCTGACTTACTGAACCAACAGGATCCTCTTGACCAATCAGCTGGCTGGATCCTCTAGAGCCCACCCCACCTTGCCACTTTGGTATATTTCGTTGATTTGGACGATTACCACTGACATTAGAGAATGTATTAGAATGGGCTCCTGTTTCGCTATATAGTGAACCTTCCCGAGAGAGCTCAGGTTTTCTCTGTGAATGATGACTCTGAAGTCTCCTTGGGATTGCACTGAGATGGTGTTTTTCTCTGCCCTGGTATGAGTTAGGGTGGCTCTCAGGGGTATTTGTACCATTTTGTCCTGGCTGCGGTTGATCACCATTATGTTGTGGCTGCAGTTTTTGGTTCATTTGATTTTTCAATTTCACAAGCTCTTCTTGTAAGGCTTTGAGTTGTTCACTGAAAAGCACAGAAACATCCTGGAAAAATTAGATTTTACCCCAAAGGTGCAAATAAACCATAATTCCAGCTCACATTTCACTTGGAATAATTTAATGCATACATGGATGATGCAGAATAAGGGATAATATCTGAGGGGGGGGGGGGGGGGTGTAAACCATATTAGCCAATTTCATTTGGTAAGTACCATTCATTTCCTGACTTTCAATTAGAAAAAAAAATCAATTCTGTGGCTTGTTTTTAAAGGTAATGGAGGGGAGGAGGTATGAATTTTATATTCCACAATAAAAAAATAAAATGTGATTGTACAATGTATGACTATAATTCCTCTGTCCCTCTTTTTAGCTTTTTTAACTTTTTGGAATGGAGAAGCTTACCTTTTGACACTACTCCTTGACCCAGCAGATATAAAACTTGGAGCTTCCTCTTCACTACTATGGCCCCCTTGACTGTGGTCCCCTTGGTTGAGTTGCCCCTGGCTGTGTCCCATTTGGCGCTGCCCACCATGTGGGTAGGAAATTTTACTAGGTTGACGTAACTTGCCATTTGGTTGAGCATCTTTTTCTACAAAATATTGATATAAAGTTTTGCCAGGTTATATAGATGTCAGTGTGATCACAGGATTGTCTTTTCTATCTTTATAGCAGTTCATCGGTAGAATTAACATTATTATTAAACTCTTGACTACCTGGAGTGACGAGATTTCTTGTCACCTCAGAAATTACCTTGAAACCCAGAGCGACGAGAAAATCCGTCACAAAAAATTTAACTAAAATTGCTCTTATTTGAACAATTTTTATCCAATTTACACAAAAATTGTTTTAAAATATGTAGAAATAAGTTGAGCATCTAAAGGTGTATAGGTTTGTAGTAAAATGTCAAAGGGTGGCAAAAATGAGAAATTCTCTGGTTTCAACCAATTTTAGAGCCTGGGATTCAAAAGGTTAATATGACGTTACAATAAATTTTCATTGGTTGCAATTTAAGATGAAAAACTAAAACCTAATTATGTTTTAAATTTTCCTTTTACTTCCCATGTATTAAACAAAAATATGTTCAAAAACATTTTGAAATTTCTAAAATATTTCACATATAACCCTAAAATTTACAAAAAGTACAAAAAATACAATCATCCTAACCTCACAAAAAATCAACCAACCTTTTGTCACATGCTGGATATTTTTTTGCCGTTTATTTCTCAAGCCAGGTTCAGTTTCAGGCTGTTTTTTCTGTGGATGTTGAGCAAGAGATTGCCTACTGCTCTCACTCCCCATAAAACCAGAGTCAATATCCCCCTCTCTGCCTCCATGAGGTCGTAGTTTGTACCTGTCTGGTCTGCTTCCTGAAGGTGTGGACAGACCACTGTCAGGAATACTACTGTGACTGCCAAGGTAGTCTCCAACCTGGTAAAGAAATACAGTAAAACAGGTAAAGTGAACACCCTTGTAAGTGGAACACCTTTCAGTGGCCAATGAACAATTGACATAACATTAAATGAACCTCTGTAGGTGGAACACCTTCCAAAGTACCATGACAAATTTTTCTTTTGTTAAAACGTACAGCTGAAAGTGGAACATTGCTTAAGTAGATAGTAGGTACCAAAGATGTCCCATTTACACAGCTTTTATTGTACACAATGTGGCCTTTTTCAAATAATGAAAATATGCCCTTCCTAGCGTCACAAGATCAAAGTTGGTATTGCTACTTTAAGAACAGACAGACCACTGTTAAATATCACAGACTATACACTGCACTATGTTGTATCTGATATACCAAGGTGACAAGACTGACGACATTACTAATTACTTTACACATACAATTTCATATTAAGTTTACCAAATATACCTTCGAGCCATCCTTTAGATTTCCACTTTCTTTTGTCTTCTTTGTATCCTTTAGCTTCCTTGTAGATCTTGGGATACCAGACCCTCTTGTGCCTGAAACAGTTGCCAAGATATAAGAAAGGATTTTGTGAACACCAATTAAAAACCAGATGAAAAGATGGCAGTACTGTATCAAACAAAAGCCTTGCCAAAAACTGTATCAGAATGCCCTGAAGTTTTATGAATTGTTATAAACATAAATGCGCTATTTTTTAATGTTCATGTTTTTCAAGCTTTCAGATTTCAACACTAGAGGTTCAAAGGGGAAAACCTTTAAAATGTATATCATATATATCCACTACTTCAAGACATATAAAAGAGAATCATCTAATGGTAGGTAGTATTTGTAACTTTAAGACAAA
Organism: Owenia fusiformis; assembly: GCA_903813345.2. NCBI lineage: Eukaryota > Metazoa > Annelida > Polychaeta > Sabellida > Oweniidae > Owenia > Owenia fusiformis. The sequence goes on along the minus strand of CAIIXF020000006.1, from coordinate 35,143,490 downwards.
AGTTGAAGACTATTCATGTTTTACCTCTTGGCTCAGGGCTGGTTGAAGTATATTCTTCCTCATCAGGCTTTTCATTGTAATATTCATCTTCAGCGATATTAATACTGGAATACAAATTATACACTGAGTTTGCATTAATGCCCTTTTTCTCATTTTTACAGAAACTTTGGAAGGTTAGACAGAAAGAATTTATTGTCCCTGAAATGCAAAATAAACATGTAGTTGCGCTTGACCTTTGACCTAGAACATGTGACCCTTAGACTGCTCTATCATGTAATTAGCCTAGTCTTCCTCATCAGGCTTTTCATTGTAATCTTCATCTTCAGCGATATTAATACTGGAATACAAATTATACACTGAGTTTGCATTAATGCCCTTTTTCTCATTTTTACAGAAACTTTGGAAGGTTAGACAGAAAGAATTTATTGTCCCTGAAATGCAAAATAAACATGTAGTTGCGCTTGACCTTTGACCTAGAACATGTGACCCTTAGACTGCTCTATCATGTACACATACTGCTTTTTACAAAAACAAAATTGAGTTTTTCACATCAACATTGGATTGCATTACAGCCCTAGTCTTCCTCATCAGGCTTTTCATTGTAATCTTTATCTTCAGCGATATTAATACTGGAATACAAATTATACACTGAGTTTGCATTAATGCCCTTTTTCTCATTTTTACAGAAACTTTGGAAGGTTAGACAGAAAGAATTTATTGTCCCTGAAATGCAAAATAAACATGTAGTTGCGCTTGACCTTTGACCTAGAACATGTGACCCTTAGACTGCTCTATCATGTACACATACTGCTTTTTACAAAAACAAAATTGAGTTTTTCACATCAACATTGGATTGCATTACAGCCCTAGTCTTCCTCATCAGGCTTTCCATTGTAATCTTTATCTTCAGCGATATTAATACTGGAATACAAATTATACACTGAGTTTGCATTAATGCCCTTTTTCTCATTTTTACAGAAACTTTGGAAGGTTAGACAGAAAGAATTTATTGTCCCTGAAATGCAAAATAAACATGTAGTTGCGCTTGACCTTTGACCTAGAACATGTGACCCTTAGACTGCTCTATCATGTACACATACTGCTTTTTACAAAAACAAAATTGAGTTTTTCACATCAACATTGGATTGCATTACAGCCCTAGTCTTCCTCATCAGGCTTTTCATTGTAATCTTTATCTTCAGCAACATTAATACTGGAATACAAATTATACACTGAGTTTGCATTAATGCCATGTTTTGAGGACCCATTCTCTACAAACCTTTTTATGATAAAAAGATGGGGCACTAAACAGTCTGACAAAGTCATTAGTTATGAATACTGTATTGGGAATTATCGACATCATGTCAGGCCTCACAAATGATTGACTATTTGACTTCACTAACATTTGATATTCAAATACATTTTAGAAAACTACATTTATTTGTTATGCAATACTTATCATGGATATCAATTAAAAAGGAGATTAAAGAAATAATTTATCAATAAATGAGAAAAATAGAACTGTACTCACTCATCCAGAACTTCTGCTGGAACCTTCAGACTGGTTGCTCCATCTGGTGACTGTGCACATATTGTATGTAAGTTCTGGAACATTAAAATTCAATAATGAAGTAGAACAGATAATGTAAAACAAATAGCATAGCTTCATTCAAAAAATAAAACATTTACTACAAATAGGGTTGACTGGATACTAAGAGTCTAAAAATACTACTCTAAAAATACATTCACAAAAGTTTGCCCCTCAAAGGCGATCATGGGTCTGCTATACATTAGAGTGAAATCAATTTCATATGTTCAACATTGCAATCTTTCAGCACATCTATTAAGAAAGCATATTGAATATATTAGAAATAAGGTGTACTTTCTATTATCAAATGTAAAATATGTTTGTTATTTTGAAAGGGCAACCCTTGGATGAGACTTTAGATCTGCCACCCTGATTTATTATTTTAAGATGATTTAATAAATAAAGACATTGGGACAATTCCTTTGAAAAAGCCTCCTATCTATATACCCCTACCACTATCATAGGCTTATTCCAAGCATTTCTAAAATCAATAAATCGTCCATATCAACGATATATGGATTAATCAGTTGTAAATCTACCTCAGCTGAACTTAAATATAGATAATTATCGCATCAATTCAAGAAAATCCAATAATTTGACGTGAACACAATATGCCCACGAGAAAATGGAATAATGATAGGCTTCAGTGAATTCAATATCTCGTGTTATTTATTGAAACATCTTCTTTGTTAATAATTCAATGATGAACAGTGCCAGGGGTTTTAATAGCAGTATGGAACAGGTCTATAGATAGTCTCCTATTGTTCTTACCAAAATTGCTTATTAGTTTAAATGAACATTACTAAAATTGTAACTTCTAATGATTTTGCCTGATGTTTTCATTCATTTTGCCTGAAAGTCAAGGAGATGGCACCAGTTGAAAGAAACAATGTTAAATGAAAATGAGCCAAAAACTGGTAGCAAGGTTTGCACAAATCATCTTTTTTAGATTTCTTATTTTATTTTATGGGGGAGGAAGTATGAACTGTACATTGTTTGCTTCAAAACAATATTTTACATTTACTTTAAATTTTTAAACTTGTTTTTTTTATGAGATTAAGTTTATATAACTAGGGCATGCATTATCATACATCGGAGCTTGAATGGATGTTAAAAAAAGCTAAAAATCGATTTAAAAAACAACAATTATACCTCAACTAGGTTCTGGATCTCTCTATCTCTATCAGAAGACCGTGGCATTTCTTTCAATCGTCTGTAACGATCAATCAACGAGTTGTACTCCGACTGTAGATGCTGCACCTGTCGTTCAACATCCTGGTCTTTTTGTACACTCCCTACACTCCCAATGCCAATATTTTGCCCACTAGATGTTGATTTTGTTGTCTGGGGTGTAGACACCCGATCAGGAAGCAGAGATCCATTGGCGCTGATTTTCCGAGATAGCGGCGTTCCTGATCTTGGTGTTACATTTTCCTCCCTCTGCAGCGCAGTGTCTTGAAATGGAGTCCTCTGATTGGCTATTTGAATGGCTTTATTTTCCACATGCTCGTGTAGATCGTCCAATTGGGTTCCGAGATTGAATAATTCACCCTCGAGTGATCGATCAGCGTCAAATTCCTCGTTTGATCCACCACTTGGTAGCACCCCCTGCCTACGTAACAAATCATGTTCTTGTTTTGTGGTGAGGTAATCTTTCTGCAGGCTAGCGAAGTTCTCCTTAAGCTGGTTGTAAACCTTGTTTTGTTCTTCAGGAGACAGCTGGTTCTCTGTTATTAATGCATTGAACGAGTCAACCTGAAAACAGAAGAAAAATATGATATCATGATATCACAAGATATGGAATTTTGTACATCTTCCATGGAAGCAGGAGAAATATTTTGATTTTAAAAAGAGTTTTAATTTACAGGAAAAACAGTTATATTTTACTATTTACTTATGGGTTAGGTTTTGCATGATATTCATTCAAGGTTCAAAACTCACAAATTCCTGACTACCAGTTTGGAATTGGATAAACAGTTCCCTTTTGGGCAAGGGACTGAATTCTGGATTTCAAACTACTAAATCTTATCAGCATGCAAAGACTTTTTAAAATTGATGTGACATTGATAAAACTTTCACTCATTTTGAATGTGAACATTTTTATAACCATGCAGTGCCAAATTGTTTGAATTCATTGGGAAACTAACCTGATCAGCCAGTCCAGAGGCTTTGAACACCAATCCTAATTTCATGCTCTCCCCACTGGAGGTAGTAGTTAACCATGGATTATTACCTCCTCCATCAACCATTGAAGAGCTCTCTAGTTGACCAATGGAAGCCCCAGGGATGGGTGCACTGCCCATATCAGCTATAAAAATTATAATTAACCAATGATAAATGAAATGATTGAAATAATTGTGCACATTTTATTTGGATATTTACACATTATGGTAAAATACATAGTTCAAAATATTTTAATTACCATATCTCTGTAATTAGCTCCCAGAGACCATTCTAATAAGTGCCCATGAAAGAAGTCAAAAATCCCTGTGAATTTCATGCATGGCAATTTACCCAATTTTTCCTGCCAAGAATGCCTTATTCACAACATCAAAACAAAGTACAGCATATTTTTACAATAATGATATGCATTGCTATTGGAGAGATTATGGTAAGGATCGCTAAAATAAAGAAAGGATCTTGCAAGAATCTTTGAGTGAACCCTTGGGTCAAATTAGTAAATTACCATTTGTAATATCTCTTATATCATTCGTAAGAAAAGAGCAGTTATTGAAAAACTGTTATTTGAGTCTTAGAATTTGATTACAATAATATAATTCACAAGTTTCCGTTGTCATATTTACTCATCCATTAAAATTGTTTGTACAGAGAATAAGTTAAATACTTTGACATTTTGAAATCAATTTGTCAATAAATGTTCTGCAGTGATAAAACAGTGGCTTCCAGTTTCAACTAGATTAAATTAATGTAGGAGAAATATTGTTAGAAAGTGACAAATATGTATTTAACTACTAATGTCATCTTTCTGATTATAAATATACTGGTTGTAAGTAAACACAAGGAACATAAAAACATTCCTGGGGGATGCTTCAAATATCCTTAAGAGCAATATAATTCTGTCACCTCTCTAAAAGTTAAAATCCATCCTTTATTTGACACCCTTTTCAAAAGTCTTGCTACAGGCCTTATTCCTGCTATTAACTTTAGGTTACTTGTTCAAGAGTAATGGATTTAGCTTATCTTAAGATTTTGCATTTAGTGAAGACTTACCCTGGCCAGAGCCAACAGCTGAGGTTCGTCTTGATCCTGTGGTGCTGGACAACACTCCCTGCATTGCTGGGGACACTGTACCCAGCATTCCCTGCCCCTTGGTTCCCATGGAGATAGTGTGTGGATGATGGATAGATGGCGTAACTTTTCCAGTTGAACTTTGACCTGGCGCTGGCGAGTCAGAATATAAATTGACCTTTGCACCTAGTTTTAATTGGTCAATTGTGACCTCTGCTAGAGCGTATTTTGATAGGAGATTATCATATTCTTCTTGAAGAGTCGATATGGTACGATGATCTTCTTTATGTTGAGAATGCTCCAATTTTAGACGAACCGATAGCTCGTGCTTCGACAAAGATGCATCCTGGTCTGAACTTTCCTGAGAAGTTGAATAGTCCACATTTGGCACTACACCAATCTGTGCTTTGATTGGCTGTTGTTTCGCGACAACATTTTGCGATTTGGATTTAATTTTAAAATCCTGTTGAGCATTTGATTTTGAGTATTTTAATGTAGAATCTGAGGATGATGGTTTGAGTATACTTGAGACATCATTTTCTTTGTCTGTTTTACTTATTGTGACTACAGAGCTAGCTCGAGGCTTTTGTTTAGTTTTAGGTGTATGTGACCTACTTTGTGGCTGAGATGTAGATTTCTTACCAGTTTTACTTATTCTTGGAGACAGGCATAAGGTTTCTTCAACTTCGACATCCACACATTTCGGAGTTGACGTCCTGCTGCTAAATTGTTGTGATGTCACACTATGAGACCGTTGACTTTTTGTGAGTATTTCAGGTGACTGTTCAGAAACGTCTGAGAGTGGATTCATCGTTGATATATAGTTCTGTGAATCTGGACGGATAAATGGAGATTTGATTTGACTGGCTCTTGAACCTCTTGGGGATTCTCTAGCTGACCTTGGGGATTCCCTTCGAGACCTTGGAGATTCCCTGTGTGATACAGGAGATTCCCTATGTGACCTGGGAGTATTCCTTTGGGATTTTTCTGTATAAGCCCTAACTGGAGATGAAGAACCAATTCTTGACCTTGTAGGAGAAACTGACCCTGGTCGTGACCTTGGAGGAGACATTGAAGGAGGTCGATTGGCAAACATTGGAATTTTACTTCTTTCGTCTTCATACAATTCAGGTCTAAATTTGGGTTGTGATTGTGAACTCTCCTGAGTTTCATAAACATTGAGATCAGCATCGTTCTGTTGCAAAGTGTTGTCAAAAGGCAAAGTGTCACCATGAAAATCATTCTGGATTTCATCAAATATATGCATTTCTCTAGGCTCTTTTTTAAATGCTATTTCCACTTCACTGTCCGTGACAAGATTACTAGCATACTCTTCTCCTGGTTCAGAAAATTGTTCAGTATTTCGTGTGCAAGGTCTTTGACTGTCTAGATCTATGATAGTGTTATTATGTGGGGAAGAAATTTCAGTAATATCGTGACTGTTAGGGAAAGATTGATCAGTAATCATTTCAGATTTGGAAGCCCTCGAGTCAATATCAAGTTCAGACCTCGAAGTTGGTAATGAAATTTCCTGATGATTTAAATCCTGCTCATATTGCAAATCCTGGTGATTTGAGTCCTGGTAACTGAGGTCTTTTGTTTTCGGAATGTCATGGATTTCTTCACTGAACTGGCCAAATAATTGATGATCCTCTTCTTCAGAAGGTCGACTGTTTTTACTTGCATTATAAATTTCCTCCATCTCGTTGTCAGTGTCATACTGTTCTTGGGCTTCATCGGGATTGAATCCTTGGTTATTTGACTCAATGTTTTCACTTGTACTGACTGTTCCTTTAAGAAATTCACCTAAATGATCAGAGTCCTCATTTTGTTCAATTTCATACTCCAATTGTTCAAATTCCATTAATGATTTTTGCGATTTTCCGACTAAATTTTTCTTTTCTAATTCTAGGGGTATGTGATGACTTTCCTGAGCAAATGAGCCGTAATACTGTTCTAAACTGGCATTCGATGACCCCCTATCCATAAACAAATCTGATTGGTCCATTTTGGTCACATGTCCTCCAAATATATCATGAGTTTCAACAGTATCATTAAAGTGGAGCTCAGTTTCATCTTTACTCATAAGTGAGCCATGGTCAAAAGAAATTTCATCTTTGAACGAAGGATCAAAATCACTTAAGCCCAGACTCTGCTCATCAAGAGGATGGGAGTCATTCTGTTCACTATGAATATCGGCCATTTTGTCTGGTTGACGAGATCGAACAGTGGAGGTGGAGGATGTTTTTTCATAGCCCAATCCTGAGTCTGCAGTTCGGTGTGTATATTGTGGTTCTAATGCATCTTCCCCATCATCTCGTAGAATTCCAAATTCATCCAAGTTTGGGATCCCTGAAATCAAATTTTAATCGAATTTATATTTCATTTCACATTTATATGTAGAGAGTCTCTTATAAAATACACTTTAATTTACCTCCAAAATCCCATTGATGTTGTTTGTTGATATAAAATTCATTCACAAACTAATCACATTTAAGTTATCTCATTTTAAAGTGCACAATCATTTGTTATAACTCTACAAGATTGTGCATGGACTCCCTAAATTCATCAATATAATGTCTTTGGCATAATATAAATGCTTTGAGAGAGTAAATAATAAATGTCCTTCAATACTTCTTACTGTGAATTATCATTAAACTATTGGTATTTTATTGAAATACAATAAGCAAATCTGCTGGTACAGTATATCGGTGGTAAGTAAAAATCAATATCGACCAATCTTTTACAATGTAATACGGCCACACATTGTTTGATTTAAAATAACTGAACAAAATGTTTGCTTTTTTAGCGTCATGTCATTCACTTTTAGTGTAAATCCTCATTTTTGTAGTGGCTATGTGAATAGTATACTTGTATTAGTCCAGGATTTAAATATCATATAAAAAGATTCACATCTGAATTATGGATATATTTATAACTAAGACTATTATCAAATATCTTCTGTGCAAAAACTATTTACATGGCCTTCCAAGTGAACACACTTAAAGGTATTTTACATGTTATAAAATCTTATATATATATGGCCAAAAAGACAGTATTTCAACTCAAAACGTGATCAGTCCACTTTGCAAATAAGTTTTACTCGGTTTGGTTATTTCTTAGATGAGAACAACTTGGTACAGTAAAATCTGTGCAAGTTAAACACCCTTGGTTCCTCTAGTGTTCTACTTAGGAAGTGTTCTACTTATAGAGGTCTGATTAATATTAAGTCAATCATTCAATGGATCAAAAAAATTATTTCCACTTCCTAGATGTTCCATTTATAGAGGTGTTCCACAGACAAAGGTTTTCCACTTATAAAGGTGTTTTACTTATAGGTGTTCCACTGACTAACAGAGGTGCTCCAATTAAATAGGTGTTCGACTTCACAGGGTTTCTGCAGTATACCTAAAATCTACCTACCTGTAGCATGAAATTCCATTGTATCAAATAAACATGTTTTAACAATTCCAAGAATTATTTCTTTAAAACTCAAGAGAATGATGAGCAATCCAAAAAGAAATAAACCGATTAGCCAATCCATATGATACAATTTACACTTGGTTATTTCTGTACCAACTTATTTCTGGTTCACTCGAGTTATAATCCAAATCAAAACATATGCAGTAAAGAATGTCATTGGTAAATCATTGCATTTAACTCTATAATATGCCTGAATATATCCTCTGAGAACTTTTTTCATGTGCATTAACCAGTATACTGAAGTTTATCTAGGAAAATCCACAAAAGATGTTTAACATTGCAGAATTCTGAATTTCATCGTTTGTAACCAATCGATACCAGATTCAGTAAGTGCCTGTTTCCAAGGTATTTGCACAAACTGATAACAATTTCTCTATCAATGTTCCAAGCCAATAAAAACATAAGACTGAAGTAGAAAAAGCCAGCAATTATAATTGCTTCAAGCATATATGCATAAATGAATGATGCGCAGCATTATGAATTATTAAACTATTATTTCATCTTTTGAGATGGTGAAATATTTGTTTAATACCAGATCAATTCTGTAACACCTTCACTTTTACAGGTGTTTAATTTTGCTGAGAGAGCATTTTCATTTGATTGAGAGTTGATATCCCAAAGTCAGATTTCCTTTCATTGGTTAGATTATTAATATTTCACTGTGTTCTAAATTTCATTGAAAATTATGGTCAGCGAAAACAGCAAAATTCAAGAAGATTGTCAATCATGGTAATAAAGAAACAACCATAAGATTACTTCAATCAAAAAAGTTTCATCTTATGAATAATTCTATGATAGTGCAATAAAGCAAGAATTTATAACCATACTACTTCCTTGGGTGATTCATACTAGTTTTACTTATAGTTAGAAACTTGTAAAACTTATAGAACGAAACACTTCTGTAAATGGAGCAACACCTAAGTAGAACACTATTCAGAGTCCCATGACCAATTGACTTAATGTTAAATTAAACCAGATGTTAATACTAAGTGGAACACATCCCAAGTAGAACACCTTTTAGGTTCCAAATGTGTTCTAAACTTTTACAAAAATTACTCTCTGTTATTTCTTTATTTAAATTACCCTAACCTATTCGAGACTACATATGAAAATGTACCTTTCTTTTGCCTCTCTCTGTATATGCCATATTCATCAACCTCGAAATCATCATCTTCCTCCCCACCATAAGTTGCCATGGTTACAACAGCAACATCAGTATAGTAACTATAGCAACAGCAATGTTGTTACCAGAACTAGAACATGGATGGACATCAGTGACTGCTGTGACAACATTGTAACCACCTTAACATCATATCATCTGTATTGTTACTATGGAGACATCCAACCATTATGAAATTAACCTGAAAATACATAAAATATGATTCTATTAAAATACTCATCTTGATTGGTTTCAAATACAGTACAGAATACAGTACCGATCTGATGAATTTAGAGAAATATACTTTAGTCATTCAAATAAATCTATTTCAATTAAAAAAATAATTGTATAAAATACAACAGGACCCACACTCTAAGATCATCACAGTAATTGACCCAATTAAAAATTTTGAACTCATACAAAACTACTTCAACACAAAAGTTTTACATACTCATGTATTCATTCTACTCCTTTAGTAACTCAGGTGTCTCAGAACCAAATTGTCGCTGGTGATCCACTCGATTACGCTGGTTACGATTTTTCTCTTTTCTTTATTTCATACGTTGTAGGCAAAATTCCCATGACATTTTTAACACATGGGTATATATGAGTATCATATGTTTAAGAAAATGTACATCTGTGCGAACAAATAATTCAGAAGACAACATAATCGTCGATTAAATTCTTCACTTAAGTTACGTAAACGGTTTTTTGAAAAACAGTTAAGATCTGCACTTTTAACCCAAACCGTTTTAAATCGACGATTCTGTTGTCTTCTGAGCTATTTTTCGCAAACATGAACATTTTCTAAAACATATGATACTGATATGTATACGTTTGTGAGAAAAAACGTCGTGGGGATTCTGCCTACAACGTGTGAAATAAGGAAAAAAGAAAAATTGTACCTTCGACGTTCCGACATTTTGTTACCAAAACTAACCTTTTCGGTAACCAGCGTAATCAAGTGGATCACCAGTGATTGTAGGCTATGATCATTTCACAAATGGAGCCCAATAAACAGTCATATTTGTTATCCAGTATGTAACAATTATTCTATGAATTATTCGAATGAAGAACACCCTTTAAGTCTGCCAGTCCAACCAATTTGTTAATGAACTCACATAGATTTACAACTCAGCTAATCGTACAATCAATAACTACCAAGGAGGTCTCATTTTATGATTACACAAGGATAAATAATAGGTTTGCATGTTCTATTCAGAATTTTCTAAAATGAGCAAATAATTCTCCTTTTACTTATTTCTACACATTCTGGTTTAGCGGACCCCCCTCTTATCTGCTTCTTGTGTAGGAAAGTTAAAGACAATGGGTGTGTGGGTATAGCAATCTGATCAAAATGTCCAATGTTTCATCGAAAATGGCGACATTAAAACCACAGCAAATATTTCCACTTATGAGGCATTTCATTCTTGCACGCTTAAGTGTTTTTTACTAAGAGACTATCTTGTAATTAATTACACTCATTGGGTATATATTTAATACGATTGATAAATAATAAGTGGAAATTTGCATGTACCTGTCAGTTCCATATATAGTACACTACACCATGCCCTGGAGTGACTTAAAGCATTTGGGCCTAATTGAGACAAAAACAATCTTAAGGTAAATCCACACGATGAGAATTTTTATGTAATTTTAGTGATTATAGTTGGTCCTACAGTATTTCATGTGACTATAGTCGAGCCTTAGACAAAACTTTACCAATGTCAAGTCCCGGGTCAAGTCAATAGGAGAAAAATAAATATGATTAACTTATTTTTAACCAAGATGGATTTTTTGCCCAGTCAAAACAATTAGAGCACATACAGTGATCTCCTCAGGATTTTTTCTCAAGTGGGTGCAAAATTCTACTTTTCACAATTAAGTCCAAAATCTTTCAAAATATGCCCATTTTACATGATTTTTCTAATTTTCAAGTGGGTGCAAATGAAATCTCAGGTGGGTGCTGTGCCCGCTTGCTTTAATGCTGGGGAGATCACAGACATATTCAAAGTATTCAACAAGACACATTTTATAAATCTTATTTTAAGAAGGGATCATTTGGTATAACAGAATGTTCAACACTGACTCAGTATTAATTAATCTACATTATCAAACTAACTTGCTACATAGACCTAATTAATAATGACTCAGTATCAAAGAATGGCCATCAATATTAATCATGTATATGCCATATGTCTCTCTGACATGAGAAAGCAATTGTGTTAAAAGGAGTCTTCATTGCCTGCCAAATTCAAATTTATAGAGTAGGCTCAAATGCAAATACTCAAATTCAAAAAATATAATTTCAGAATGTCAAATTTATACACTTCTAAGTCGCTTCAATATTCTCTACAAATACGGATTACCAGAAAGTATAACTTATTTTGACAAGAGATCTGTAGCTGCTTGCCATGTTTGTACAATATAAAATGACTGGAATTCAGTCTTAAATAGGGCTATAATCTTGTATTCATAACAAGTATTGTGTCCTGGACTTTATAGGATTAATGAACATTTTGAAAATTATGTTTAAATTCATTGCCTTGAGCAAAACAGAAAGAACTAAGTTTGCTGCCGATTTCACAGAAATGTATTATTAGACTACCTGTTCGTTTCAATGTCTTATTCTTTAATTCTTGATAATAATAAGCTTGGATGCCGGGCTAAATTGTCTCCTTTGTAACAAGTTAATGAGATAATCCAGCTACTGAGGTATATCTGTTTATTTGAATTGAATTGTAGTCATGGTTATGTTTAAGTTCAAGGTTTTCGAATAGGTTCTATAGTGAAGGCAAACCCAGATTCAAGGGGGGGGGGGTAGCTGTGAGAGCTGAACTATGAAAGGTGATGCCAACCACAAAAAAATAGCGTCCGAGGTAATGAAAATGCAAGTCAATCAAACCTAAAAAATGTGCAATCAAAGGACCTCAATGTAATAGTATAATGTTAATATAATGTATAATGTTGAGCTTCCCCTTGTATCCTAAGAGGCATTTCACCCTTGGTATACGCAGCTATCGAAAATTGACCGGTACGGGTCAAAAGCTGGACCGGTACGGGTTAACGGTTTTATTTGAATTTAAAATAGCCATAACTTGCTCAATATTGACTTCCTCGTGTCTAATTTGAAATATATGATGCCTCCCGATGCTTTTAAGTACCCCAATTTTTTACAGATTTTTAAACGGACCAAAACTCTCTAAATGCGCATTTATGCTTTTTTCTCTCGAGAATGACTGTCTCATTTTCACGATAACTTTTATTTAGTACTTCTAACATATAAGATCTATTTTCCCCATCAAGGTATGATGTAAATGACATGCTATTTACATCTTGTGAGTTTCAATGACGCGCATCAGCTATTGCCCTGAACCGGTCCGTCTTCTCGTTGCAAGCAGATTGCCCCGAACTGGTCCGTCTTCTCGCTGCAAGCAGGATGAAATTCTTTGTCACAAAGTTTGGCATTTTTTATAAAATCAAACGCGCGTCATTGAAACTCACAAGATGTAAATAGCATGTCATTTACATCATACCTTGATGGGGAAAAATATATCTTATATGTTAGAAGTACTAAATAAAAGTTATCGTGAAAATGAGACAGCCGTTCTCGAGAGAAAAGAGCATAAATGCGCATTTAGAGAGTTTTGGTCCGTTTAAAAATCTGTAAAAAATTGGGGTACTTAAAAGCATCGGGAGGCATCATATATTTCAAATTAGACACGAGGAAGTCAATATTGAGCAAGTTATGGCTGTTTTAAATTCAAATAAAACCGTTAACCCGTACCGGTCCAGCTTTTGACCCGTACCGGTCAATTTTCATTAGCTGCGTATACCAAGGGTGCATTTGTTGAATATCAACTATTAGGTAGGTAACATTGTCCACCCTTCAGTATTTTTAGTTAAATTTGACTGCATTCACCCATGGGCTTTCAATTAGATTTCTAAGAAAGACCATGATTCACCAAGGTTTTCAAGAGCCAGTGGTTTATTACTTTCATTTCGTTGTTTGATAGACTCTCAGATGCAATTATGATACTTAGTAACCAGAATTGAGAGTATAAAATAGGATAACAATAAAACTAAGAGAGATTATTATTAGACAACCTACTCTACACAGTCACTATTCTTTACCTTCTTTTTCATTTTTAGGCCACTGTATCGTGGCCTTCGTCCAAAGATAAATTCCTGCATGTATAACAGGTCATGTCGTAATCATAAAATTTGAAATCAAATGTCCGCCATTTTTCTGCATCACAATTTGAATTGCGAGTTTTGGTCTTATTACCTCACCAAAAATTCCAAAACACACATGAAGTGATCAATGTATTAGTTCACATCTTCTGGATCGCTAACTTAGAATTTACAGCCAGTTACTAGTGTCAGACATTCACGACATTTCGTCCAGTTTTCTTGGAGCCATTTTCTTTTAATTTTAGACGAAATTCTGACGAAATCATGCAATATCTCATCAAGGAGCTGAGCCGGTCCCATTTTAATTATTGATTTAATTATAAGGCGATTTTTAGAATATTCAATAAATTTTATTTTATGACACGCCGGTCAGAGACTCGAGTAAGCTAATTCTAATCTGGGTAATAGACTAACCCTGTCTCGTGTAGGTATTCAGATATTAATAGAAAAGTGCAACAATTAATATGCTTATAAACCTTCAAAAACATACATTATAGTCTAGGATCATTCATGAGATAAGATCATGGATGAAATCCAAGAAGGCCAACAAAGGGGCTACAAAAATTAGAAATTAGAAAAAGAAAAAATTATTTGAAATTTGCATAGAAACGACTGATTTTTACTACAGTAAGCAATGCTACAACGCCAAATTATGATTCTATACTAATCTAACTACTTACACGTATCCAAAATCTTGTTTCTAAATGTCTTCGTTCCACGTAAACAATGTATATTTGAAAAAATATACTCGAAAGCAAAACTTCAAAACTTTTAAAAATAAATGGCGGATACGGAAGTGGTTGGTGTAAGCAAATACCAATTAGAATATATACAAAAAGATGGAAATACAATGCAATACTTTTATGTAATTTTATATCAGTAACATCGTGTTTATTATCAACTTAAAGTACAAAGTATTAAGTCTCTCTTCAATTGTCTTCTAAATTGTACATCTACAAAGTGTTTACTTGAACCTATCATGGCTTGCTCTATTGACCATTTGTTTAAAATCATAACACCTAAATTGTACAGAGCAGTTTCAATCATTTTGGAAATAATCTAATCATTCTTATCATTTTGGTCTACATTCAATGAATCATAGACTATTCAAAAAAGCAAATTAAAACAAAGAAAAATACTAAGACTAACAGCTAATTATATACCTTTATACCTTTATACCAAAGGTATAAAGGTATATAATTAGCTGTTAGTCTTAGTATTTTTTTTTGTTTTAATTCAATGTTTTATTTTCAGTTGTCTAAAAAAATTCAAATTTAATCAAAATAACCTCCTCCCACAAAATATGCAATTGAGCATTTCTTGAATTTTCTAAAATTAATGATAACAATAAAATATTACAAACATTCACAAACCCTCCCTCCCCATGCCAAACATTGAGTAGCAAATATGTTTTGAGGTAATATTTGAATGGCAAGATCTGATATTTGTGATATTTGAATCAAACTGAAAATTGAGTGTGCATGCATGATTACAAATTTTTGAAAAATATTTTTCACATATCATAGAGCTGAATATTTTTTTTCACATATCATAGAGTCAATGTTTAGTCATGGACACATACAAAGTAGAATGCCAAGTTTAAACAGAGAATCTATGCATAAATTTATATGTCTTTTATTCTCAAGGCCATAAATGTTATATTACGAACCTGAAGAAAAAAGTCAATGAAATAGATAGTTAATGATTGTTTTCATTATGATTTATAGGGGTTTGTTGACTGTTTAGTTTTTCAGATGTTGCCCTTTGTGTTTCCACATTGTGAATTTGTGAGTTCAGTAGTAATTATTTTGGACACATTCATCCATGAACCAAGGATAAAGGATCTTTGCTGATCTATGGTTATTGTTCTCTCAAACATACTTCTAGTTTTAGTATCATTAAATAGATGTCAGCAAAATCTATGTTTATTTTCAACTGGTGTTTGTAGACACACAAAGACAATTTTCAAAATGTAGTGACAGGTGGGCAATCATTATTCTTCGTTTTTTGACGGTTTATAGAGAATAAGGTAACAGTATTGTTATGTATATTAACTAAATAAACTTATCTATGTTAAATACTGTGAAGATTATTGCAGAAAACATCGTGAATTTGCCACATGGTCCATTCGAACAAGATGCACATTTTTCGATCTCCAAGATAAAAGCTTGATCACGTGACCAGTTTGTTGTCAACTATTGATTTTTGGATGCAATTTTCAAAGCATTCAGAAAGGTAATTACAACAGTTATTGATGTTTAATATGAAAGCACAGCTGCAATGGATATTTCAAATTTCATTTGGAACACAGTTTTTCATTTTTCATCAATAGATTACTGATCATTTTTATGCCAAAGATGGAGATATTTTTGACAGTTTGAATTAATTTTGAGTTCATTGACTTTTAAGAAAGGTAAGTCAAATAACAGGTAAGTAAGCAGATATTTTAATTTGTCATTCCATTTTAGTTGTATATATGGGTCTTACATGCTTTAGAAGCACTAAAAGCACCTCAACATGTACACCCTATGGTGTACATGCGGTGCTGTATTTATGTAAATGTGCTTATAGGATTTAATTTTATATTTGATACAATGATATTTCTGTTTTACAGAAGATAAAAATGGGATAAACATACAACAGCACAAACAATACAGCCATCAAAATGGAGTTTGAAATGAACGCATTTCATGGATTTCCCGGACATGTAAGCAGGGATCACAGCTTACCCAAACGCACTATGTCATTAAATGTGCGGCGACTTCAGGACTCTCTTACAACATTTCTCAATGATCGGGAACGTTCAGATCTCGTTGAAGCACTCAGTGATTTTCACGAAAATCGGAATATGTATGGTTTTGCTCGGGATCTCAAAATTATTTTGGATACACCTGCAAAAAGACAGATTTTACCATTACTCAGAAAGGTTATTCCAAGATCCGATCAACAAAGTTACGATCAGTATGTACATGGTCATAATATTCAACTTGGTATAGCAATACATAAAGAAAGTGGATATTCAACTTTTCATGGATTACCACGAGGAGTCACTACATTGGTGCAGAGGTCACCAAGCAGGGCAACCATCCTCAATTCTCGTGCTTCAAACTCTCTTTCCCCAAGCCCTAGATCTCAACATACTTCACTATCGCAGCACTCCGATCCATCACTAGGGTTACATAAGCATATCTCACCATATGAGGAATATAACGATATAAGAAAAGTTGAACTCGCACCTTCAAGAGACCCTAACATTGGATTTGGATTTTCAATTCGAGGTGGGGCTGAACATGGCATGGGCATTTATATCTCAATAGTTGAACCCCTGTCCCAAGCTGAGCAACAAGGTCTTTCCCCTGGAGATCAGATCCTCAGTGTCAATGATATAGAGTTCAGTAAAATAACACACTCGGAAGCAGCAAAGGTGAGTTGTGTTTTGCTCCCTCTTATAGTAAGTTCTTGCCTATAGCTTGTCCTCCAACACATAATAGATGTACAAACAGACAGGTACTTTACACAGCAGGCACTTTTCATTGGTACTTTGTGTACATAATGTTATACATGTTATCATGTAACCTTAAAATGAACGTAATGTACCCTACGTAAGTTAAATCTCCTGTCTTTCAAAACAGAAGGACTACAGGTTCATACAAGTGTTGAACTTATAAGGTTATGTCATATAAGTGTAAACTCTAGGATTACATGTGAGTGTAAACTTTAGGATTACATGTAAGTTTACTTAAACTTTTGCCTACTATTACTCATCATAGTATAGTCGGCTTTAAATCATTTATTAATGACCGCTTGCAATGCACCAGGATATGTTATGGGAAAGACAATATATTTCATCAGTCTTACCTTTCACTAAAGTTGAACTAGGTGTAGATGCCGGAAAATAAGTCTATAAATGTTTTTTTAGAATAAACATATTAAGTAGAATATTGAACCATTCCACCCTGATCAAATGAGAGAGATGGCTCCAGATTTTTGATGTCACTTGATCAAATTGTTTTAATTTACTGAGAAATTACTAAATATACAAATTATGACACATTAGAAGGTCAAAAATGCATGAAATTTATCTTTTGAAATGTATAGCTTCTAAAAATATGTGAGGAAGTTCACATCTCTCATACCTTTATTTATTGAGATTTAGCCGTCAGAGGTGTGACTAGACAATAGAGATGTCTTATTAAGCAAACATAGAATACCCTTAATAGTCCCTTATCTTGCCTCGTAGAATGGCATTTCTTCTAGAAATCAATATATTGTTTTTTCATTGAGTTGTTACATAGGTAAAACATGGTGTTCTGACTTCACTGGGATTTAATCAATTGTTGTTTTCAATACCTGAGCATATAACTGAAAACATTCAAAAGATATTAATCGCGTTATGATATTCAGTATTTTTTCTCTTTCATCTAATTAAAAATAATTTTGATTTTGATTTTTATTGAAGCCAGAGTGTTGTTGTGTCTAGGATTTTCTCAATGTTATTTTCAAGCTTTGTAAGTAATATGCATTAAAATTATGATCAACTTGATATTTCATTTACAGGTCACCTCATCAATATTTTAAATGTGCATTGGTAGATCTCATTAATATTTTATTCTATTAGGCGATTAATTGGCCTTATTTTGGCAATTAATTGAGAGTTTTCATGCTAGTTGAGTGCATGTGCCGTAACCTTATCATAACATCATTTTATATTGTTTTTAGGGGTCTTATTTGGTATTGTTTTCTTTGTGAATGTTGCCCTTTGTAAATCCAGTCAATTCTCTTGTAGATTCTCACATTAGCCAAATTATCATCAATCGCCACACAATAATTTGTTAAAAAAAGAGATAAGAAATTATTTTGAAAGATTTAATGTAACTGAGTATCAAGTTCATGTTTTAAAGTTTTGTTAACCAAACATTGTTTTTCTTCAATTTAACATGAGCGTCAATGTCAGCGATTAAGGTAAACTCTCTATATGAAATAAGGCCATATTTGGACAGTTTCCAAAACCAGAAGTCATCCTAGAGTATTAACAAAACTTGAAAATCTTACAATCAAAATCTCATGTTTTATTCTTAAGTTTACATTCATCCAACAAGTTTGAAAATTAATCTACATGGTTTAACAATATGTTAAGTAATTTTCCAATCTGTTTGGTTAAGAACGTCGTATGTTAGGATCACTAGTGGCACAAATACATTGAGACAATATTGACAAGAATAAACCCCCTTTTATGTTGTCAGACCAAACTTTAGATCCCGAAATCCCTTTCATATTTGTTGGTTTTTCAAACCAATAAAATGGCTCGTGAGATCCTTTTGTGGTGAATAAATCTTATTTTTTATTGTGTTTTATCAAATTATTTTTATATTTGGCTATACAGATCTTAAAGAAAGGATCGATTCTAGAACCAGTTTAATTGTGTTGCACTTTTTATGATTGTGATTATAAGTTCACCTTTAGCATCTGCATGTACATTATTCTTATTATGTTGCTTGATCTTTGATATTATTACAAAAAAAGTATACAAAGTAAAACAAGAGATCATTTTTAAAATATGAATGCTCGTGTGAATGAGATGTTTGCAGTGTTGTAATGAATTGTATTGATAAATAGGGATATGAAAATATAACACAAGATAAAAAAGATGTAAAACTTGATTATGAATATGTGAACTACAGACATGTATAGACGGGTGTTCTGACACAGACTGAAAAAATTGACTGAAATTTTATGCATAGTTTGAAAGACGTTCTATAACTTGTAAAGCAGGTGTTCCTTACAGAAGAGTGTTTTCTAAGTCAAGTTTCACTGTATAAGTAAAGCCAAGCTTACTTTTAACGCGGTTATAATTTACCGAATGGCAAAAGTAGAAAAACCCCGAACATTTTGAACTGATTAAGATCTTTAAATTGTGAAGGTCTGAGTACCTGAACCTCTTAGAAAACATCCAAACATATCAAAAAGTGAAGATGGGTCAATTTGATTCTCGTTCTTTGGAGATATTAATAAAATAGTTAAATGTTTAAAGTTTTTTTAATGCTGTAAATTGTTCACAATTCTAAATCAAGAAGTCGCTCGTATTTCTGTCATATTTAGGAAATCATGCTGCCGAAAATCAGTGCACAGTGTTCATGGTGTTGTTATAAAATTGCGTATACATGTATATGTCGTTTGAAACCCTCTCTAACGCAATTTTATTATAAAATAACACCTTAGGGTTAAACTTTTGCTCGAGAAATTAACTCATTTTCATCAAAAAGTAGTGGAGCGATTTTGTTTATATTTAGTATGTGAATACTACTTAAGCATGGCACAATGTCTAATGACATTTTGGGTAGCAGGCGGCCATTTTGAAAAATGCTTTTGCAATTGCCGTTGTTCTGGTTTTTAATTGGTCTTTTTCACACTTTAACATTAAAAAAACTGTATGCTTTTTCAAACATCAGAGACAATACCTGAATATAGATAGCCTTTTAAGCCCCTTAAGCCCCTGTCATCCCACTATGCAGGAAGTGTTGTGGGGGGGGGTGTTCAGTTCAGAGACTACTTTCAACAATACAGTAAGACCTGCAATTGAGCCACAAAAAAGTGTTCACTGTAGGAAGGTGTTCCTTACAGAGAGGGAGTTTTATACAGGAGTCCTTTAGTAAAATGTGTCTTGAAGTAGTGTTTACTAAACACAGGTGTTCATTAGAGAGAGGTGTTCACTAAGACACGTTTTACTGGATACTATAAATTAAATATATATCCTAGACCAGGAATATGGAGGTGTATAATCAGGATAGAAATACGATTCAACAGTGGGAAGACAATAATCAACCAAATTATTATATACATAATTGATTAACAATATATCATAGAGAAACTTGTATTAATATACTTCCGTTCCACAATAGAAACATTCATGGGCCTTCCAGAAAGCCCACAGGGGCTATTAAGCAGTACATTATATAGCTCATGAATTTCTCATGTATTGTCAGGTCACCTTTGACAACATCAATATTGATCTTACTATTATCCCCTTAATTAAATGATAAACTTGATTAAAATGCTGTTTTGTGGGATTAGCAGCACATCAATAGTGGATCAATTTTTCTGGCAAACTATAGACTAATATGTACACATACAAGCAATGATTTCTGCATATTGGAACATACAGATCGCATTGAATTTAAAGAAAACATGGCTGAATTTCTAATTTTTGTGTTAGGCTGATCTTCTTTTTATGTCAGCATCACAAGTGGTGACAAATTGTTGTCTCAAACATTTTGTAAATGGTGTTCGGCATTTGGTGTTTGGCATCTGTAGTAAATGGCAGGTAGTGTCATTTTGCATGTTAATTCATTGTTCCTATTAACAATGAGTCATCATAACATTATTATTGTTCTCTATTGTTATCCTCTCTATTTTTTGTCTTTATTGGAATCTTTGTTTTCCATTATATGGAGATTGAAAATGAAACTTGTAGCATGTATGTTTCATGCGACTTATGGGAAATGAATGTTAGTTTCTTAAAGACATGTATCTGTATGTATCTGTATGTAATGTATCTGTATCTGTATATATTATCTTCTCACTATATTTTATGTTTGGACTAGGGAAAATGAATGAAAAAACTAATTTAGAGAGGATTATAGACATTGTCACAGTCTTTGGAAGGGTATGGTCATCCATCTTGAGTGGTGATATTTGAAATCAAAAGTTTAGAAAATACGAGTTTCACTATGTTTAGAATTCTTTCATATCATACATGAGTTTCTTTTCTTTTGCAGATCATTAGATTAATATTCTTTGATATATGAATGAACAAACATTAGTGCAGTAATATGCCAATATGATTAATTAAGGATTAATAAACTATTTTCCTGTCTATATTAACCGTTATAAAATGCAAATATATTCTTTAGAGCGGTTAAGAGCGGTTAAGAGCTGATCTACAACTGAAGAGCCTGGAAGCCTTTTCTCCTGTTTTACTCATTATCAATATACACCATTTAATTTCAATAACAGCTAGCCAATGTTGATCTTTGTGAAATTTAAATCAATAACAAGGATTGATTGCCACTCGTAGAGATTTCCATAATCTAGCTTCATATATCAAATTCTCTTAGAAATTCCTTCAATGTTCTATTTATTTCTATATTGAGATCTTGTCATTTTTACCTGCGCATATCATTTCCCCAATATTCTACTTTATTCTTTCAGTAACTGGATGAATTGGTTTGAGATTTTATATATGGGATATGTTCTTTTGCTTCTTGAATTACTTTGGCTTTTGATATTTGACATAAAAAAATATACAGCTTCTTCGACAATATCCTCTAAGACTTATATTTGTTAATCGACCACAATACCCTATATTCTGTTCAATTTGTTTTGAACTTTATCAAATGTTGACATAAAGTTTTTAAAAGCAATACCATGTATTTTCAAATACTTAATGAAACAGAATGACCTTGAAAAAATGAAAGATCAATGCAACGAAAAATATTTTTAGCTATATACCGTCAAGCATTATGGCATTGTGATTTGAGAATTTTAGTGGATTTAAAACCATTTCTTTTAAAAGCTGAATGAAATCCTCATCCAATATTGTTAAATCGTTGTAACTTCTTCAAATTATACTTTAAGCCACTTAACAGTCTCTATACAGACTCTGTATAAAATAAGGGCAATAAGAATACAAAATAAGTTGAATGAAGAAATCCTTACATACTATAATACTTACAACAAAAATATATGGGTCTTTTGTATAAGAGAAGTCAAATAAGGGTTATCAGCCCGGTTATCTGTTGTATACTAAAAGTCAGTTTTAAAATAGAGTATCTTTTGGAATTAAATAGAATTGATTCATGAATAAGTATGAATTATTTACTTGAATTCGACAATGTTGTATTTCATGATTCACTTGTTTTTGTTTGTATTTTAATTCCCTTGGCATTCTGTTGCTAGGCAACATTTTCTTAGGTTGCGTGTAAGGTTGACACATTGCGTTGATATTGCGCTTTGGTGAAGTTTTAGTATACCATCCAGTCTATCCTACAGAAAATTCTAAAGGCTATATTCTTATGGCAGGATGACAACTTATACTTGAAAGTAGAAATTTGAGTCTGGGTGATTGGACTATCTTACTGAAAATCTTCCAGCAGAATCAGAAAAATGAATAATTGTTTTCCTATTGTAAAAATATTGAATACATATCTTCGTGAACATCTCTCTGTAGTGAGAACCTAATGTACACTTTGAACATTCATTCATTTATTTCTCTCTGGAAACATTCTTTGAAGTGAACATATTTAAACAAACAGAACGCTTTTTGTGGTTCTAATAAATGTGTTCACCATATACAGGTTCTATTGTACAGGGTGGGCCAAAAAAATGCCACTTTTTTTCAAGACACTATAACTTTTTTATTTTCCAACCTACATACCCCAAATTTTGCAGTTATATAGTGCCAAGGGTTCTTAGTAATAATATAATGTAACAAGTCCTTCAACTGGGATTATATTTGATCTAAAAGAGGAGTTCAATTGGTCCGCCACCCTATTTGATGATAGATTTTAGTTTAAGTCACCTTGCTGATATAGCAGTATCAATGAAATGTTAGCTATATTTTTTTCAACGTGTCTTAATTGCCAGCTTTAGTTGGGCAATTTTTTAGATTGGGTGCCTTCATACCATCTCCTGGAGACCTTCCCATACCCTATACTCACTGGGGTTTGCATTAGGGCTATTAACTTGGCGGTCATCAGGGCGTATCAGTTCAGGAACATTTTGCAAATTATGCTTATTTCCCATGGCACACCACATGTTTAAGTGAGACGCTGGTGACATATTTTATTCAAGCAAAAGTGTAGAATTCATGATCCATGGCTAGATAACAACCTCAAGTTTCATTTGGTATGCAAATTATGACTTTGTATCAAAAATTAAAAAAGTTATAGCATTTTGAAAAAAGTGGCGTTTTTTTGGCCCACCCTGTATGATGAAATAATTACAAAAACAGGAGAACAGAATACTTATATCCAAGGAAGAGTAACTCATATGGTATCTGCATTATAAGCTCAGTGTAATAAAGATTTGCAAACATTGCCTTGTTTATACGAAGCGCTATGAACGTTTAAAGATTATACCGTAATCATTCTTCTGAAACATCCCTTGATTTATGTAAAAAGCGCATGATGAGGAAATGATAAAATGAAATATGCATCAATATGCTATTTCTTATTGTAAAAGGCTCTTACTAGGTTTAACATGTATTATATGATATTGAATAGGCAATGGCATACATCCCTGAAAAAAAGGCATCTGAGCAATCTATGGTATACATGTAGGTTACATTTATCATTGCATAATGAACGTCCAGTTCCCTTTCCTCATCTCTCTAAATCAGTCTTACATGAAACAGCCCCCCTGGCTCTCAATTTAAGCTGTGGATAAACAAGTTCTCTATGCCTGTCAAAAGCATTCCTTTTCAAACTGATCAGATGTCCCGCAAATCAGTATAATTTCTACACAAGTAAACATTATATAATTTCAGATTATAAAAGCAGCATTAAGATTAGAGCTTCAAGTGCGGAACATCGGGCGGGTCCCGGGATCTTCCGAGACTCATCAGACCTACAAATGGGTTGACCCACAGGGAAGAGCAACATCCCCACCCCCTGAAGTAGATGGGACTGGCAGGTACGAGGTGGCGGGAGACCCGACGAGTGGACGACATATACTGCTGAAGGAAAGTGATGAAAGAAAGGTGGGTAGCATAATAGATGTTAAAAAAATTAATACAATCAATCCAGAAGTAGTTAAAGATGCATTATGCCATAGGTTTCTCCCCCAGACAATCAATGATGTCCTATTGTTATTGCTCATATAATATCTCACATACCATGGATATATCTTGAGAATAACTTGATTGTGCTATCCTATGGCATAGAGCCTCTTTAAATTAAAATGTTTTTGAAGATGATATGATATGATATAGAGTAATAATGAATTAGCTTTTTGTCAAGATTGAGATACTAATATGATAACCCAAACCAAACACTTTTTATATCCAACAAAAACTCCTTTACAAAGAAATGAAATGATGGCTTTAAAATGATTGAATTGTGAATGTACCATTTTGTGCATTTAATAAGTTTGTTAGATTTTGTGGATTTTTGCAGGCTTATAACTCTTGCACAGCATATAACATATATTGTATTATGTTTATGTAATCTTTATTACCTCGCATAAATTGGAGAATGGAGAGTACATACTTTTAATGTATTACAATGATAATATATTAACAAAAATATACAAGGACGTTTGAATATAATAATGCGATCAGATCATCTCAGTCAGCTTATTGAGGTGCTACCGCTGCCTCAACATTACACCTCATAATAGTGTAATAGTGTATTGAACTGTAATGTATTGATTCGATTCCAATCATTTGCCAAGGATATGTGATTGAACATAACCCCATGGAATCCATAACTCAATTATTGTGCAGTATACGTAGGCATTGTGCAGTATTCCCTGTTTATAGCTCTTCTATTGTTCAAGGCATGCTTCTGTATGGATATTTGGATAAGCAATATTCAACTTATTGATCTCTTCTAGCATTACCTTTATTGATACACTGAAGTTGTGAAGGATTATACCATACAATAACATGGACAATAAAACCTCTCTGAAGTGGGTCAAGATGTTCAAAAATAGAAATATTTGATGATAAACTGAAAATGTTGTCTTTAATAATAGTAGGTTTCACTTAAGGTAAATTCAAAAAGTTCCAAAAATTGTTTTGCGTCTAGGTAAAGAGCTCTCCATTCATTTGAGGGTATACAGATTTCGATGAAGACCATATTTTTTCAAGCTTGAAATATTATTAAAGATGCCATTTATCATTTTATATATCAAATACGGATTAAGATGATCATTTTCAAAATTTTTAGGCATACCCCGATCATTGGTATATTTTAGACAGCTTCGATATTCCAGCCTGATTTAGAATTCTATTCTCTGGAAAAGAAGCCTGGCACATACAGGGTGTCCGGAAAGTAAAGATACAAATGCTCTAATTTCATTAGATTTACCTGTTGTGAGATGAAATTGCTACAGATTGTAGAATGACATTGAAACAATTTATCCTGCAACTCTCATGACAAATTGTTTCAAAATAAAAAAGTTATGGTTGTTATCGTAACAGGAGTCGCGGGTATGTGGAGCAACGTCACAATTTTGTTTCATAATTCTTTTCTCCTGTTCATATCATCTTGACACTCCGTCGTCTGTTGTTATTATGTTAGGGCCGGAACGATTAGTCTAACTAGTTGGATACGACGAAAGTTGGGCTGATAGTCGACTTTGATTTGGAAAAATCGATCATCGAAGACATATCCCCGGGAAAAATTGTGAAGAAAAGTTCATAAATAAACGTTCACTCACCTCATTTTTGTGATGTTGTTATGTATTTTCCTTACTTATCCAGCCCAAAATGCATGTTTCTACTCTTCAAAACACTTCAAACATATGCTATAAACAGATTCACTTCTTTATTCGATACTAATTGAAGTTATTTAAGGTCAGGGTGCATGATGGAAATTTTCTGCATTCCTCAATTGAGTCACATGTTATTTTTCAAACAAGAATCACTCCTTCCCCACATTGTCTATTCTTCCAGTTTTGCACAAAGAGTGCACTTATGTGCCTAGAAAAGACTTGTGAGAAGGATGTTTTGATAAAGCGTATAAAAAACAAGAAAATTCAGTGAAAAAAATCAGAAAATTTTCAGAAATTTTTTTCACTGAATTTTCTCATTTTTTTTATACATTTTACAAAACAAACCTTCTCACAAGGCTTTTCTAGGCACATAAGTGCACTCTTTGTGCAAACTTGGAAGATGTAGACAATGTGGGGAAGGAGTTATTTTTGTTTGAAAAATAACATGTGACTCAATTGAGGAATGCAGAAAATTTCCCAACATGCACCCTGTCCTTAACTTTTAAAAAGTTTACTTTTAGCGATCAATTAAAGGCCGCGGAAGCACTTCATTTTTAATTGGCAAGAATATAGTCCCACACATTTATCATTTTTATAATGTGCTATCATGCAAATTATATGGGTATATGTGCCATCGCAAATCGCAATGATCACCCGTGACCGTTAGGGTAAAGTATTCACATATGGGAGACTTCCCTTTTGAGTTTGACATTTTATTTAAATATTGCGCGAATTCAAACTAAGTAGTTCCGGTAACGGTCAAGGTCAGCGGAAGTAAATAGAAGAAGACGTTTATTTACAACAATGATAAATTCTAGTTGAATTATTGCATAAAACAACACAAATACACAATATAAACTTTAAAAACGATCGATTTATTATATTTGATACATTGTTTATACAAGAAACAGAGTACTAGGAGAAACAAATCTGTAAATGCGGCAAAAACTGATGACAGATAAAGGAAATATTTTATTTTTTCCGAAGCCAGGGGGCAACTAATCGATGACGACTCAACTAAGACACCTCAACTAGTCGACTCCGAAATTTATAGTTGGTTCCGGCCCTATATTATGCATCAAATTATGTACCACAACAGCAAAAGGATTAGTACTGAAACATTATTTAATCATTTGACATTACTACTGTTGAGTATTATGTATTTTCCACCTTTATCTAAACATTCTTGGTGTATTATGACCGGGGATTCAAAGACCTTACAAAACATTTGCTGTCAATCTCTAAGATTGCTGATAACATTGGCTTCCAGCCGAGTCTTATTTTTATGTTGAACTTCTCACAAATATTGCTTTAACATATTCATTAATGTAGAAGTCCAACAGGACATTATCAGGGAAATATGGGCCATTGTACAAAAAGGTTAATGTCAAGACATTCAATTGTAAAATTTGTTTTCTTTGCTTTGTGCATTGGAGCATTGACTGTGGAGGTGCACTACTGACTTTCCTATTAATCCAGGGACCCTTTTTCTAAGCACTTATATACTCCCTTTCTTTGATTATACTGGTGACATTACATAGTTCTGATATGTATCAATGATATTGTTATACTAATGAGAATACTATGGCAGCCAGAATACAATATTGAACAAAACAAAAAACTGATAAGAAATTCAATAATAAACACTATTTTAAATGGTTATATTTTAGCATTATCACAATTTCGCGATATCCTGGAACTGCTCCGCATACCCCTCGCCACCGTAACCATGACAACCGTAACTTTGACACATTTAGACTACTGTATATGTTATAAAAGTTGGTAGATGTATTGTAATTTAGTTCCTCTACAATCTGTAGCAATTTCATGACAAAAAAACTAAATCTCTTGAAATTAGAGTATTTGTATCTTTACTTTCCGGACACCCTGTATGTGAAGTTAGTAAAACCAATGTCATGCCTTACAGCTAAAGATTCACTAATATAACATTTGTATAAACTATATCTTAAACATTGAAGTCTGGCAGCATTAAATCAAGAATGTTTATGAATAATGTACTGTGTGTAAACTGACATATTGGAAATCAATTTTTGAATCAAGAATGCTTCAGTAAAAGCTAACAGCTGTCGCAAATCAGGTTCAAAACATTGTCTATTTACAACGAGTCCTTAGCATATTACCTGACACTATATATTGTAATGACCTCATTTAGCTTGAATGTGATTAAGACTCAACTTTATTGATTGAATTCTTGAAATTATTTCATATTTTGTTTTGAATTGCTTTAGAGATGTGCTTGAAGTATTAGAGGAGTTTAGACTCCCTAAATACATTAAATTATGTAAATTGGTCACTTAAAGTGACTCAGTAGATTGTATATTGTTACAAATATGTAGGTACGACCCAATAAGAGACAAAAGAGTATGGCAATCGCTTAAAAACAAAGAAAACTTTTGCAACTTAAAAAGTCTTAAGGAAAACAACCCCCAATATCCATATCTAAGATCTGACGCAAAAAGAAATAATGTCTAACACCCCTAGATATCTACACATTGCTCAGTAACTATGTTACATTCATCAGATAGATTAGATTAACAAAAATATTTTATTCAGCTTGTATATCCGAGCATGTAAGAATGTATGTATGTATAGCATGTATACATGTACATAGTTCATTGCCTGTCTGGATCAACTGAAAAATGCTCTTTGACATTTAAAATAATCCTCAAGACCACAGTGAAATTGATGATTTGTAGTGGATTTGTAATCATGCACATGAAACCATTATCCTTGCATTGAACATATTATGTGCATTATGTTGCAGGTGAATGTAGTGGTTAGTAAAGGAGGCAATCTGGGTCTAATGATACGGGGAGGAAGTGAGTTTGGACTGGGGATATATATAACAGGGGTTACCCCTTACTCTGTATCGGACCACGCAGGACTGAAAGTAAGTTTTTTTCAAAAATTATTTTAACTCATAAGTTGTTTTCAAAAATTATTTGAACTCATATGGATGGTTAAGTAAATTGTTTTGTTGATATCATTTTTATCACACTGATGGTAGGATCGATTATTTTAAAAGTTCCAAAATTTGGAAATTCAGTTGTTGTTACACAATGCGAAAATGACAGTTTCAGTATTACATGTAGTTTTCGAAATCATAACAATAGTTTGTGAGAAATGACGTTTGAATTGATTTATTTTTATGTATTCTAGGTCGGGGACCAGATCCTAGATATCAACGGTCACACCTTCTTAGACATCACTCATGCAGAGGCGGTGCAGATTATCAAATCATCCAAGCGTATGGTTGTCACTCTGAAGGATGTCCGCAAACTGCCTCATTCGCGTATGTTATCTGACAAACCACAATGGATTATGGGTAGCGGAAGTGAGCAGTCCACACCGAGTTTAAAAAACAAACAGATTCATAGGTATACGAATATATCCCCAATCATATTAAAGGTTATGCTGTACATACTATGCTGTACCGGATCCTAAACCCAATCAATAGAAAAAAAATGTGAAGGAACATTTATAGATTTATAGATTTATAGATTTGTATGTGAATCACATCAGCTTATAGTAGATCTGGGTCACCTTGGATTCAAATCGCTTTACCTATGAAATGTTATGAATGGAAATTTTTCTCAAATGGAGCAATTTTTGGAACTGTTATCAATATTCACAGATTGATACTTGGCTTGATGCTTTGTTGATCAATTTTTCAACGACTTAATTTACAATTGTTCTATTTCATTCCAGTGATACTAAATTTAACCTCACTAGCTCACCACTGGATAGTAGTATGCGAAGCTCCAAATCAGAACCCATTTTCCAAAAGGGAGCAGGTTCGCAGTTAATGTTAAACAGCTCTATGAGTGGTCAACACTGGGGGATGATCCAGGAGCAGGCTAGGTTGTTGCTAAATGAGAACGAGAAAGGAACAATGAATTATTATGTGACAGAGTATCAAAAGGGACTTATTCCTGTAGAAGGGATTGTTATGGCGCTATTAGAGTTACTCAATACACATGCTAAAGTGAGTAAAATTTTAGACTGTATTTTAAATCTGTATTACCCACATATTATGTATATTGTATATTGGAACTGAGAGATATTTTGGGAAAATAGAACTTGGATTTATTGTAAAAAGAAAGAATTACACTTGGCTTCTTGTTTTGTCAAAAAAACTTTTTTTATGTCACAATGACAACATTGCAATGGTTCCACACTGTTCTTGTCACCAATTTTTGATATTGGTATCATGGGTCACCAGAGTCTGTAACCCATTGTTACATATTACATTTTTGTAATGTATTATTTCTTCCAGTTTACACTCCTCTCAGAAATCCGAAGCATAATCCTACCCCGAGACATTGACAAGTTTGACAGTATGGTCCTCAAGCGAGAAGTTGCGGCCATGAAGGTAAGACATTTGGTGGATCAGAAAGATGAAATGTTCGTTTAGGGAGGGGGGGTAAAAACATCCAATGATGAGAATCAGGGAAAATATATGCCATACCAGAATGATGTTGATATGGAAATACAGTTGAATCATTTTAGTATATTAGTATTGGTTATTAATATCTGTTATATTATCTTGAAATGCTCCCTCAATTAAAAAACATATAAGCATACAAAATTACATATGCATTATGATAACATCAATTTATCTTTTGATTTATCAGAGGAGTAAAAAGATCTCAAGGGTAAACATCAAAATCTGCATTGCATGTATTTTAAAAACTGTCTCTATTTTGAATTAAATTGATAATTATTAACATTTTTGCTTGCACCTTATTCCCCTTATACATCCAATTCATTTCATTTGTGTAAAAGTGGGCACTTCGTTGAATGAAACACCATCTCTGATTTCCTCATTCTGGTTAAGCTTGTCAAAGTACTCTTATAAAGATGCAGTCACTGTTCACATTTGAAGTGTTCGCATAAGACAAGTATTCACATTAAAGCTTTATTGTGATTCAACATCAACTTTTTTCCTTAACTGTTTTGTTTCTTTTACTGTCACTATTGTTGTTCATACATTTAATCTTGTGTGCACGCATTCTTTTCAATTAAATTATTTTTGCATGCACACATATGTGAAACACAAAAAGCAATATAAAAACCTAAAATACTTTATAATATGAATCTTAATGTACACATACTTTATAATGAATCTTTCATCATGATCTTTGAGAGAAAAAATGAGGAAATGAAATTGCTTAAAATGAAAAAGAAACAGTCATTTTAGTTTCATGCTATAACTCTTTCTCTAATTCAAGATGTTGCTTTGAAATTAGATTATTTCTGCCATGTACAGCATTTATAGACAAATAATTGTTCTTTCTTTCCACAGTTCAGAGGAATAGTAGATTTAAGATAAAATCATGATAACATGATTAACATTGGTAAAACTTCTCTTTATTTTTCATATAGGGAAAGAATCCAGCTCCCCCTATTGGTGATAGAATGTCGGAGAATTCACTTGACAGTTCCCTCTCTACTAACAGCCTGAGTAGTAGCTCAGTAATGGTAAGCAACACCAAAATAAAAAATAAGAAATATTACAGTGAAATCTGTAAAGTGGAACACCTCTATAAGTGGAACACCTCCCAAGTGGAACACTTTTTAGCGGTACCAAAGATGTTCCACTTAGACAGATTTTACTGTACTTAGATTGTTACTCTTCTGGGTCAAATATCAATATAATTGGGAAAGAAAGGAAAAACTATATAATGGCATTTCAATACCCATATGCATTTTCCTTGCCACCTAAACTATTTCTTTTCATTGGGAGGTCAAGATGTAAATCAAGTTCACCTAGACAACCTTGGGAAAAATAGATCTGCAATTTAAAATTGCATTTTTTATTTTTTTGTAAAAATTATTATTTATTTAGACTTACATTAAGCCCATATGTTATTGCCTATATCAACTGTGACCAGGGAGTTGGTGAAAGCCTATTATATATATTTATTTCTATTATTTTATAATTTTTCCAGGATTCAATAGAATATATACCTCCCCCTCCCATCCTGGTGGCAGCCCCCTCAATACCAACCAACATTTCACCAAGCAAGGTAAACATATATTCAAGCAAATTAAACATTTCATCAAGCAAGGTAAACATATATCCAAGCAATTTAAACATTTCACCTAGCAAGGTAAACATATCCAAGCAAATTAAACATTTCACCAAGCAAGATAAACATGTCACTAAGCAAATTAAACATTTCACCAAGCAAAGTAAACATATATCTAAGTAAACATTTCACCAAGCCAAGCAAGGTAATCAAATTTTACCAAGCAAAGTTAACAAAACTTCAAGTAAACATTTCACCAAGTATTTAGCAAACATTACAGGGATTCAACCAGTATTTAAATAACTAGTTTCTTAGTTAGACTATATAAAGTGATAATTGAGAACAAAGGGGGACGTAGAATTGTCACAAATGTTTAAACCGGGTCGAAATTATGATCGAATTAAATGAGATTAAAATGGGTTGTATAAAATTAGATCAGATGAGGAGGACTTGAAATGTGTAAAAATTTGCTTGAATGAGGTGATTGTGGAAACCTGAACCATTTTAAGCATTCTTGTTTATTTAATTTTAAGTTAAAACAAATGCACTTTGTCATCATTTCATTATTCATTTGCATCATATACCACCACTTTTATTTTCAAAATCAACTTTTGTTATTTTATTTTAATTTGTATTTACAACGTTTCAGGACATCAACTTATTATGAATGAATGAATGAACATGACTGTTCACTTTGTAAAAACTGCAAAATTCTTTACACAGTATACACTCACATTTCACTGATTTATATTTATTGTGCACAGTTTAAAGATGAAGATGATGGCGACCCTCTATTGCTTGCCATCCAGCAGATTAATGACGACTCAGAGGGCCTCCCAGAATACATAAAAGATGTAAGTTTTGAATACAACAAAATATAACGAAGGGGTGTCGTATTTAATATAATAATTTGCTGAATTCTTATCTTTCATTTATTTATCTCAAAGGTCGAGATGATTTTTTTATGTTGAACAATAAAAAATATATAAATATCTTGATAATTTTGTTTGATTTTGAATTTTCCTACGAGAAGCACAAACATTTTTTATTTCAAGTTGATACATATTTATTTTGATCATGCATGTCTTACTTATTTGTGTTTATCAATATTTTATCAACATTACATGGCAAGGAAGTTTTCTGGATTCAAATCGGATATTTGTTGGTAACAAAATTGTCAAACAATGCTATTTTCAGGATGTGCTTGATCCTATAGCCCCTCCTCGCATCAAAAAACGCTCAAAACTTCAGATGCAACAAAATTTAAAAACAACGAAAAAATCATCGATAGAAAAGCCAAAAATTCCACCTCCCCCACCCCCTGCTGTAAAAGTGAACCAAAATGGGGTCAAAACACGGGCGAGATCTCCAAGAAATGTTGTTGTTGCTGAGGTGCATTCTCAGCCAAGAAGTAGCACTGTTAACCAGAGGGTTTGTACAATTATTCAAGTTGTAGGGATGTAATATTTGTTCAGCGATAAAAAACATTCAAGAATTTTTTGAGAACTTGAAAATAAGGTCACATATAGATAAATAATACAAATAAATAATCTACAATATTTATTCTGAATATATATTCTGAGTTACATAATCTTTATATGCAGTACCTAACATGTAAGAATAACATATTAATAGTAATAAATTGAAATTTTATCTAATGGCACATCATTTTTATCCACAAGAGTAAATATCTACCAAATATTCCATTATATGAGGTAAATACATGTTCACCTTTCCCTCAGTATATTTCCCGCAGCCTGGAACATGTATGGTTTAGAAGATAACAATACATTTACAATAACAAATATGTTTCATAGATTGAAATACATTGTAAAAGTAATTAACTCCACTTTCAGGCTCAGTATGATGAACCGAAAAGTCCAAGTGAAGATAGTGGTGTAGAAATGAATGGACATTCTAGCGGGGAAAATAACACTTCCCCACGAGGGAGAATCACTATGGAGACAACAAAACACTTTATGAAAAACAATACCTCCCAGAATGCAACACTGCACCAAAATGGTGGTGCGAAAGAAAAATCAAAATTTCTCAGTGATAAACATATTGATAAATCGAGTGTGATACAAACGCCTGGAAGTACACATACACTACAGTTTAACATTGAAGCATTGGAACCACCTGAAGTGAACAATGGGGGAGTTCAACTGTTGAGACATTCCCCAAATATATCCCGAACGCCATCACCCAGATCTCATTCTCCAAATATTACTCCACCCAAAACAGTGGAAACAACTCGGAATATTACTCCACCCAAAACAATGGAAACTACTCCAAACACTACTCTGCCCAAAATGATGGAAGTCACGCCTCCAAAAGTGCAAGCTAAACCAATAGTGCCACCTAAGACAATTAACACCAGAGGAGCACTACAAATGGTACCCCCACAGATGGTACCACCACCACCCAGGGTACCATCACCTAGGGCACCTTCCCCAAGGGCACCATCACCTAGGCCATCAACTTCTAAGGATGGATCATATACAATGTACAGAACTCCATCTCCCATTACCAGAACCCCATCCCCTTTATCTGTTGATGTGGATTATAAGCAACAGTCTCCTCATGGTGCCACTTCTCAGCCAGAAGTTCAACAAAAGTATTCTCCTAGCCCATCACCAGATGAGTAAGTATTTTGCATCATAAGAAAAACATTGATCTTGTAAATATTTGAATCCTCCCACAGTACTGAAACTTTAAGCTATCTTTAGAGTCCAAAATGTCCTAACCTAAAAATCTATTCAGTCAAAACTCCCTAACATACAAAGTTATATTACATGTATCTTTATTCAGCATAATAACTTAACAGTCAAATTAAACATTGACTTTATGAATTTAAAATACACTTTTTTGATGTCACCTTCTATTTCACCTTCTATGTCACATTACAATGCTGACGATGGCACATTAAATATTGTTTATATGTTTTCTTAGTGCCGCTGTTAGAACTCCTTCGGGTCGACGAATGAAAAGGTTGGTGGTGGGAAATTTGTTTGATTTTGCTTGACACCTGATCCAAACCTAGTGGTATATCAACCAAATAATCTCCATAATAACTGGATGCTGCATGCATCTTGTTCAAAATCAAGAACTCTCATACCTTGTTTGAAAATCTGTTCGCCTCTTGCAATAAAGATGCAATTGCTAACTTTCACAAATGCAAATAATCGCTGTTGGCTACCGGATTAATCTTCTATTTTATGATATGTCATTTAAATATGAATGGATAATACTGGCAGATACTATTCATATTTAGTTGCCCATAAAATGATAGGTTAATCCAGTAACCAAGAGCCAAAGTTGCATTCACGATTTATAAGCTAAGTACTTATGCTGGGGTTGATTTATCACTCAGTTTCCGTACATGTTTTAATCATGTGTCCTTTCGCACGCTTCTAGATGCTGACTCCACGCACTGTTTTTGAATGAGCTTGAAATTGTAAAAGTTAATTGTGTTTTAGGATAACAACTGTAAAACATATTGTGCTTTGTGTTTATTTGTTGTTGTTTTGTTTTTTAAAGTGCAATAATGAAATTGAGTTTAATGCAATTTACCTATTGACATATATCACAAGAAAGAATATAACTCAATATATAATTCAAACTCTTCTTTGAAAAGTGCTCAAAACAATACAAAAGCTTCATAATTCATAATTGGGGTATTTTAATGTTTTTATCACACCATCGGTGGGATATAGTCGTCATACTGGTCGTGATCGTGGTCGTGATCGTGATCGTGATCGTGGTCGTGATCGTGATCGTCCCGCTTTTTGT
Source organism: Owenia fusiformis (assembly GCA_903813345.2). Lineage (NCBI taxonomy): Eukaryota > Metazoa > Annelida > Polychaeta > Sabellida > Oweniidae > Owenia > Owenia fusiformis. The sequence continues at coordinate 35,107,480 of CAIIXF020000006.1, read as the reverse complement.
CATCGCCGTTTAAGGAAAACTGCTCATCAGATTTTCTCCAAATTCGCAGAGATGATAGGGCATATGAAGTACTAGAGCTGATTAACTTTTGGGTGGCCATCTTGTTTTCTGGCGGCCATTTTGAAGGTTTTTCTAAAAATCTTGTCATCGCCATTTCAGGAAAACCGCTCATTGGATTTCCTTCAAATTTACAAAAATGATAGAGAATATCAAGTACTAGAGCTGATTAACTTTTGGGTGGCCATCTTGTTTTCTGGCAGCCATTTTGAAGATTTTTTGAAAAATCTTATCGCCATTTCAGAAAATCCGCTCATCGGATTTCCTTCAAATTTACACACATGATAGAAGATATCAAGTAGTAGAGCTGATACTGGTCGTGATCGTGGTCGTGATCGTGGTCGTGATCGTGGTCGTGGTCGTGATCGTGGTTGTGATTGTGATCATGATCGTCCCGCTTTTTGTCATCGCCGTTTAAGGAAAACTGCTCATCAGATTTTCTCCAAATTCGCAGAGATGATAGAGCATATGAAGTACTAGAGCTGATTAACTTTTGGGTGGCCATCTTGTTTTCTGGCGGCCATTTTGAAGGTTTTTCGAAAAATCTTGTCATCGCCATTTCAGGAAAACCGCTCATTGGATTTCCTTCAAATTTACACAAATGATAGAGAATATCAAGTACTAGAGCTGATTAACTTTTGGGTGGCCATCTTGTTTTCTGGCAGCCATTTTGAAGATTTTTTGAAAAATCTTGTCATCGCCATTTCAGAAAATCCGCTCATCGGATTTCCTTCAAATCTACACACATGATAGAGGATATCAAGTAGTAGAGCTGATTAACTTTTGGGCGGCAATCTTGTTTTCTGGTGGCCATTTTGAAGGTTTTTCGAAAAATCTTGTCATTGCCTTTCCAGAAAAAACGCTCATCGAATTTCCTTCAAATTTACACAAATGATAGAGGATATCAAGTACTAGAGCTGATTAACTTTTGGGCAGCCATCTTGTTTTCTGGTGGCCATTTTGAAGGTTTTTCGAAAAATCTTGTCATCGCCATTTCAGGAAAACCGCTCATTGGATTTCCTTCAAATTTACACAAATGATAGAGAATATCAAGTACTAGAGCTGATTAACTTTTGGGCGGCAATCTTGTTTTCTGGTGGCCATTTTGAAGGTTTTTCGAAAAATCTTGTCATTGCCTTTCCAGAAAAAACGCTCATCGAATTTCCTTCAAATTTACACAAATGATAGAGGATATCAAGTATTAGAGCTGATTAACTTTTGGGCAGCCATCTTGTTTTCTGGTGGCCATTTTGAAGGTTTTTTGAAAAATCTTGTCATCGCCGTTTCAGGAAAACCGCTCATCGGATTTCCTTCAAATTTACACACATGATAGAGGATATCAAGTACTAGAGCTGATTAACTTTGTGGCAGCCATCTTGTTTTCTGGTGGCCATTTGAAGCTTTTACGATAAAATCTTGTCATCGCCAATTTAGGAAAACCGCTCATCGGATTTCCTTCAAATTCGCACAGAGGATAGCGGATATCAAGTACTAGAGCTGATAAACTTTTGGGCGGCCATCTTGTTTTCTGGTGGCCATTTTTAAGGTTTTTCGAAAAATCTTGTCATCGCCATTTCAGGAAAACCGCTCATCAGATTTCCTGTACATGATAGGGGATATCAAGTTCTAGAACTTTTAAATTTTGGGTGGCCATTTTGTTTTCTGGCGGCCATTTTGAAGGTTTTTCAATAAATCTTCTCATCGAAAACAATCCACTTTGTCATATTGCCTTAAATTTTAGCTCAAGATGTGAGATGTGATGTGATTAATATGACCACAGCCAACATTTTTTTCTTGTTCTTGAAATTTGTAAACATAATAGGAGAACAGTTTTCCTGGTTCATAGTGTCTGCCTATTTGATGGTGTGATCTCGTTCACGTCCTGTGCCTTGTTTCCAGTTATCATTTGCATGTTTTAACAATGATGTACTTTGTATTTTTTGTTGTCAGTGATTGAATATAACATTAAATACAAAATGATTCTCATGTATTAAATCCAGAATGACTCTTTACATGTATACACATCATTCGGGTCATTCAGGTTCTAAATGTGCTAGATATAACTAGAGAATAACATCCCTTTTGATGACATAAAGCATGTAAGAAAATGTTCAAGAGGTCATGCATGAGTGGATGACAGTATACAAAATATTTGAGACTATAGGGCTTTCAAAACACCATGGTTTGGATATGGGGATATGTCATTTAATTTATTCCAAACTGTATGATGAATTTTTGAGTGTAGTTCGTTTTCATTACTTTATTTTTATTGCTTCCAATAAAACCTGCAATAGCTTCTGAACACATCCCTAGGATACTGAAACTGTAGTCTTATAAACCAGTGGGTCAGGAAAGAGTTTCATATTTTACTGTAATTTACCGTTTATTTAGCAAATAGATAAGGGTCTAGTCAGTATGTCAGTTTTCATCAGGAAATGTAAAGAAAGTCAAAATTCATTAGGATTTCATTAGGAAGTTGTGGGTTAATGACATAACTGTTAAACCAGTGTATTCCTTCAGTCATACCAAGATGGAATGGTGATCTTATGATACGTTTTCTAAAAATGAACTTAAATTTCTGTAGTACTTCTCCATGACGCTTCTGTATAATTAACTAATCATATCCAAATGTTTTAACCAAATTATTTTCGGTGTCTTCATGAGTTGACTTTTACTTTTAGGGTTACAATATCTCCAAAACAGCCAATCACAATCAACGATTCATTTCCCGACTATGAATTTCCTGATGGGACAGATTCGTCAGTTTCTATGGCCACAACAGATCCTGTCATTCCAAAATACAGACCTGAACGAAGAAGAAGTATTGATAGCATTACGACAGAAAGTTCTACCAATTCTGGGGTAAGTTTACAATATTTTCAATAGGAAAAGGTGTGTATTGGATTTTTACAATATCTCTTTTGGCAGCTCAGCTCTTCATAAAGACTACCAACTGTCAAGAAACATACATGTTTGAATTACCAATAAGAGTATAAACTTGCAATAACCAACAAAGTAAGTAAAATTCATTTATGGTATTATTTATTCACTGGCTTTGATGCAGAGAGGTAACAGGAACTTCAATGCTGAAACCAACTAGTACAGTACATTTCTAATTTCAAATTCTTTGGAAAGATGTCAGGCTTATGCAGCAGTGTTATTATGAGAGTTACATGTATACCTTGTTAAATAATTTATCAGAGAGATTCAAACGAAGGTCAGATTGATCTCTTGGACCTGAAACGTTAAATTCTAAAGGTCAAGGTGAAATAGGTCATTGGTGAAATATAAAGGTTAGGTCATGTTTTGTTTGACCTCTGAAAAGTGACTATAGTCAGTTTTGATGTCCAGTTTTGATGTCCATTACTGAAAGGGGCATTAAGGTGGGCAGAATAGATTGAATTGTTTAACTTGAGTTGTTTAACTTTATATCATGGTAAAACAGGCCTCCAAGATTTCCACTAACGCAATCATCAGTTCCGACCTTGTGAACTACGTTCTCTCGCTATTCGCATTGTGAGAACCTTGGAAGAAACAGTTTGCGAAGTCGAAACTGATGATCGTGTAAGTGGAAGTCTAAGAGGCCTGTCAAAGAAACCAACAATTTTTCTCACGAGTCCTAATTTGAAAATGTCTATCAGAAATGTAGAAGCTATAGTTATGAGCAGTGAAATTGCTAGTCATTTATGTCAATAGCAATGTAAGTATAGTTTGACAGCTGACATCATCACAAATTACACCCTTATAATAATGGGAAGGTAGAACATTATGTAGGTGTAACACCTTCCAAATAATTCCAGCATTACATTGTAAAATTCTCTCTCAAGGCAGATAAGGCAACCAACTCGGTTGATCTCTCGTTACAAATGTTCCATAAATTAGTGATTTCCTGTATCCTCCTGTTTTCCCAGAGTATCTGAAGAGCACAAAAAGTATACAATTCTTTGAGTTTTTTTTGAAAGGGGAATAGTGATGTTACCTGGTTTTACCTGAGTGCTTATTAGATGCTACCTCACAGTTATACAATGTCACCCTTAATCATCATCAGTCAGGCACACATCCCTCTAACTATCCCAGATGATTTTAAAGTATTGTTGCTTTAAGGATCTTACTGAACTCATGATATCAGATAATATTTTGAAGAGTCATTTTCTGACTTTTGATTTGGTTTGATTTACCCTTTCTAATACCATAGATTGATTATGCCTCTCTATGGGAGACATCTTCATCTGCACTCTTTGAGTTGGAGATAATCCTTTAGTCTAGCCTTAACCAATCAGGAAACTGAGAATATGGTCAAGATAAGAACTTAGAATAGCATTCACTGGAGTACATGACATTCATTTCATAATGAGACTCTCATTGAATATTTAAATGCAAAAACAGCGAATTACGGGTACATTTAGATCAGCATTTAAACTTTTTGCAAATAATTCTCATATTCAAAGCCTAATGTTCTAGGCTCTCTTAAAGAGTTAATTAAGTCCCAGTCTTGCCAAGGGTAGTGTCTGATAGATTGCTTGCTACCTAGCTGTGCAATGTCACCCAGAGAGGACAAGTTACCTTACAAAATATAGAATGGTGTATCCTGTATTTAATTATCATGGATTTGTTTTATATCAATACATTTATTTAAGCTCTGGAAAATATAAATTTCAATAATTCTAAGGATGATATACATTCAATTGTTAGAGACACTTTCGGAAAATTCAGTTTTCAGAAATAAGCAAAGTTTACATCAAAAAAGAGATACATCATAATTATTGTATAATTATATAGACCAACAATTCATTTTGAGCATTCGGTTAGTTACCCTAAGGTAGAATACAGAATATTTAATCATCATATTTCTGCAGTGGAATGTAATGAAGTTGTCATTTCAATCAGTTGCTATGGTAACTGGAATGCTTATTGCCAATTCAATGCAATAAAAAAGCTTTCTGTTTACAGTTTGAATTAAGCCAATCAATATACATAGTTTGTTTATTACAGATGATATTAGAAATCATCTACACAGGTTGCCAACATTTTCTACAGCTGATATTAATCGGAAAATTGTTCAAGCAGTTTTCATTAATTTTGTTTTGATTGTGCAAAGTGGGTTCATCTACTCGATCAATGAACTGTGTAATGTTGTAATCAATTCATGGGTTATGGGTACTGTATACAATTATTTACCTATCCAAATAAGAGGAGGGAAAACCCCAGAGCTTAGAGATGGCAGACATTGTCTCTTGTACTAAGTACCACACGTTGTCATAATGTGGCTTTTACAGGGCTGTCAACTTGTGACCATCTAACATGAGTGACTTCCAAATGTTGAACACCTTCCTTCAAACTTTTGCGACAGCTTCAGTGAACACTGGCCGATTTTGGACACCTAAAATTTTTCCAGCTCGCTGTTCAAATCCGTCAATGAGGGGGAATGCGTTCGCTTTTTTTCGCCGTTCGGTATTTTACCGTATCGGCATTTCACAAAAAACAATTTTTAAAATTATCAACAAAATGTGTGATTTGCGTGATATTTGATCATACACGCTAAATTGATGCGTGATTTCTATTTTTCCAGCAAATGCGTGACAATCACGCCTAACGCGTGAGGGTTAACAGGGCAGCTTTTAGGAGTTTGAATGTGAAATTAATAAAAGTTACTTACTGGCAGAAAACATCTGTTTTCCTAACATTTGATTAGACAAAATTGAGTTCAAAGAATCATCTCTTATTTTGAGAGTACAGATGAAGCTTTTTCTTTTCAAGGGTAGCAAACTCTATTGGACGTGTACATTATATACCTGAGACCTATAGTGCAAATGATAATCTTGTTTTGCTGAAATCTGAATGGATAAAGCTAGTTTAAAGAATCATCTCTGATTTTCAGAGTGTAGATGAAATTGCTTCTTGGCAAGGGTAGCAACTCTATTTTAACTTATACCTATATACATTATATACCCTGAAAGCTGAAGTGCAATAAATGCTCTTGTGTCTGATTTATTCACCACGTAATGGATATCAATAATTTCCTCTACAAATTATAAATCTGCGGTCATGATTTTTCATGAACAATATCAGTAGGAAATAGAGGAATATACAAGAAATGAAGTATAAAGGGATAAACTCCAGACATTAAATTCTATATTATGACCACATTTTTGGGTACTTTATTCAAATTTTTTTGAAAAATGATTGAAATAAGCAAAATTGTTGTGATATCTTTTGGATGATTTGTTTCATTGTAAGTACAACTGGAGGTAATAATACAGTGTATAGGCATGAGGGTATGTAATGAGAGGAATGATGAAATATAGAGCAAAATCCACGAGAAAAATGTCACGATAGGTGTATTTTAAATGCATAATACAGTGAAAAAGAGCGAAATTAGAGAGGAATAGAAGAAACAGGCATATAGTGCAGATTCTAAATTGTATAAAAATGCAAGAAATTTAGGCTTGTCATTCAAATTTTAGGGAGAAATAACATGAAATAAGCATGAATAGAAAGAAAGTCTAAGCGAGAGGAATTGCATTGGAATATGGTTTCCCTCAACAAATCTGTACATAATTTAAATTGCAAGGTGAAATAAAGGGATGAACTGAGTTGAGGTGAAGTATAAGATCAGACAAGGTTGGCTTTTAGATCAGACAAGGTTGACTTCAAGATCAGAAAAGCTTGACTTTGAGATCAGACAAGCTTGACTTTTGGATCTGTCAAAATTGACTTTAAGATCGGACAAGGTTGACTTTTAGATTAGACAAGGTTGTGTTTTAGATCAGATAAGGTTGACTTTTAGATCAGACAAGGTTGACTTTTAGATCAGACAAAGGTCACTGTTAGATCAGACAAGCTTGACTTTTAGATCAGATAAGGTTGACTTTTAGATCAGACTAGGTTGTCTGTTAGATCAGATAAGGTTGACTTTTAGATCAGACTAGGTTGTCTTTTAGATCAGAAAAGCTTGACTTTTAGATCAGACAAGCTTGACTTTTGGATCTGTCAAGATTGACTTTTAAATCAAACAAAGCTGTGTTTTAGATCAGACAAGGTTCACTGTTAGATCAGACAAGGTTGACTTTAAGATCAGACAAGGTTGACTTTTAGATCAGACAAGCTTGACTTTTAGATCAGACAAGCTTGACTTTTACATCAGACAAGGTTGACTTTTACATCAGACAAGCTTGACTTTTAGATCAGACAAGCTTGACTTTTAGATCAGATAAGGTTGACTTTTAGATCAGACAAGGTTGACTTTAAGATCAGACAAGGTTGACTTTTAGATCAGACAAGCTTGACTTTTAGATCAGACAAGCTTGACTTTTAGATCAGACAAGGTTGACTTTAAGCAATGCTATCAGATGAGGCAAGATTGAATATTATCAGATCATGTACTTGGTAATATCAGTCATGTCCTGGCAATAACAGCGTGATGAAAACGATACAAAGCATATGCATGACATTGGTTTGATTAGCATAAGTATACAATCGAGTAAAGGATTGTCGGAAAAGGTGTAAGGATGACATCGCATTTTTTGATTAATCTAGTTTGCATGAAAATGGAGTGAGCCAAATGGATATGAAGTCATAATAATGATGAATAGACTCAGCTGACATCTACATATTTGTATTGCATAAAATGTCACCTCTGTGTACATATATGTAAAAACTCATTAAACAAATATAAAAGTAGGCGTTGATGCACTTAGGCATTGATGCACTTAGGCGTTGATGCACTTATGAGTTATTACCTCATTGAATCTGGATTATCGTGAGGAACAATATGGATTGTCAAGATTAAGAAATCAATTGTATCTGTGATATAAAACTTAGGATTCCTGTCAACCTGGACACTAACATGGAATATTGCAAAATGACTAAATATTCCAAAGACATAAAATTGCAATCTCAGAATTAAATGATTGACACTAGCGAGGTTGCCAGATATGTTTATATTACCTTGCCTTATTGGATCCATGGAATGAACAAATAAAGATATAGAATTTGATATTGGAATAATATGTATCAATCGAATAATGGTAATTGAGATGATTCTGTAATACTGTATGATTGATAATTATAAGTGATTAAGAGTGGATATACAGTAAATAATTACATCATGGATAGTTGCCTGGATTATGAGCCATTTAAAATTCCAAGACCCCAAGTTAATAAAAATGGAGTAGAAAAGGATGATGACAACATCAGTTCACTTCAGGTAAATTAATGCAGTTTTTGTTATTCATAAGAGACAGATATGGCTCCAAGTCGCATCTTCCCTCAAATACAGGGCTCCCAGGCTTTTAGCCTTGGGGGAGGGGAGGAGGTTTAGGGTATGCAAGAAAATATCCCCTAAGACAAAAATTCTTAAAACTCATGTCATTTTCAACATTTCAGCACTTACAAGTCATATTCGGTCAAAGGTGTCTAATGTAAACTCCCCTGGAAATTTTTGGAAAGTGAACCCCCCGTGCCAAAGCTGGCTATGGGCATGGCACCAGTCACATCTTCCTATTATTAATGCAGGGCTCTAGATTTCATCATTTTGTTCCTACCTTCTTCAAGGAACATATTAGATGATGTCTGGAGGTCTGCATTAAAAGGATGACTCTCCTTGCTTGAAACAATTTTTTATGTTCTAAGAGGACCTTAGTAGTATGCAATACCCATCTATGAACATGTAGAAATCTTGCAATATAATTTACAATACCAAATAGCGACATAACATTGCTTATAAGCTATACTTACATCACAATAACTTACATCTATCAGATAGATAATTAAGTAACAATATTCATTATTTTATTATACACAAGGAATGTAAAACTAGCCAATTAATTAACACAGAAGGTTAATTTTAGCACCTCTCGGATGCATCCTATATATAATTGAATATATTATACTGATATAGTGTGTATATAGAGGTCTTATGTTCCAGATAAGTATATATTGATCCGGTCTTGTCTTAATATTTGTTCTGGTGTAATCAATCGAACAAGGCAACCATATACAGCAATCAAATGCAGAACTTAAAATCTGACTACCCTGGATTCCTTGAAACTAATCATACTTCAACACTCTGAATGAACCAGATAATTTCGTTGATTTGATTACACAAAGATCTTAATAATCTCAATTTTAAGATTTTTTTCATTATTTAATTGATAACATCTCAAATGTAAAATTTTTCTCATTCATTTTATTAATGACTTAAGAAAAAATTAAGAACAACAGATAACTTTAATTTTTATGGGCGAGTGCAATTTCATCCTTTCGTGTATGTATGCGCCAAATGAATCAAACATCACACATCTTTTTTGGTATGACATGTTTTCACTTTTAGTATCACTTGAAAATGCTACTCCAAACTATACGAAAGTTGATTAATGTGTTTTATTGTTGACAATATTCAATGCAAACATGTCTGTATTGTTTTAACACCTTCAGCTGTGTTTCTATAGACTTGTATATATTAATATTAAGTGAGGTGTTTGTTATATACAGTACAGTAGTGGAGATGGAAACCTGTGAATATGTACCTACGAGGGTCATTCAATAAATACTGAGGCATATGTACATCCGCCTTCTTAATTCTGTATTATTCCTAAATTTTTAAGAATAAAGTTTTTATGCCACCAGAAGTGGTGTCATATTGTAATAGTCTCAAACTTTTTTGTGGATGGTGTTTGGCAATTAGTGTTTGGTGGTTGGTGTTTGGGGCTTGGTGTTCCGTCTCTGTAACAAATGACAGGTGGTGAGAGTTTTGCATGTGAATGCCTTGTTCTTATGTTTTATGATTGTTTATTTTCAGACCACATCTTCAAACAAACTTGATGAGAAAAGAAAGAAAAATTTCAGTGATCCTTTACATGTAAGTATATATTTATTTAAGTAAAATCCGTCCAAACACCTCTCAATGTGAATTTTTTTATTGGTCCCAGTTTTGTTACAGATCCTCCCCTCTATGACTCACTTATTCAGAAATCTTGAAATGTGAACACTTATTTGTTCAAACCATTATTCACCATTGTTCAAAACATATTCTTTGCCCATGCTTCTAATAAAGGAATTACAAAAGTAATGTCCATATGGCATAATAATGGTGAAAACTTCATGATTATGAAACAATTTTTTGCCAGACATTTTTGTATCTTAGATGTTCAATAATTTCTCTATTTGAAAGATATCCCTTTTTTCAGAGAATAGGGATATAATGATTTTTAAAAGATTGCCCCCAATTTTTTCCATCCCTTTGAATGTCCAAATCAATGCATATACCAGCATAACCATGTATCATTACTAGAGTGGTGAATTATTAAAGATAGTAATTACATACATATAATGCAGATAATTTATATTTTAATCAAGAACACTCATGTAATCCAATAAACCATCCTTGGCCCAAGAGTAATTCATTGCATTACATTATTCTATTATACATGATCTGCTATGAAAGCAGTGAAGGACCGATCTTGAAGGATGCAATAAACAGCATAAAACCAATTTATGATCTGTGATGAATTTCTGGAATAATTGTCTGTCAAGTTTGCCTTGGTGAATTACTGTTGATAAAATAACTTGCCATGTCGACCCAACCCCTCTCTGTTTAAATCCCATGCATCATAAAATAATAACAATTCATATTAAGGATGGTGTTCAATTATCAACAGTTATGGAAAAACAACGTTAATTTTGTTAGGGGGAGGGGGTAATTGATGATTTTCTGAAATTATTACTAGCTTTATGTTCCACTTACTGTTGATAAGTAGACACCATCCTCAACTCATTTCTGGACACCGTCCTCAACTCAGTAACGCAACGTAGCTTGTAATTAGAAATTTGGAGTGCTCTAATCAATGCATTTTTCCTTTACAGCATGTGGCCAAGGAACAACAGGGAAGTGTTGAAACCAAGAAGAAAACCAGTGAGACATTGCTCCAGCTACGTAGACATTCCCCAAATGTAAGTCAATGAGTGTACACTCCCCTCCAAAAGTTTGGCATCCCTAACTCCCAATTTCATAGCCTCTTAGAAGTGTTAACTAATTTATATATAAATTAAAAGGTAATCGATTGTCATTCATTATAGCTTGTCTGGCACGGCAACAGCTGTTAGTCTGCGTTGTTGGGTTTCCACTTTCTTGGTACAGCGTTTCTAGAAATGTGCTCATTAAGCAAAAGACATCATCAAATGAAAGTAGAGGAATCTGGATGAAAAATTGATGTACAATGTTTTCTGGAAATGTGACAAAAGTTCCCATTTTTTCCATTCTAATTATTCCATTCTAATTGCTCTTTATTCAACTCTAGGAAGAAAACACTATGCAATCTCCCAGGTTTCCTAATGAAAATGAGCTATACTCTAATGCTATCAGTGTTACTGTGTTCAAGACATCTCATGAAAAATCAAAAAATTCCATCCTAATTATTCCATTCTAATTGCTCTTTATTCCACTCTAGGAAGAAAACACTTTGCGATCTCAAATGCTGTACTCAAATGCTATTTGTGTTACTGTATTCAGGACATCTCGTGAGAAATCTCATTTATTCCATTCTAATTATTCCATTTTCTTTATTCCACTCTAGGAAGAAAACACTATGCAATCTCCCAGGTTTCCTAATGAAGATGAGCTGTACTCTAATGCTATCAGTGTTACTTTATTCAAGACATCTCATGAGAAATCCCATTCATTTCATTCTAGTTATTCCATTCTAATTGCTCTTTATTCCACTTTCGGAAGAAAACACTATGCGATCTTCCAGGTTTCCTAATGAAGATGAGCTGTGCTCCAATGCTATCAGTGTTACTGTATTCAAGACATCTCATGAGAAATTTCATTTATTCCATTCTAATTATTCCATTCTCTTTATTCCACTCTAGGAAGAAAACACTTTGCGATCTCAAATGCTGTACTCAAATGCTATTTGTGTTACTGTATTCAAGACATCTCATTAGAAATCTCATTTATTCCATTCTAATTATTCCATTCTCTTTATTCCACTCTAGGAAGAAAACACTTTGCGATCTCAAATGCTGTACTCAAATGCTATTTGTGTTACTGTATTCAAGACATCTCATTAGAAATCTCATTTATTCCATTCTAATTATTCCATTCTCTTTATTCCACTCTAGGAAGAAAACACTATGAGATCTCCCAGGTTCCCTAATGAAGATGAGCTGTACTCTAATGCTATCAGTGTTACTGTGTTCAAGACAAAGCCAACACTAGGTATTGCAATAGAGGGTGGGGCCAACACTAAACAACCTCTACCAAGAATAATTAACATACAGGTACTGTATTGGTGTATTTTAAGACACAGGAAAACCTGTATAACCCATCAACTCTCTAATTTGAATGATTTATCAATGTGAATCCATTATTAGGTCCCATTTTTCTATTCTGTCATAGATTACCATGACAAAAAAACTCTAAATGTGAACACTTGCCAATCTAAACAGTTTTGACTGGTCCTGTGGTGTTCAAATTAGGCAGGTTTTACTGGAATCACATTGTGACATTTCCTTTGGCTAAAAAAGAAGAATTGTATATAGAGACACTGTCACGGAAGTTCAGTATATGAAGGGGGAGTTACAAAGCCCCAAAGCAGTTTGATTAAATGCAAGAACAACTTGCCTGACATCTATAGAAATCATATTACTCAAGGGGCGAGGAGGAAAATTCTCAATAAATGGTGTATAGTTGGTTTGGCAGCATTTTCAGTTAGGGGAGAGTCTTGGATGAAACTTCCACCTAGGTGATAGCTTCACAGAGTGGTAGGAAGTTCTTTTTTTTGAGGAGTTAGCCCCCCACCCCCCAAAAACACCCCACCCTGGGAAAAAAATTGTTCACACTAAATAACCTTAGATATTTTGATGTTTGTAAGTGGCATACATAGATATTATATATATGAATCACTTGCAGTATAATTGATGCTGATAACTCCTAAAGAATTTGAAAATTAGTACAAAGTATGTACCCCAGGGGGCAAATTCGTGACTCATTTTCTTACTATTTTGATTCTAACTTTTCAATTAGACACTGTAAGAGGCTGAAAAAATTCATGTGAAGTGCCCAATAGCAGGGTTAGTAACCCTGAAAGATGCAAAGCCATGGAAGAGGTAGGAGCTGAGAAATTTTTTTTTGATTTTTCGAAAAATTTGACATTTTTGACAGCTGGATTTTGTGTATGACTATAGCTGACCCTTATAATTTCTAGATCCATCCCTCTATGATGATATTTATGGTTTATAGTGTGAAACTAAGATGTAAAACATAATTTAGATGGGTTTTAAGGAAGTTAAAGGTTTTAAACAAGTCCAAAATTTGAAAAATTGTAAATATAAGGTTTCAAATTTACGAATTCCAGGTATAGCCATGGCTGACCCCTATAGTTTCTAGATCCATCCCTCTGTGATGATATTTATGGTTTTGCCATGTGGAACTAAGATGTAAAACATAATTTAGATGGGTTTTAAGGAAGTTAAAGGTTTTAAACAAGTCCAAAATTTGAAAAATTGTAAATATAAGGTTCCAAATTTACGAATTCCAGGTATAGCCATGGCTGACCCCTATAGGTTCTAGATCCATCCCTCTATGATGATATTTATGGTTTTGCCATGTGGAACTAAGATGTAAAACATAATTTAGATGGGTTTTAAGGAAGTTAAAGGTTTTAAACAAGTCCAAAATTTGAAAAATTGTAAATATAAGGTTTCAAATTTACGAATTCCAGGTATAGCCATGGCTGACCCCTATAGGTTCTAGATCAATCCTCTATGATGATATTTATGGTTTTATAGTGTGGAACTAAGATGTAAAACATAGTTTAGATGGGTTTTAATGAAGTTAAAGGTTTTAAACAAGTTCAAAATTTGAAAAATTGATCTCAAAATTGGTCTCAAATTCACATTATTCAGGTACAGCCTTGAATGAGCCCTGATAATTGAAGGTTATGAGCATAATAGTAACAACTGTGATATCATAGCTTAGAGACTAGGTGTAGAATATATACCTGTTGCAGCAGTTAGTCTGCTGCATATAGATGGAGTGAAAAGTCGTGAACTACAGTAAAATCTCTCTAATCTGAATGCTACTGGTATTTGGACCAGCTAAAAGCATTCTAATTAGGAGTGTTTGAATTTTGAGGTTTTTACATCTACAATACAAGTTCTGGATTTTGAAGAAATTTGAATGCATTCTCAATGAAAAATATTAATAATATTTATACTAACCACATAAAAAGCTTCATAGCATTCCAAAATCCAATTCAAAAGTTTTGATATCATAACAATTCAGTGTTAAACTGACAATATTTGAGGAAATTTGTAAGAAATATGTGATATTTGGTAAAAAGCGTTCAAGTTAGACAGGTTAATTTTTCAAATATGAGTGTTCACTGTTCGAAGTAAAAGGTGTTCAGATTTCAATTTTTTAAACATAGGAGTCAATGGGAGGAAAACTTGGACTGGGAAAAGTGTTCAGATTGGTTGGTGTTCAGATTAGTCAGGTGTTGGGATGATTGGTAGGTTTTCACAATAGTCAGATGTTGGGATATACAGGTTTCACTGATGATATATCATTTATACAAGATGATGAACTAGAACTACTGTACTAGGCGCATTTGATAATTTTTACCACAATGTTAATACTATGTCAGGAAAAAAAGCACCCATGACACTTTGCTTGTACAACTTGAAAATCAACAACACTTTAAGATTTGATAAAGGTGTCTACCAAATGAGTAATCCACATAAATTCAAGCACTTGGCATGCTATTCCCTATGATGCTATTTATAGATTTTTAGTCAATGTAATTGATCAGCTTATTGGTTTCATTACTTTCTCTAGAATCTAAAATTGACTTTGGGTTTATGAGAGTAGTAAATTGGAATGCAGTTATATGAAGTATTGAATTGACTGGAATTGGACACATGTTGCCTAGCTATGTGTGAGTAAACCATGATCTTATATGGATACAAACAGTTCTTTGACAATGATCATCTATCCTATCTGTAAAATCAGAACTTGAAAAGGGGTTTGAAATGGAGATCGATGAAACCATACCACAAATTGATAAAACTTTCGTGATCGATGCAATGGCAATGACAAAAGGAAAATTAAGATTAACTTATATGATGAAATTTGGAGAGTTTTGAAAAGCTATATTTGACTACTCCATCAAATCTAGTAAAGGAGCCCAAAGAATAGATTTCATATTAGACTCCTAGTAGTCCCCATCAGTAAAGGATTCTGAAAGAATGCAAAGAATGGATGCTTCCCCTACTGAACTTTAATCCAAAGAAGAAATTACACCATTACCTAAAAATATGAATACCTTTTGGCCAAGTCATATAAAACAAATTTTCAAAGATTACAAAGAAATTTGATAAAGCAGCATTCTAAAAATGTGCCAAATGTCAAGATTGTTTTAAGTGGAACTATTGGAGAGAACTTAAATATCTGTGAAAATGATAACTGAAATCCCCTGTTAAATTCCACTCTTGAAGAGGCTGATTTTAAACTTATTCACTCTTTTTACATTCAGTAGGAGAACATATGGGACTGCAGTAATTTGCATCAATGACACTGATATTCTAATTTTATGACTATCATTTCAATAAATGTAAAAAATTCTTCAACTGCTAGAAAATGTCATCTGCAAAGTCAGTATGTAAACATTTTCTACAATGTCTGTTTGTTTGAAACATATTGATCATATATATCACCATATATACTTTTTTGATCTACATGAAGATTTTAGTGTGACAAGACCCTATTACCCTGGAATTCCTAATCTCATTGCACATTGCACTAACGGGAGTTTCTAGGCCCAGCGGGGTATGATCCTTATAATCCTTATTTTCCCAAATAATTACTGTTGCCTCAGATGACAAGTTGTTTTATTGGGAGTGTAGTGATTATAATTTGATAATTTATAATAATATTTTGTATTAGGAGATGATCATTGCTTAATTACAGTATGGGCATAACAAAATATAGATATAGATATAGATATATATATTAACCATGTCTTTATGTATTTTGACAATGTAGAACATTACATCGAACATGTTGATGTGAAAAAGTAAAAATGCTATATCACATAATAAATATCATCAAATAATAATTAATTAGTTATAATCCATATAATCAATCAGTTACTACACTGTATACGATATCCATAAGAGCAGTTACACTTTAGGGATGGGGGGGGATTCATTAACCTCTCATCCCCTTAGGAACTCTAGGGTAAGGTCCTCAACTCTAATGATTTTTCTTTTAACAATACTTGTAACATGGATCAAACCTGACCACAAGATTTTCAACATCTAATTTCTAAGCTAAAAAGTCATACATTCAAAAAGAGAGACATCCAAGACAACCTGAAATCTTAAAGGAGGACTGAAAGTATCGCAACAGATTTAGGACAGTCACATGTTGGATTTTTGCTATTTTCTGAGGATTTGAGGAGGTGCATATGTTAGGCCAATGCATTTCCTCCAGGAAAAGCACTCATAGAGATGATAAAATAATTTCTATTTGAGACAGGGTGCAAACAACCCACCCACATGCATCAATATGTTGTGTTTTGATGCACAGTTAACCCCTTTAAAGAAATAATGCATTCCATCAGGGGTTTAAAAGATATCAAATATGGGTGACCAAAATTAAGCTGAAAGTAATGGAGCACCTGAGTTTTCCCTATGGGAAAATAACAGGAAAATATTGTTTTCTGCTTTATCTAAAAGAAATTTATCATTCCTTTTTATGGGTTAACTATGTCTCAAAACGCAACATATTGATGCAACAAAAATTGAAAAAAGCAGGGGTGAAAGGGCTTGAAAATCAGGACAACATTTCCGAAAAAAACATGTGGGTGGATTGTTTGCACCTTCACTGTCTCAAAGTCCAAACTATTTTATCATCTCTAAGAGTTCTTTTCCTGTAGGTAATGCAATGGCCTATCATATGCACCTGCTTAAATCCTCAGGAAACAGACAAATCTAACATATGACTGTCTGAAATATGTTGCAATACTTTCCGTGCTCCTTTGAGACCTGATATTTCTCAATTTTTCAAACATTGCACTTGTTAAAATTCTTAAACTTCCTTAAAATTCATCTTCGGTATGTTTTACTTCTTAGTTTCACACTCTAAAAATATATGTTTCATCATAGAGGTATGGATGAAAAAGCCATAAGGGTCATCCATGGCTGTACCTAACATTCGTAAATTTGAAACCTTATATTTACAATTTTTCAAATTTTGGACTGTGTTTAAAATCTTTAACTTCCTTAAAACCCATCTAAATTATGTTCTACATCTTTAGTTCCATACTACAAAACCATAAATATCACCAAAGAGGGATGGATTTAGAAACTATAGGGGCCGGCCATGGCTATACCTGGAATTCGTAAATTTGAAACCTTATATTTACAATTTTTCAAATTTTGGACTTGTTTAAAACCTTTAACTTCCTTAAAACCCATCTAAATTATGTTTTACATCTTAGTTCCACATGGCAAAACCATAAAAATCATCATAGAGGGATGGATCTAGAACCTATAGGGGTCAGCCATGGCTATACCTGGAATTCGTAAATTTGAAACCTTATATTTACAATTTTTCAAATTTTGGACTTGTTTAAAACCTTTAACTTCCTTAAAACCCATCTAAATTATGTTTTACATCTTAGTTCCACATGGCAAAACCATAAATATCATCACAGAGGGATGGATCTAGAAACTATAGGGGTCAGCCATGGCTATACATGTACCTGGAATTCGTAAATTTGAAACCTTATATTTACAATTTTTCAAATTTTGGACTTGTTTAAAACCTTTAACTTCCTTAAAATCCATCTAAATTATGTTTTACATCTTAGTTTCACACTATAAAACCATAAATATCATCATAGAGGGATGAATCTAGAAATTATAAGGGTCAGCTATAGTCATACACAAAATCCAGCTGTCAGAAATGTCAAATTTTTCGAAAAATCAACAATTTTTTTCTCAGCTCCTACCTTTTCCATGGCTTTGCATCTTTCAGGGTTACTAACCCTGCTATTGGGCACTTCACATGAATTTTTCCAGCCTCTTACAGTGTCTAATTGAAAAGTTAGAATTAAAATAGTAAGAAAATGAGTCACGAATTTGCCCCCTGGGGTACATACTTTGTACTAATTTTCAAAATTTTTAGGAGTTATCAGCATCAATTATACTGCAAGTGATTCATATATATAATATCTATGTATGTCACTTACAAACATCAAAATATCTAAGGTTATTTAGTGTGAACAATTTTTTTCCCAGGGTGGTTTTTTTTGGGGGGGTGGGGGGCTAACTCCTCAAAAAAAAGAACTTCCTACCACTCTGTGAAGCTATCACCTAGGTGGAAGTTTCATCCAAGACTCTCCCCTAACTGAAAATGCTGCCAAACCAACTATACACCATTTATTGAGAATTTTCCTCCTCGCCCCTTGAGTATATGGATTAATTTATGAATCTATACTCGGCTATTGTGACTGTAGGATTTGAGAAAGATGAAATGCAAAATATCCAGCTTTTTAACTTTTCACTTGATGAATTGCAAGTTGAAATAATATTAATTTTATAGATCTCTTTTTTCATTAAACCATATCTTATTTAATATAAATGAGAGATGTCCTATTAGAGTCCATTTCACTGTTTAACTGCGTCAGTAAAAGCTAAAAAATAAAAATATCATTTTGCAATAATATATGGAAAAATATTGTACTTGAATGACATTTGTATATCTTGGATTGCTTCTAGTTTGGCTTATAAAGTGTGTGGCCTCTTATTTGGATGCTTCTCTGCCATGTTATTTTCAATAAGATTAACATGGCTGAAATTCTTCAAATTACAAGACGGCACAGGCTTATTGCACAAAAAACTAAAAAATCTGAAATATACAAATGTCATTCATGTACATTATGCAATTATGCAATGATTTATAACATTTACATGGAACATGTTTCAGCCCGGAGGATCAGCCAGCGAATCAGGAGGCTTGAAAATGGGTCATGTGATCTTGGAGGTGAATGGGCGAAGATTAGTAGGACTTGAGCACAAGGATTGCGCTAGAGCTATTGCGGAAGCATTCAAGCATAAAGATAAATCACGTATGGATTTATTAGTAACTGAGTTTGAATCATGATACACTGAGAAGCAGTCGCACTTTATAATTGGCCCTAAATGATGGATATATAGATGTTGATGTTTATGGTAAAGAAGCTTGTAATTTTAGTGACAATTAGTTGTTGGTTTGTTGTTGACAATTAGTTACAAGCCAACATGGAGATGGGCCTTGGTGGAAACAGGCCTTTTAATACTCACTAAGGCCTTATAGGGGAGACACCTTTTTGGGAGTAAAACTATAATGACTGATCATTAGCTATGAAGATTATGTGGTGATTTTGGATTTTACATGGATATAATGGGACCTTTGTGAATCCGAGATGCGTATATACACGGACTTAAAGACTAGCTCAGATGGAAATAGAATTGTGTAATAATTTTGAATATTGTCTGATCTCATTGTGAGCAGACTATGTAAGCAGCTCTTATAAAGCACGTTGATGTCATAAGTGTATTGTTTCAAGATTATGTGATGATCTCTTGGATAACAAGCTGGGGGACCTAGTGGAAACAGGCCTTATAATACCCACTAAGGCCTTATAGGAGAGACACCTTTTTGGGAGTAAAAACTATAGATTATAAAACTTAAAGGTTGTGGATATGAAGATATTATTACATATTTGGATAAAAAGGTCTGATCTATACATATTACCATATATGGTATATACAGGGTGGGCCAAAAAAAAATGCCACTTTTTTTTCAAAATGCTATAACTTTTTCAATTTTTGATATTAAATCATAATTTGCATACCAAATGAAACTTGAGGTTGTTATCTAGCCATGGATCATAAATTATACAGTTTTACTTGAATAAAATATGTCACCAGCGTCTCACTTAAACATGTGGTTTTCATGAGAAATAAGCATAATTTTGCAAAATATTCCTGAACTGATACGGCCTGATGATTGCCAAGCTAATAGCCCTGTTGCAAACCCCAGTGAGTATAGGGTATGGGAAGGTTCCAGGAGATTGTATGAAGGCACCCAATCTAGAAAATTACTCAACTAAAGCTGGGAATTTAGACAGGTTGGAAAAAACTTAGCTAACATTTCATTGATACTGAAATATCAGCAAGGCGACTAAATCTAAAATATATCATCAATTAGGGTGCCGGACCAGTTGAACTCCCCTTTTAGATCAAATATATTCCAAGTTGAATGACTTGTTACATTAAATTATTGCTAAGAACCCTTGGCACTATATAACTGCAAAATTTGAGGTATGTAGGTTGGAAAATAAAAAAGTTGTAGTGTCTTGAAAAAAAAGTGGTGTTTTTTTTGGCCCACCCTGTATTATGCTAGACTAAGTGAACTATTTTCCAATTTTATATACAGTGTATACACTTATGGTTCTTATAATGGTAGTAGTACTGTATGTATTATATGTATGAAAAATATGCAATCATATATAAAAGAAGAACATTCCTTTACAGATTATTTATAGAATATTTAATTTATTTAACTTTAATAACATGACAAACATTGAGATACACAGGATGATTGTAAGACACTGAAAAAAGTTCTTGTTTTAAAGGAATATTCCTTGCCAAACCATCTCTCTCCTCATATGGTAGCTATAACCATATATATGCTTGCCATGTTTAGCAAAACACGCAAAAATGTTTTGATATGGTCAAATTTGATCACTTAGAAATGTGATGCTCAATTCCAGTAAGCTGCCATCTTTTAAAATTTCACACAGGAAGTGATGTCATCGACTCTCAACTTTGCATATAGCATTAGGTGAGGAGCTATTAAGAATTACAAAACCAGCTAAATATTCTTTTTCAACTTTGTATCTTATTTAATCCTTCTGAAAATCTCTTGTTTTATTCTAAGTTGACAAGCCCTGAAAATATTTTTGCACAGGAAGTAATGATCACTTGTCTAGAAGTGATTTTGTGCTACTTTCCTATACTGTTATGGGCAAGGTTATAGAAGTTGAGAGTTGATGACATCACTTCCTGCAAGAAATCTTAAAAGATGGCAGCTCACTGGAAATAAGCACTAGATTTTTAAATGATCAATATAGACCATATTAAACATTTTCCCATGTTTTGCTAAATATGGAAACTATATATATGATTATAGCTACCGTATCAAGAGAGAAAGGGTCTGGCAAGGAATATTCCTTTAAGCAGATAACATTATACCTTTTAACTTGCCCCTTTTTCATTGGTTCATTGGTTTGAAATGTTATTGAAGATTTGGCAAACATAAATGTCCAAATCCATTGGGATTGAAAAATGAGACATCCACTTTTTCTTAAAAATCAAATCATTGTCCTGCAATAAAATCAGAACTATTGGACTTTTAGAAATAACCCATGAAACAAAATGATGAGAGCAAAAGTAATGTGAAATTGTAAGAGAGCGAATCTTTACCATATTGAAATATTGTGACAGAGAATATTTACAAATTCTTATGACAGAGAATCTTTACCATATTGAAATATTCTGACAGAGAATCTTAACAAAGTATGACAGATGATTTTTACCATAATGATCTTATTAAAATTGCTGTATTTGCACATGGAATTATGTCTCAGAAACATAAAATAATTGTGTTAAGTGAGATATTTATGTATGTATCGGGCCCGTAGCCAGGGGGGGGGGGTTCGAACCCCCCTTGCAAAAGAATCTTTCAAAATCATGCAGTTTTTCACCATTCTGAGCACTTTTTAAGTGATTTTGGCCATTTTTGGACCAAAATTGTCACAAGTGAACCCCTGGAATTTTTCAAAAATGACCCCCCCCCCTTGGCAAATCCTGGCTATTGGCCTGTGTATAAAACTAATAATATATGAATCTGAGTGACGATTTAGCTATATGACATTTAGTGGAAATGTTATAAACACCAGTATACATAGTGTATATGTAGTTTAAACAAATTGATGATCAGTAGCATTCGTCGGTTGCTGTATGGCATCAAAAAATGGCAGGTTGTGACATTTTGCATGGTACTGCCTTGTTTGAGTATGCATCACTTAGAGATTACACTGTAGGCATGTACATATAAACATTAAAAAAGATCTGAATTGTATACAAATATTCAACATGTACAGATTAAAGATCTTATTTTTAAATAAATATATAAAGACAAGTGATATTATGAAAATTGGGTTTTTTCCTTTAACTGTTTTCAGTATTACAAATGATTTAGAGTGCTGCCAAAAATTTGCCAAGAAGAACAATATTCTTTTACAAAATGTATGCAAAAGTTCAAGGATACGTTACTTTATATGATATTGATTGATTAATTTTTTTAATAATTTTGATATTTGACAGAAAAACAATTTAGCATGTGCTTATCTACTTGGTAACTGTATCCATTTGCAAATCACCATCCCTTTTCACAAATATAATTTATTTTGCTTAATAATACTTTGGCAAAGGAGGAGGGAAATTAGCGCAACAGATTTTGGACAGTCATATGTTGGATTTGGGCCATTTTCTGAGGATTTAAACAATTACATATGTTAAGCCAATGCATTGCCTCCAGGAAAATCACTTCTAGAGATGATAAATTGATTTTGACTTTGAGACAGGGTAGATGGAAACAACCCGCCCGCATGTTTTTCTGAAATGTTTTCCTAATTTTCGACCCCTTCCATCCCTGCTTTTTTAATTTTTCTTGCATCAATACGTTGTGTTTTGACACATAGTTAACCACTTTAAAGGAATAAGTGATTCCTTCAGGGGTTTTAAAGATACCCATTATGAGTGACCAAACTTAGCTGAAAGCAGTGATTTTTCCCTATGGGAAAATAACATGGGAAATATTATTTTCCACTTTATCTAAAAGGAATCATTTATTCCTTTTAAGGGATTAACTGTGTGTCAAAAGGCAACATATTGATGCAAGAAAAATTTAAAAAGCAGGGATGAAATTATTTCATCATCTCTAGAAGTGATTTTCCTGGAGGTAATGCATTGGCCTAACATATGCACCTGTTTAAATCCCAAGGAAATGGCCAAAATCAAACATATGACTGTCTAAAATCTGTTGCGCTAATTTCCCTCCTCCTTTAATATTAAATTATTTGTTCTGAAATATATTCTCCCATGTTCAGGGTCATAAACGAGATTTAATTTTTGTAAACTTTGGTGAGGTGTTGCCTCCTCTGCCTCATGCCTCGCCCTGGCTACACCTATAGCTTAACCTTTTGAAATCGAACAGAGCATACGAGATTTAGTTAGCATGGATGGCATCTGGAAATGGGTTTGCCAAGAATAACTCACAATCAACAACAATTTCCTATACTACATGTACTGTTTTCAATCATACTCAACATATAAATTGCTGGCAAGTGTTCATTCTTAGCAATGGTACTCAAAATATAACGCATTTCGCACTATATATGAAATATTTGATGATTGAAAAAAATTGGCGGGACATTTGAATTTGGGAAATAAAAAGCTGAAAATCTCTAAAATAACTTTTAAATGATAATGATAAAAAATTGTTTGGCATGGAGCCTTTATTTAATAATAGTTTCGCAAATATTAAATAAATTATTTGCGAAATATGTTCTTTCTCAGGGGTAGACAAACACATTGATAAAAATGATATTCAGGTTTTGCCATAGCGTATACATCCTCGTGCACATCTCCAAGTATTTTATGAACTTTTATTGTGTTTCGTCTCTTGTAATTTATCTTGTAGTCTCTGTGCACATTTATGAATTATCAAAGGACATCCCAGGTCCGGATTGTATATTGGTTTTATACTTCGGGATGATATCCACATTCCTTCCACTTCCAAGACGTATTCCATAATCCCTTCCTCTCACAAGAATTATTCATTCATTTCTTTTCTTTCACATGGATTATTCAATCATTCCTTCCTCTTACGTGAATTATTTACTCACTCCTACCTTTCAAATGAATTATTCAATCATTCCTTCCTCTCATGTGGATTATTCAATCATCATTCCTACCTTTTACATAGATTATTCAATCATTCCTTCCTCCTAAGTGAATTATTTACTCATTCCTATACCTCTAGAAATTGTTAAATCATTTTTACCTAGCAGGCCTGTATTGTTCAATATTTTATAATCTAAAATATAATCTAAAATATATTGTTCAATCATATGTAAATACATACATAAATCCGACAACAGTGAATAATGTGAAGTATATAAAGAATTTACAAAGAACAGACAATACATTTACGTAACAAAATGTCTCCAGCACTTGTGTAATATGTGCTAAGGATGCCAAACACTGACCGCTACTCTCAAAAATATGTTGTCTCTGAGAAAAACATTCTATGGATGGTTAGACGCATGTCATTGCTTCAGGTTAAAATGCCTGCTGCATTTCTTCTCAAATGTTGCCCAATGTTCTTTCAAAAAATGATGATGTTAAATTCATAATGATTATAATGAACAATTCAATAAATGAGGATTCTTAAATCTAGATTAAATTGGTTATATAATAGCAAGTTTAATAAATCTAAATCACTCAATAAATTGAACTGAAATGCAAAATCATGCTAAAATGGCCAAAAATACCCTCCCTTCGAGTTTATAAAAAAAACTCAGTGACCACTATTTTTTTATATTTTCAAAAAACATGAGTGCAAAAATAAAAACTGATCACTTGAGATATTCCATCCTCTAGATCCCCTACTCGCCAATACCCAAACATGGGGGACCAAAATGTTTTCTAGGTTTAAGTAAAAAACAAAATCGGTGACACCCACATTTTATCCCTGATTATGAAGGAGAATGATGTTAGGAAGATTTTATTACAGTAAATACAAACTTTTATGTAAAGTAATTTTAGGCCTAGGTAGCAATAACTACCTTGTATTCAACAGTTATAACATCATAAAATATCAACAAAATTAAATTGTTTTTAATAATTTTGATATCTGACAGAAAAAACAATTAAAGCATATGCTTATCTTCTGTACACGTTTAAGTAAATCAACATCGTGCTATTTCAAGAATATATTAACTATTTTGTTGAATAATAGTATATAGTGAAGTTAATATTAAATTATTTGTTTTGAAATATATTCAGGGGCGTAGACAAAATCTTGAATAAAACACTGACTTTGGTGAGGTGCTGCCTCCTCTGTCTGGCTAAACCTATGGCTACACACTTGGAATTCATACAGATCATCAAAACTTTACGACAACAGATAACTCTCGTAACCAACAGTAATTTCCTGTTCAATAAATAAAATATATGTTGGTAAGTGGAAAAATAGCTATTTAATATTATAAAACATGAACCTGCCATTGCCAACAACATACAATCGTGACAATGGTTATGCCAGTTTATTTAAAGACTTTTATTGCGGTTGCATTAGGAGCAGTTAATGTTCGAGCTCTGTGTGGTCCAAGTAAGTCTATTAAATAGTATTCATTGTAATTACCATTAGATAGATTGAATTGTTCCTAAGAAGATAGCAGTGACTATAGTGTCCTTTTTACATTATACAGCCTGTATCTAATTGGTTTGATATGTTTTGTTTTTAAAATGTTGCCCTTTGTGCTTTCACAAATCCCCTCAATTCATTTTTTCCATTTTCCATTTATTCATGTAAATAATTCTCTCTGACGATGCCTATAAGAATCAAAGTAAATAGGGTTTGGCCTACCATCAGGCCATTTCTCCCTGTTTTAACTTTCACGCAACATTAAAGTGGCAGCAAAAACCGAATAATAGTAAAAGTCGAAAGCTGTACATAATTTTCAAAAAGCATGCTTTGCCCTTTATACCCCACTCTGATGATGGATGATATACAGTAGTTCATGGTATGACTCTGGAATCTGACATTCAGGTTGGAATATGTTATCCTTGATATGTTCATCAAGAGTTAACATTTTCATTCGAATTTCTATGAGGCACGATCAAATGCATGGGTCGGGTCTGGTACAACCGCGGCAATGTTAACCACCTCTGCATAGGTCTGGCGCAACCATGGTACATCATAATCTATAACGTTTCGTATAATGCTATTTTCTGTCAAAATTGTAGGTATTTCGTCATAATAAATTCCAGTTTTTCACTGTGACCACACAGTGATACATGTACTTATTTGTATTTTTCTAACCTTACGTATAATTGGCATAATAGTATAGTGAATTCTTTCAAAGTTGATACTTTTCTTTATTGTTAAATCGACATTCTTAAATTGTGAAAATGGGATAGTATAGTTTTTAGAAATTTTTGATCCCTGCTAATGGCAGGCATAATTTAGCCTAAAAGCCAGAAATACATATTGAGCATGGCTAGAATAAAAACGAATATGGAACCTATTGAGATGTAAATATAAGTTTAATTATCGCTGCGTTGTGCTACCAGCTCCTTTATTAGACGTCCTAGAAATGTCATACCAGGGAGACTAAGAAGACTAGATCTAGTGAGTTAAGACAATAACGAGTAGAAACTGGTTTTAGATAGACAAGGAATAATGAAGAGCAATTTCTAATTTCAGTTTGTGCAAATATAGTATTTGGCGTTGATACTTCGTGTGATATCTCAGACGATACGAAAAATGGCGTTAAGGAGTTCATGGAAAAATTCGTTGGGATGTTTAATGATACGATTGCTGATCCAAAGGCCAGCCCAATTCGTGTCAGTCAATTCGGCCTTCTTGCTTTTGACAGTAGCTCCCGTATTGTAATTGGCTTTGAGGATGGACAGACAAAATATGATGTCATCAACAAGATAAATGATTTTGATCACACTGCTTTAGATTGTAAAACAAGCATTAGTGAAGCTATCAACATGGCAATTGCAGATTTCTTCGAATCTGGTGACGATGATGATCGAAGCCCAAATGTCCTTGTTTTGTTTACCACAGGAGATGCACAACCAAACACCATCGATGACACCAAGGACTCAATCAACCGACTACGTGCCAAAAACAATACATTCCTTTTCTTGGTTCCGTTAACCAACAAGAATGGCAAAACTGAATTATATGACGTGGTTGACCCGAAAAACATATTTCCTTACTCCGAAGATATTAATGTAGGAACTGTGTACACTCGTATTGAAGAGATATCGCGATGTCCAAGTGAGTTGTCTACAAAATGGTTAATGTATATATTGTATTGTTTTTGTGATTCAGGGTTCTTAAAAATCAAAATGGCATCTAATGCAGGATTTTGCAATATTTTCCAGATCTCTTCAAAGTATTATACTCAAAGGAGTGGTATCGATATGGAGAACTGAATTCAGCAATGTTTTTCTGTTAAACCAATCATTGAAAACATTCTGTAAAAAACCACGGTATTTTACATAATGTCTACTGATTGACAACAATTTAATGCGAAAATTATTTAGAAATATTTTATATAACAGTTTTTTTAGTGCAATTGTTTTTGCTCCTTTCTACCAATTCTTGAGAATGAAATAAAGTGTCTTTCCGAACCTTGTTGGAACAAAATGGAATAAACAACATGTTTTTAGATCTCTCAATATTATAGTAATACAAAGGAATTTTTGGTTGATTTTAAAAAATTATTCAAAAAATTAAAACAAAATCCCAAAATCAACCAAAATTTCCTTTGTACAATTACAATATTGAGAAACCTAAACATGTTGTGTTTATGTCGTTTTGCTCCATTCTGAAAACGTAATACCAAGAACAAAACAAGTGTTTGATGTGTTTTCTAAAACAATAAAGATGAACGTATATATGTATTTTTCAAATTATACTATTACCATTCAAAAGATGACCATTAAATTGACGATGTTTAAATTTTTAGATTTTTTATGACTGGTTTAAGAGAAACGTGTGTTCAAAAAGTTCTCCATATCGATACCACTCCTTTAAGAATTATCACAATTATGGTATTGTTTTTCTGATTAGTGCCTAGAAAATTAAAAAAGGCTGCCTAAAGCGGGAATTCGCTATAATTTAGAGATTTCTTCAAAGTATAGTTATATTTAGTTACATTAAATATAGCATATTGTATTGTCTTCATGATTGTACGTTGGGATTTGCTACACCGTGGAGTTGCCATTTTCTGCTTGAAAATATTTCGACCAAGCAATGTTATGGGAATTGTTGTTTTTCATCAAGATTAAGCAGTAGTGTTATTTGACCAATGTGCTATTGTTATTCACTGTTACAATTATTTTTCAGGACCATTTGCTCCTGGAAACAAAGATGTTCTCATCATTCTCGATCACTCCAAGAGCTTCAAACCAGAACACAAGATAGTTGTCCGTGATGCCTTGAAAACTTTGATTGGTGCCCACAAAAAAGTAGGAGATGGTGAAGCCGCATTGGAATTTGCCATCATCGCATACAATAATAAAGTTGAGACCGAGATGTTGTTTAACAATACAATGACCAGCACAAGAGCAGGGATACTGGCTGCAATAGACAACATTTCAATAACACATGAGAAAAACAGACGCACTGATCTTGCCCTCGAATTTGCAAATGATGTTGTATTTAGACCTGACACTGGGGATCGTCCTTTCGCCAACAATGTGATTATTCTCATTACCAGTGGTCCGACAATAAAAGCTAAATACCAAAAGAATACCATTAAAGCGGCCAATGCACTAAAATCGAAAACAGGAACTGAAAAAGTGACGATTTTTCTACTTGCGTTACCTGGTGCACGGCCTAAAAATGTTGCTGCACGTCAGAGAGAATGGGATTCAATTGCATCTGAACCAAAGGATAGATTCTTCAAAAGCTTCGAGAACATCAATGAACTATCGCCCTTTATGCCCGAAATCGCAGCTAGGGTATGTGCAATTGGACTATAAAGCCCAATCAACGATGGTTGGCTGAAAAACTATAATTTTATGATTCTGATAAAAAGATTTTCATTCACTCTTCATCTGTTGTTGCAAACTTTGATATAGCTTATCAATTCAAATAAAATTTGGTTCACAAAATATTGTTGCATACCTATAGCCTGTAATATAGAATTTGGTTCACAAAATTTTGTTGCATACCTTGATATAGCCAATCATATAGAATTTGGTTCACAGGATTGTGTTGCATACCTTGATATAGCCAATCATTTAGAATTTGGTTCACAAAATATTGTTGCATACCTATAGCCAATCATATAGAATTTGGTTCACAAGATTTTGTTGCATACCTTGAAATAGCCAATCATTTAGAATTTGGTTCACAAGATTGTGTTGCATACCTTGATATAGCCAATCATTTAGAATTTGGTTCACAAAATATTGTTGCATAACTTGATATAGCCAATCATATAGAATTTGGTTCACGAAATATTGTTGCATACCTTGATATAGCCAATCATATAGAATTTGGTTCACAGGATTGTGTTGCATACTTTGATAGAGCCAATCATATAGAATTTGGTTCACAGGATTTTGTTACATACCTTGATATAGCCTATCATTTAGAATTTGGTTCACAAAATATTGTTGCATACCTTGATATACGAGGGTTGTCCCAGAAGTAATGCACTATATGCTCTAACTTTCTTTAATATTCTTCAATTCAGCTGAAATTTTGTGTATATAACAATTGAAGTTTTATCTATTATATCCTTAAGTTTCAGCATCCAACATTAATATTAAGTCTTAATATGGTTGCTATAACAACATGGGGGTAGGGGTGGGCGGGGCAGGTACCAATTTTTCTAATTATGAAGAGATCTAAAGTGTAATTTTATTAATATTTCTTTCCTTTAAATGGTCAAAATGTTTGGGAAATTGTCAAATTTATTAAGCATGATGTTAACCAAGTACGAATAATGACATTTAGCACTGTGATGTCATAATACCACATTTCAATAGTCACGAATTCAAATACAGTCACAGTCAAGAAATTGCAAAAATGGCTGCAATTCTCACCTGATAACAGAAGACCTTGCGTTTGGTGGCCTAATTTCATACTTCACTTGTACTCACAGCCACGCAAAACAATGCTACCATGAAGAAAGTATATAAGGAGTATATACCAGATAGAACTACAATTATGGGGTGACAGAAGAGATTTAAAAGAGACGATTTGACCCTGGATGACAACTCCAAACATGAGAGGCAAAAACTCCACAAGTCACAGTGAAAGAAATTGCCAATGTTTGACCTGACAGGCATCAAAAGTACATAACATGCAAAGGACAATATTTTGAGAAAATGTGAAATGGGACACTGTGAAATATACATCCATTAAATCTAGGATGTGCTCCTAATAATTTAGTATCTTAAAATGTACTATTTAGCATACTTCTTATAGCTACACCAAATGGTATTTGTTAATTATTTCATATTTTCAATTTTTTATTCCTTTTGACGTGACTGTATAACCTGCCCCGCCCTACCCAAACTCACCAACTTGATTTTATTATAACATAAATATAGTTTTATCAGTCAACATGAAAATTTCTAGAATAATCAAAATGTCTCTAAGGAACATTTACTGAAAATTTCATGGAAAAATATCAATTATTGATAAAGTTAGAGCATATAGTGCATTAACCCTCGTAGCCTTTCATATAGAGTTTGGTTCACAAGATTTTGTTGCATAACTTGATATAGCCTATCATAGTGATAATGGAATCTCTCAGATAAGCCTTAATTAAGCTGTTTCCTCCTGTTCATCCTCCAATTGTTTTGCTGAGTTTAAATGATAAAATACATATTCCTGCATACGTTTTCACTTGTTGAGCACTTGTCAACATTACCATTTACTTATTATTGAGGGATTTAACAGGGGTCCACAAAAAATGAAAAATATTAGATTTTGATAATTTTGAAGTTTACAACAGATTATCTACTTATGAATTGGTTTTTTGGGATGGTTATTAGCATGACATATTGATTTTATCTGTTTAATTGAAAATAAAATCACCTGTCTGACTATATTTTGCATTTAAAATGATTAAAATTAATTGTTCCGTTTAGTTCACTTTCTTTTAACGTCATCTTGTTTTTGTTGATCCGCCAATTGTTTTGATATGTTTAAATGATAAAACATATATTCCTACATACGTTTTCACATGTTGAGCACTTGTCAACATTACCATTTACTTATTATTGAGGGGTTTGACAGGGGTCCACAAAAAATACAAATATTAGATATTGGTATTTTTGAAGTTTACAAAGGATTATCTACTCATGAATCGGTTTTTGAGAAGGTTATTAGCATGACCTATTGATTTTATCTGTTTAATTGAAAATAAGATCGTGTGTCTGATTATATTGTTCCATTTTGTTCACTTTCTTTTAACATCATCTTGTTTTTGTTGATCCACCAATTGTTAAATGATATGTGTAAATGATAAAACATGTATTATCACATATATTTTCACCTGTTGAGGACTTTACTGTTTACTTATTATTGAGGGGTTTAACAGGGAGGGGTCAACAAAAATATTAGATTTTGATAGTTTTGAAGTTTACAACAGATTATCTAGTCACTAATCGGCTTTTGGAAAGTTTACTAGTATAACAAATTGATTTTATCTCGATGTACATTAGATGTTCAAGAGACCAATAAACTTATTTATTAATTATTGAGGGGTTTAACAGGGGTTCACAAAAAAATATAGAAAATATAAGATTTTGATATTTTTGAAGTTTTCTTGTCAATATGCCATATTGATTTTATCTGTTTAATTGAAACTAAGATCGTCTGTTTGACTTTATTTTGCATTCAAAATGATAAAAAATAATGGTTCCATTTAGTTCACTTTCTTTTAACATCATCTTGTTTTTCGTTGATCTGCGTTGTTAATGATATGTTTAAATGATAAAACATATATTCCTACATACGTTTTCACCCGTTGAGAACCTGTCAACATTACCGTTTACTTATCATTGAGGGGTTTAACAGAGGTCCATAATAATGAAAAATATTAGATATTGACACTTTCGAAGTTAACAACGAATTTTCCACTTATGAATCGGCTTTTGGAAAGGTCATTAGCATGACATATTGATTTTATCTTTTTAATTGAAAATAATATCATCTGTCTGACTATATTTTGCATTCAACATGATTAAAAATAATGGTTCCATTTAGTTCACTTTCTTTGAACACAATCTTGTTTTCGTTGATCTGCAAATTGTTTCTGCCTATATTCCCACATACGTTTTCACCTGTTGAGCACTGAAACTGAGCACTGTTTACATTTTAAAACCTTGGAAAAAGCATTTGATCACATATAATATTGCATTTAAATCATAATCTAAGATGAGTTAGGAATTTATTCCCACTATTTATAAAAATGGATTTTAACATCAATAAAGCATATGATATGACGTTGGGTGAAAGGATATATGATTTTTGCGATACGGGCTCTACAAGCATCTCGACAAGCAAATAACTTTAGTAATAGAAAAGCCTTTACCCTGATTATTTTATTTAGTAGAAAATAGACTGTCCTATGAGGCAATGCTAGAACCCAAACTTTCTCTTGAAATTAATAAATACCGTCTCGCCCAATATTTTTTTCTGGAATAGGTATTCTGCCATTATCAGCTGCTGATCATCAATATTTTGGCTTAATATTGCCCGCAGAAATGACGTTATTAGAATTATTGCTCAGGTCGATATAGTAGCAAATGCCACCTAAACTAGCACTAATACCACTAAAACATGCCCCGCAAGGTGGTAATAATAGTAACTGATCCGACAACTATCCACAAAATATTCTTTTTTATATATTTTTGAATTAATCTTGAATTAAATCTTCAATAAATGAAAATCTGAACCACTTTAAGATATTCAAAAAATTCAGTGTGCCATGTTTATAGTATTCACATATCAGAGATGATCAAAATCGCTCCACAACTTTTCGAGTTATAGTAAAATATGTTAAAATGGCGGCTATGTTTAAAATGGCCGCCTTCTCCCAAAAGTGTCATTAGACAGTGTGCCATGCTTATAGTATTCACATACCATATATGAACGAAATCACTCCACTACTTTTCGAGTTACAGCAAAAATCGTAAAATAACAAGTAAAGGCCACCATTTTTCAAGATGGCTGCCATGTGCTTCTTTAACATCTGCATTTCTAGCTTTATTAATGTCCTATATCATTTTTTTCATTTAAAAGATATTTATGACGTGCACGGACCTGGGGACAATTCGGGAAATACGGGCTAATCTCAGCTTTAAGCGTTAATATCTGCCTTATTTAAAAAGCTAACTATGTGCATTATATATCATTTTGAAGTGTTTTTTATTCGCATTTCACTGAAATCATTTTTCCTTGAAAAGTTTGATGAGATCTACCATATTTTTAAAGTTAAATGTACTCCGACATCGTCAAATTCGCTGTAAGACGTAACATTCCATGCTTACACGGTTCGTTGAATTCGGGATAACTTTTGAAATACTGATCAGAATTTTACTAAAATTTCACATTTTATTCATTGAAACATGTGCTTTTATGACGTCACAATTGCCTAGCGGCTACAGTTCAAATCGTCTTATATGAACGCTTGTAAAATTTTCAAAATTGTGTAAGGTTTTGAAGACGAAGGAGACTAGCAATAAGTTTACCTTTATTTAACCTTCTAATTTAGGTCTGATTTCAAAAAAAATTTAACTGCACAATATTGTCATGGCGAAATTTACAAAACAATAACCGATTTCTTTATTCTTCAAATAATAAGAAAATAAGAGTTGCTTTTAGAGACTTGAAAAAATGTAACGCATCGATTTTTTGCCACGAATCCCATACATATCAATTTTTTGCTAACGCCCCGAGTGGATTTCCTGACCGTTTTTCAAAAATCAAAAACATTTTAGAAATATTGTCCTCGAGATCTTGTTGCTCTGTGAATTTTACCAGGATTGAATAAGAATAAAGCATCTTATTTCTAGGTTGACTAAAATTGACAAAATGTAACGCTTGTCGTTTTTGACGTTATAATGCTGATTGCGCCCTATACTGCCCATTGTATTGTTTGGTATTTTGACGCCATAATGTTACTCTAATTGTCCCCAGTTTCGTGCGACGTGTAATTGCTATTACAGTTTTATATATTGCACCTAAATAACTGTAAAATCGGCACCAAAATGGCCGCTATTTTTAAATGAGTGGCCATTTTGAAAATCGGCTTTCGAGCAGAACTTCTACGCCCACAGGGTATATGTGTACAAAATATGAACAAAATTGGGCCAACAGTATTTGAGTTATTGCCCGAACGGACGTACGTACGTACGGACGGACAGACGGACGTATATCCCTCCAAACTTCGTTCAATTAGATAACTATTTAAAATTAATTCAAATTGTTAGGACATGATACTAAGCTTATAAAGTAAAAATTTGATTAGTTACACCAATCATTGTGATTTTAGAGCCCATTGTTATTTCATTCTACAGTTTAAATTGTATAAATCTTCTTAATATCAACGTATTTATAATAGTCTACACTTATTTAATGCCTGTTTATAATGATACCGAACATAACTGTAATATTGAAATCATATAAGTAATAAAGATCCCAAAGTGGAGGTCAATGTCCCCTCCCCCCATTTGTGACATGGCGTTATACGAATTAGGTTGAAGACATCAGGATGAAACCTGTTTTCATGATTAATACACCTCAATGATGTAATTTAATCGTAAAACTGTACTAGCTTTTCATCTAAGAACTATCCGGAAAAATACTTAATATTTGTAAAATAGACCCCTGCTGAAATCGTTCATAAATGAAGTTCTGTAACTTTGTATGGTGCTCAAAAATTCATAAATGGTCAATGTTATAATCCTAACTAAAAAAACACAAATTAAAAACATTAGGCTGTAACAATAAGCTTTAAAAAAATTATCTTGTGTTTGATGAGTTATACCCCCCACTGTGAACATGGATTCCATTTTGATCTAATTTTTCAGTTGAAATTTTACATTATGCTCTTGACATATAATAATTCATGCTTTTTGTACTTATTTATTATCTATTCACAAGAAATCTTTTAAAACGATTATTTCTTAAAAAATGGACCCCTGCTTAAATCACAAATAAATGATAAACGGTAATGTTGTGTGATCCTCAACAAGCAATACCATATTCAGTGATATTTTATCTATCAATATAATCTATAAAAATGATTGGAACTTGAACAGGAGGTAATTTCCAAATATTTGTCAATTCCTTTATCACTATCATATAGGATTTGGTTCACAAGATTTTGTTGTATACCTTGATATAGCCTATCATAAAATTTGGTTCACAAGATTTTATTGCATACCTTGATATAGCCTATTGCATACCTTGATATAGCCTATCATATAGAATTTGGTTCACAAAATATTGTTGCATACCTTGATATAGCCAATCATATAGAATTTGGTTCACAGGATTGTGTTGCATACTTTGATATAGCCTATCATATAGGATTTGGTTCACAAGATTTTGTTGTATACCTTGATATAGCCTATCATAAAAGTTGGTTCACAAGATTTTGTTGCATACCTTGATATAGTCTATCATATAGAATTTGGTTCACAAAATATTGTTGCATACCTTGATATAGCCTATCACATAGAATTTGGTTCACAAGATTTTGTTGTATACCTTGATAAAGCCTATCATACTGTCATATAGAATTTGGTTCACAGGATTTTGTTGCATACCTTGATATAGCCTATCATATAGAATTTGGTTCACAAAATATTGTTGCATACCTTGATATAGCCTATCACATAGAATTTGGTTCACAAGATTTTGTTGCATACTTTGATATAGCCAATCATATAGAATTTGGTTCACAAGATTTTGTTGCATACCTTGATATAGCCTATCATATAGAATTTGGTTCACAAAATATTGTTGCATAGCTTGATATAGCCTATCATATAGAATTTGGTTCACAAGATTCTTTTGCATACCTTGATATAGCCTATCATACTGTCATATAGAATTTGGTTCACAAGATATTGTTGCATACTTTTGTATAGCCCATCATTAATATAATTTGGTTCACAAGTTTTTTTTGCATATTCTGATATAGAGAAGAATTTGCATACTCTAACTAAAATTTGTGATTCAAAATTTCAATCATTCAATCATATATCTATTTTAAGATTAAAGTAGTATTGATGAAATATAAGACATTTTAGAATATTGTTTTTACCAAATCTCCCACCAAAATTACCATATCTCCCTTTTTCTCCATATTGCAATTCAACATTTGTCTAATATATGAGCACACGTCTGTGGTTAAATCCAAAAAAATGCATTTTATTCAAAAATGCATGGTGTATATGTGCAATCTACTTGTATTTGTCTTAATTTATCATCATTAATATCTATTACAATGATATCATCCAGATTGTATTATCAACAGCCCATAAGGAAAATGACAACCATAGGCTAGGGTTTGTAATAGACAGATTGAAATCAACATTGGAAAAAGAAAACAGGTATGTGCCATAGTCAACAATCTCAATTTTCTCTTACTCTCATTAAAAATTAAGACATCTGAGCATTTGTGACATTTCCCATGCTTAAGATGAAAAGGAATAAGGTAACATGACATCTCAGTTAAGGGAAGTATCAAAGTTTGGATCAGAGATAATGAAAATTGAAATATATCATAAAGTTCAGAAATACAGAAATGTTAAGAATGGTTGGTGGATTCATTACAATCGTGTTTCTTATAGCTGGACTTGAATTTGGTATGTTAATTGAAATTAATAATCTGGGGGTCATTAACAGAAACTTCGTAAAGTTAAGTATTCATCAAACTCATTGTTCTCTAACTGTGACGTCATTATATCCATGGTTACAACAATTGATTTACGAATTTGTAACTTTAAGAATAAGAAGTTTCTGTTAATGACCCCTAGAATAATACAATTGAAAACACTTATATCTTATTGAAAGCAGGTCCAAAATTCATCATCATTGGGCCAATCTAAAATATTTTTGTTATTTTTGCTGACTTTTATGTAAGTCAGCTATATATGTTTTGTTGTTTTTAGGATGTAATGCAGCAATACCTCTGAATCTTGATGAGTCCCATTATTACATAATCTATCCTTCCCACAACTCAGGCAAGTATCTTAATTCCGGTAATTGATCTATCTTTTTCAAATTTAT
The DNA here is from genome assembly GCA_903813345.2 of Owenia fusiformis. NCBI lineage: Eukaryota > Metazoa > Annelida > Polychaeta > Sabellida > Oweniidae > Owenia > Owenia fusiformis. Next base: position 35,070,240 of record CAIIXF020000006.1, on the reverse strand, counting down.
TCTATTGCTTCCATAACATTGCATTTTTAATTTGCTAACGTTTTTTAACAACTACAGTATACAGTAGGAGTAATCAATTCTGTTTTTGCCAAGCTGCTGTAACATCCAAAGTAGAAACTGGAAGGTTATAGTATGCGCCAAATCACTTCCAAAGTGGCTTAGTTAGTCTAAACCGATGTTGAGGTAGATTACTAAGAAGTGGCCGATAGTCATTATAGATTGGTTCATTGACTATTCATTTTCACTTGTCTGCAGTTAAAAAGGTGACACGAAAGGGCTAAACGGCTTGCACCAAGGTGCAACTGTCAAAAATATGAGTTTGAAAAAAATCATGTTTTTCAAATAATAGCAGTGAGTATATGAAATAAGAGGCATATTTGATATTGATATGTATGATAGTCTATTTGGGTGTGGTCATTTTTATTAAAAACAATAATGGTGAAGAATTATATATTGCTGACCTTGAAATGCCATTTTAATCCAAAAGTCACTGTTGCTAATCATAATATTCCTATTTTACTTATTCAATGTTTTCTAAATGTTTCAATTACCATTATGTTAGGTTTTGGCAAAGTAAATAATTATAGGGGTCACACAAGGATCCACTTTATTACAACTTTTTCATATTTAGTGATGATTTCAAAAAATACTAAGTTTAACACAATTGTATTTGTTAAATATTAAATGAAATGATGGTATTGTGTTTGTTTCATTGTTTCAACTAAAAATCGCAATTCATTGCTCTTGCTTTTAGAGCTGAAGGGCATATACCAGTACAAAAAGTCTTCAATAAAGTTGATCCTTGTGTGAGCCCTATGATTATTTACTTTGCCAAAAATGAATATAACGATTATTCAGATATATAAAAATCCTTTAATATGTTAAATAGGAATACAATGATTGACTTTTGAATAAAAAGGCATTATACATGTACATATATAGTACTATGTAGTTGTTGCAGTAAAATTACCGCACCAAAGTGGACTATCTTTCCATATTAATATCAAATGGGCCTTCTATTTGCATTTTACTGAAATTATTTGTAACAAACGTTTATTGTGATAAAGCAGGCAGTGATTTTGATACTTTTTTAGCTTGCAGACAGTGACCTAGTCGAGACAACATCTTGTAGTAATGGGTGTAACAGTGATGAGGCAGGAATTGATTTTATAAATGCAACTTTTGACAATTCTATTATTGATGGTTTATCTAACAGTTAGCCATTTTGTCCAACATTCTGCGTGGACGCCAAATTAAAAGATACCGATTTGCATCACATCAAGTTTGATTTGTTCACCGATGTTTGTCAGAGTGATACCTGTAGCAGCTGCACTCGACTGATATGCAGCAAGATATATGTGAGCTTTCATTGCAACATTTACATTTAGAACAATTACAATTTTACTTAGTCTGATAGAAAATTATATAATTGAAGTATATTTCTTTGAGTTTATTCAATTCGAACATTACTTTTACAATACACCTTTGTTTTGAAACATTAGCAGCAATTTTATTTTCAAACGGTCAGTTTTCAACTTTGAATGTTTCATTTTTGTTCATAAAAAGTGTATTCTACAAAAGTCAAGGTCATTTCAAGGTACAATGTCAATATTTAGGTAGTTGGCTTTTTAAGACACCTGGTCGTTGATTTGACCCTCCACAACCAATGCTTAGGTGACCTGAAGTAATGGTCTGAATGGATCAAGGAAATTTCAAGTTCAAAGGTCAATATCTAGCAAGTTGACGTGAGAACAATTGTGACCTTTGGCGACCAATGATAAGGTGATTTCAAGGTAGTTTCAAGGTCAAAGGTCAAATATCTAGGTCATAGATAGTTGGCTACTGTGGGTCTTCAGTAACATTTGATCACCAAAGATAAAGTGGCCTACGGCCAATGTCACTGTTTATGGGTCAAGGTCATCTCACGGTCAGAGGTCAGTATCTGAATATTTGGCATTTTAGGGATGCTGCTTCATGTGAGGACCCATTGATATGTGTTCTGAGGTCAAGGTCATTCCTACAAGGTCATAATCTCTGTATTTGGCATTTTGAGGCCCTGGGGGCTGCTATAACCCTTGCCAACTCAAGCTAAGGTGACATGAGGTCAAAGTCAATATCTATGGTTCAAAATTATAGTAAGGTCAAAGGTCAATATCTAGGTAGTTGGCTTGTTTGTGGCTACACTGACATTTGATCACCAATGATAAAGTGACCTGAGATCAGTGTCATTTTTATAGGTCAAGGCCAGAGATCAATATCTAAATATTTGGCGTTTTGGAGTGGCTGCTGCACTTGACTCCATTGAAACGTGACCTGAGGTCAAGGTCAATCTAAGGTCAAATTTCAATATCTTAGTGTTTGGCGTTTTAAGGCCACATGGGCTGCTGTCGTGATGTGGCCCTTGGCGACTCATGATAAGGTGACATGAGGTCAGTCATCATTTAATGGTTCAATTCAAGATCATCTCAAGGTCGAGGTCAATATCTAGGTATTGGTGTTTCAAGGCATTCGGGAGATGCTGTGATGCTTGGTGACCCATTACTAGCCGACTTGGGGTCAAAGTCATTACTGATGGGTCATGTCAATTCAAGGTCAAAAGTCAATATCTAGGTAAGCCTTTTAAGGCATTTGGGCTATTTCATGTCATGCATCAGAAAAGGTCAAAAGTCAATAGCCAGGTATTTGGAATTATTTTTAAGGCCATGTGGGGCTGCTGTGACCGACTCGAACAGTAGATTGCTAGTATTGTAAACATACACAAGAACATGGCGGGAGGATGGCAAAATCGTCTATTTACTTTAATATGCAAATATGGCACTCTGTAAGGACCCGAGGGTTCCTTCGGGGAGTTGTGTGGTAATTCTCTGTTTGTGGGAACCAAACCTAGTACCTTCTAATCTAGATTCTGATGCTCTACCGCCTTAACTAGCAGCCACGCTACAATTATGGTACAAATTTGGTACTTCTGACTCTATAATGCTTTATTATTCAAAAGTCAATTATATTATTCTTATTTTGACTATCAAATGATTTTCACATATCTGAAAAACCATTATATTAGTTTTTGACAAAGTAAATAATAGTAGGGATCACACAAGGATCATCTGTATTGAAGATTGGTCGTACTGGTATATGCCCTGCCGCTCTAAGATCAAGAGCAATGAATTGTCATTTTTCAGTTGAAACAACGAAACAAACACATAATCATTATTTTGTTTAACATTTAACAAATAATTTTCTGTTAAACGTAGTAATTTTTCAAAACATCACTAAATATGAAAAAGTTGTAAATAAAGTGGATCCTTGTGTGAGCCCCATTATTAATTACTTTGCCAAAAATGAATATAATGGTAAGTGTAATATATAGAAAACATTAAATAGGTAAAATAGGAATATAATTAATAGCAACCGTGACTTTTGCATTAAAATGGCATTTTAAGGTCAGAAATGTATAATTCTTCAATATTATTGTTTTTAATAAAAATGACCACACCCAAATGGACTATCATACATATCAATTTCAAATTTGCCTCCTATTTCATATACTCGCTGCTATTATTTGAAAAAAAATATTTTTGTCAAACTCATCTTTTTGACGGTTGCACCTTGGGGCAAGCCGTTTAGCCCTTTCGTGTCACTTTTTTGAGTGCAGACAAGTAAAAATGAATAGTCAATGAACCAATCTATATTGACTATGGGTCAAATCATAGTAACCTACCTCAACATCAGTTAATGGGATTTTCTTGAGTTTTGGCGCACACTATTAGTTCATCTTGTTATGCATCAACTATTCCAAATTGCATCCTTAAAAGCCTTTGCTGGGTCACATTTTCTATCAATATCACATCATTTTAAGCCTTAGCTGGGTCACATTTTCTATCAATATCACATCATTTTAAGCCTTAGCTAGGTCAAATTTTCTATCAATATCATATCATTTTAAGCCTTAGCTGGGTCACATTTTCTATCAATATCACATCATTTTAAGCCTTAGCAGATGGATCACATTTTCTATCAATATCACATCATTTTACGCCTTAGCTGGGCCACATTTTCCATCAATATCACATCATTTTACGCCTTAGCTGGGTCACATTTTCTATCAATATCACATCATTTTACGCCTTAGCTGGGCCACATTTTCTATCAATATCACATCATTTTAAGCCTTAGCTGGGTCACATTTTCTATCAATATCACATCATTTTAAGCCTTAGCTGGGTCACATTTTCTATCAATATCACATCATTTTAAGCCTTAGCTGGGTCACATTTTCTATCAATATCACATCATTTTAAGCCTTAGCTGGGTCACATTTTCTTTGAATATCACATCATTTTAAGCCTTAGCAGATGGATCACATTTTCTATCAATATCACATCATTTTTCGCCTTAGCTGGGCCACATTTTCCATCAATATCACATCATTTTACGCCTTAGCTGGGCCACATTTTCTATCAATATCACATCATTTTAAGCCTTAGCTGATGGGTCACATCTTCCATCAATATGACATCATTTTAAGCCTTAGCTGTTGGGTCACATTTTCCATCAATATCACATCATTTTAAGCCTTAGCTGGGTCACATTTTCCATCAATATCACATCATTTTCCATTGATCATTTGACACATGTCAGCTAGTATGAATCTTTAAATCTCAACAGACAGCAGTCTCTACTATGGAGGCAACAGACCAGGAAGCCCAACAAACTCCAACAGTTGTGGTAACATACGCGGGGTACCAAGCAAATTAAGAAGTGGAACACATATGTACCCAAAGGGACTGACATCATTCTATCAGAAATACACTGAGGCCTATGACATACCAGTTGTCAGTAAGTGAGAGCTTTTTATTTCAGGTTGAGGAGCATCAAGAAATTGTGCAGACTAGGGGACCTTTAAAAGGTTTTTGTAGTTGTTCATAACAATATTTTACAGATTTAAATTTGCAAAGACCCCCAAATGAATCAACTCGGGCCTGTGGTATTTAAGAAATATAAAAGTGACTATAAAACAGGAAACCTTCATTATATGATGTTATGTCCAATACTTTAGATGATGCTATGTATTAAAATGATGCAAATGAAGAGAGGTATTGGTGTACTCTTGTTGCATCTATCATTTAGGTTCTAACCAAGTAAGCAATGATGCCTTGAAGCGAGCATGCTATACACTCAGGTTTATGCTGGCAGACAGATCCGACATCAGGAATGCATTTTACAAAGCTGGGGGCCGTGTAGCAATAATTGGCGTCAATGAAGGCACAACAAGTATTCCTGAGCACAGCAATCTCCCAGCATGGTGGAATGAGAGAGCAAGGGGTCTGGGAGCTACGTGGGCACAGCCTGTTTCTACCGCTGGGGAGGAGAATGCTCGATGTCTTCCCAATGATAGATATAAGCAAGATATAGTTCTGCATGAGTTCTCTCATGCCCTGCACCTCATTGGAGCAAACAATGCAATTTCTGGGTTCCATGATCGACTCTCTAGGTTGTAAAACTCAGCTATGAGAAGTCGCAAATGGGCCAATACCTACTCCACAAGCACCGTTGAGGAATACTGGGTAACTACTGTCTTTATGAATAAAGGATTAAAGCCCAAATTCTCAACAATTTGTAGTTGATATTTAGTACATGATTCTTTCATGAGACTTGCTGCCTAAGTTTAAAGGCTAGCATACATGAAATAAATGCAATGAGCCACAAGTCAAAAAGTCGATTACACGTGTTAGGTTATCTATAAATAATATAAGAGCTTTGCTTTTACCTCGTTATTGTACACAATGTTCAAGACTTTTAAATTGAAAAGAAAAAAATTAAATTTTAATGATCTCAACCACTTCTTCATAAACTCTTAATTAAATAACCTGAACGACTTGTGTTCACCAATTCAATATTATATGACTTGCATACAGGCCGAAGGAGTCCAAAGTTACTTTGGTGTAAATCGTCATTCTGACATACCTGATGGCATACAGGGGCCTATCAGTAATAGGAATGCTTTGAGAAACTATGACATTGGGCTCTACAATATAATTAAGGAGGTTTTCCCCTGCAACAATGATTACATCAAACGCTGTCAAAAGAATCGAGGTAATTGATCATCATTTGCCATTAGTATCATTTTAAAGGTTTTGATATTTCATAGCTGTGCGAGTACAGTTACTGTCATGGCCTTATATGGGTATTTCATATCTGCCAAGTTAAAATTTGAGGCTACTCTCTGGAAAATGAAGTTGTTGCATATGTCACTTCAAATGATTGAATTTTATATACAATTGAGTGTTTCTTTGGGAGGTATTCCTTATAGGGGAACACTTGTGGTACCAAAGGTGTTCCTTCCACTTTACACAGGTTTAACTGTTACGCTTTTTACTACACATCAGTTAAATGTTTCTCAGCTTTCTTGCCCTCTGTTGGATTAAGGTGCTGAACTAAACCAGCAATTGAAGATAAACTGTGGGAGTACTGGGGGTGGTAATGGAGGAGATGGAGGGAATATAACCCCAAGACCTACCAGACCTACAGTGGGAGGTAAGTCGACCTTTTGTACATACAGATCAATGATTGCCAAAGTTTTACAGAATTATTTTTTGAGATATTATATCTTTTCTTTTGAATTAAAGTCCAAAGGCAGTAATATATCTTCTTCCATCACCTTGCCTTATATTAGATTCTGGCTATACCTCTGTGCCAGCTTCAATAACTGAACTGGATAAATATCATTATCTTATCGAGTATATCATTATCAAGATAAAACTATACAAGTTAGGAAAGGTTAAGATCTGAATATTTAATTTAGAAATCATCACCACGAATTCTAATACTACAATACTAAGCTCAGCAAGAACACTACTCTTGAAATGCAATGCACCAGCATTGGCAGATCCAGAAGCTAACAAGGGGGAGGGGACAAATTTTGAGCCAGGAAAAAAATTAAGGCCTATGTTTAATAATTTGGCCTAAAAAGGTCTAAAAGGCCAAATTATGCCCAAAAATTTTTGGGACCCTAAAATTTTTTCTGGACCCACAAAAGGGGAGGGGCCCCCTGGACCCGCCAGTGCCCAGGAGATGATTATGCTGCAACTAAGTGTCAATTTGTTTTAAAGCATTAGTAACAGACTTGCATTTTCAGGAGAATTTTGATTAACTATTGCATGACCTTGTTGATGATGCTTTCAAATAATATAGAACATATGCCTAAAACATGTTTTTTCCCTCTATAGGTTGCCAGGATCAGAACCAACACTGCCAAGGATGGCAAGCTCAGGGATTATGCAGCTCAAATGAATATGTCAAACAGAATTGCAGAATGGCTTGTGGCACATGTGGTGGTGGAGTGACTGGAGTCACCCGTCCCTCAGGTAGAAAAAATATTCATGTATATGTGTATTAGCACATGATTTTCAATTAACTTTTTTAATTAACTTTTTCAATTAACTTTTTTTTAGCAAATTTAAGAGCAGTAGTGAACTGTGACTGACATGGATCAAATAAATGAGAAACAAAGTACGAACAAACAAACAAACAAACAAACAAAAGGATATAACGATATCAGAAACATATGACAAACAGGGTATTAAAATGACAAAAGGTCACCAACTAGTTGCTCACAATATTGTTACAGACGCTGACGCCAACTGCTGATCACCAATCACCATCACAAAAAACAGAGACCATAACAATATGTCACCACTTTTTGGTCGCGACATAAAAATTAATTTTCATCTGAACATTGGTATTTATCTGAACATGTTTTGCCATTCTGAGTAACATTCCCAAAAAACACGCTTTTACACCTGTCTAGGTAACTGCCAGGATCAGAACCAGCACTGCCAAGGATGGCAAGCCCAAGGATATTGTAACTCAAACGAATATGTGAAACAGAACTGCCAGAAAGCTTGTGGAACATGTGGTGGCGGAGGGACTGGAGTCACCCCTTCAGGTAGGAAAAACTCAAACAAGTTTCTGCAAAAATTATTTCATAAATATTTAGAGGAAAATAAAAAAAAATTCTTTTACAAATATTTGTACAAAACTTCATGGACTGACCACTTCAGTGATTCAATTTTTTAAATATTCAATTGAATTTCCTGTTTAGTTTAGAAATAATATGTTGTGCTTATAAATCAAGACACTGACAAGATTACAATACATACATTATAGGATGTGCTGACAAAGACCAAAACTGTCAGTGGTGGAGTCAACAAGGAGAGTGTACTAGAAAGGAATATGTCAAACAAAACTGTAAAAGAAGCTGTCAAACATGTGGCGGTGCTGGAAGTGGTAGGTATAATTTGCAGCCAATGCTTTATTAAATGAATGAAGTTAATAGTTTCTGTCATATCTACCCACGCACACACCTACCCAGTGACACAAGATCACATTTTTAAGTGAGATAAAAAGGCATATTCTAGAGTCCATATTGGTCAGAATGCCATTTAGAAAACATTTTTTTCCCTTGTAGGATGTAGAGATCAGGACCAGAACTGCCAAGGCTGGAGAACACAGGGATATTGCTCCACCAATGACTATGTAAAACAGAATTGTCGAGCTGCATGTGGCACTTGCTGAACTAAACCAAAAATTAAAGGGACATACTACTTAAATAACATATTAAGACTGTATTTCTCATGTTTGCAAAATAAAGTTTAATAATTACATGTATTAAAACAGCTAGAAATGTCTTGTTTAAAAGCAATGCAGCCATTTTTAATTAGGATCTTTTTCCTTATGACTTTTTACCTTATTTTATCCTATCCTGAGTCCTCATTGATAATAAAAACTAAAACTATAAAATTATAAATCTACTAAAAACATTATACAATATGAGTATAACTAAAAAAAGGAGCCAGTCTCTTGTATTAACATTTTGCATGATTTGTCATTATTTATATATGGTTCTAAACATGAAGCAGATTGTTAGAAAAGCCAACCACCAACACAAAACTAATAAAAACAGATCATGAAAAATGGTGGCTACAATATATACCACAATATGTCATTCCATCTTGGTTTTGACATAAAGATTGTATTACTTTTGGGATTCTAGAGATAAAAGGAAATTAATGCCATTGAGTGTCCCACAATCAAACTTGCACTTAACCTTGACATTTGTACAACTGCACAACATCAAATAAATGGTCACAGTTAGGAAATACAGGTAGCTGAACTCTGTTTCCTACTTTACATATAAATCTTTAATCACTTTCCTCATATATTTGGCGCATTCTTTAGTAACAAATATCCTAAGTGCTGTAAGTGTCTTATGATAGCCGCTACTTTTTGCACAATTCTTTATGTGACTTCCAATCATCTCTTTGGCAGTCCTTACTGCAGTATGACACCTTTTCGCAACCAGCACACTTTTTCAGTTTTGGTTTAATCTTATTGCATGTTTTACAGCTTAAATGAGTCACAGACGAGGGTTTTTCTCCTCCTTCATTCCGATGTTCTTTCAGTATTTTAGATAAAACATTGTAGTTGTTACGAACCCATTGTATCGCACCTTTAACAGGACGCCAGTGTCGTGCATTGGTTCTGAGATATGTAAATGCTTCATTTTCAGCGTCACCATATTTTGGCTTATCTTTATCCTCAGGGATTATTTTTCTCCCTACAATCACAATGACAGTCAGACATTGAGAATCATAATTTTAAATTAATACATGTACTATGAAAATACTTTTTTTCATTAAAAAGTTATTCCAGTTAAATCTCCTTGAAGAGATATTCTAGTCCTTCAACGAATCATATTTTACTATTTAGAGATCTCTGAGATATATAACAAAATTTAAAATATGTGACAGAAAATCTTTATGAGCATGCATCATGTATTGTTCTCTTACAGGATTTTTGTCAAGTGGGTGCAAAATTCTCATTTTCACAATTTAGACCAAAATTGGTCAACACATGCAAATTTTTCATGATTTTTCTCATTTTCAAGTGGATTCAAATGGATTTTCAGGTGGGTGCAAGCCTGTTTTCAAAATCTCAGGTGGGTGCTGCTCCCACTTCCTTTAATGCTAAGCATACATTAACAAAAAGTGGTATGCTTCTTTAAAGGGGCAACTTGCTTAAGTATTAGATTTTATTCATGCATGCACCTGATTTAGCTGGCATTTTAGGGCAGAGCCAATTACACGTATCTTACTTAGGTACAAGAGAATCTCTATGACTATCAGGCCCGTAGCCAGGATTTGCCAAGGGGGGCTCACTTTTTGAAAATTCCGGGAGTCACTTAAAAAGTGCTTGAAATGGTGAAAAACTGTATGATTTTGAAAGAATTTTTGGCCAGGGGGGGGGGTTGTTTGAATCCATTGAACCCCCACTGGATATGGACCTGACTATGATACAAAAGCACAAATAAAATGCCAGTATACTCACTGTTCCACAGCTGGATGACTCTAACTGCAGTTAGCTTCATTCAAGATGGTTGCCTAAACTAAGTTGAATCTGGATTCCAAATGGTTCACCATGCAAATTAATAAAGCTACGATGGTAAATAACCACAAATAAATGCTCAAAAACCGCAATATTGGAGAATTTTAAAGAAAATGGCTTCACTTAGAATGACCCTAACTGAAGTTGATGATGAAGTAGATCATTGGCAACCATCTTGAATGAAGCTTACTGCAGTAAGAGTCATCCAGCTGTAGAACAGTGATACTCACCAGTGAGGTAGGGCATGACATGAGGATTCTGCATGGCAGCCTGTTTCAGTGCCTTAAATGCTGTCTTAGATTCACTGCCTTTTTTAATGTAGCTGATAAGGGCATTTGTCCAGAACATCATAGTGCCCCATTCATCACTGTAGAGATCCATCAATTTTATGGCCTCATCATATGCCCCTAACAATATATCACAGATTGTAAAATGAACAAAGAAATTAATTAAAATGCAAAATGTCACCACCTTCATTTTGTTAGGGATACCAAATGCCATTTGTTACTAATGCTAACCCCAAACACCATCCTCGAATAAGTTGGAGACTATAACAATATCTCTCTTGTGGTGGTGACATAATACGTTAGTTGATCATGAGGCATCTTTGGAATACTGCAGGACACATACACAGCATTCTGTAACTAAAAATCAAAAGCTGAATAATGAACTGCTTCTTAAACTGAAACAATTCAATACTTAATATTTCAGGAATAAAATGCATATTACTTAGAATCAATGTTGATCATTTTTTAGTAGTTTACATCTACCAGCAAGTATCCATAATGCAGCTGGTTCGGAAAATTTAGGTTTTTTTACACATAGTGCATTATAAATAATAATAGTGATCTAAATGATAATAGTGATCTAATAAATGATAATAGTGATCTTAATAATAATAGTAATCTAAATGATAAAAGTAATCTAATCAAACATAAAAGTAGAATCTTCAACCCACTCCCTTGAATCAAATTCAAATAATTCTGATCGCAATCTATCCAGATGAACCGATATGAGAATAAATACACATTTCTTCATTATTGTTTTTATCACATGCAAATTAGCTGACTTCTTCAATAAAAAATCGAATACAAGTAAAATCAAATGAAATCGAATACAAGTAAAATCAAATCGAATACAAGTAAAACCTCTGAATGCCATTGGGACTGGCCAAAGGTGTTCAGATTAACACGTGTTCATATTTCAAGGTTTTGGGAAAATAGCAAAAGTGGGACTGAGAAAAAATGTTCACATTTAGAGGAGTTTGAATTAGAGAGGTTTTCAGACACAAGTTTTTCTGTGATGACAAAAAATAAAAATACTCACATATTTCCATACACACATTCAGCATCAAGAAGCGTATTCCAACAGGATCAGAGTGATATTTACTTATCGCCAGATACCCTAATTCAATTGCTTTTAGAGACGTAGGTACAGACATGCACAACCAGTAACAATGACATAGTGCATACATCTGTTCTAATTCTACTCTAGTTAACTGTTTTTTACGCTTTGATTCGTAAAGTCGCTGGTGTATGCCTGCCTCTAGGAGTTCATCTCGCGAGAGACATCCTCTGATATTAATGCGATGTTGCGTCAGCGTCTCTTTTAGTTCTTTAGTGGATAACCCCTCTAGTGTAATTCTAGCTGGTAGAGATATTGGCCCGAGGAGTTTTGCATAATGTCTGACACCATCTCGTACAGAAACAACAGAGTTAGGAGGGTCTAAGTATGTTTCTAATGCTTCTGGAACACACAATCCAAAAGAATCATACTCCATATCCCCGGCTGGATAAGACAACTCAACCATAACCTTTTTACCATGTGAAGCCCCACTTCGTACCTCACTTACATCAGTGGCCATTTCACAGGAATAAGCATTCTTCTCAATAAGCTTCTCATTATAAAACACAGGAAGACTTGCCAATGCTGCTTCTAAGAGTTTAAAGTCTGCAATGTTAAGTTTTTTGGAGGTGGTTTTCAACTCTGGTAAACCATTACAATTAAAAGACATCGAGTGTCTGCGTACGAATAAAACTGTATGATAATCAGCGTCATTTTGGTTGACAAATTCTAGTAAGACGGGCTTCTTTTTAACAATGGTGTCAGCGCCAATGCAGGGATCAAGTGTATTTTTCAAGTCTTCAAAGCGCTCCCACATAATGAGTCCAACAAGCTGTGAACCTGGAAAGAAAAAGAAAATACTCTTTGTCTATATTGAAACAGCGCATGGTGCATTGAACCATGAAATATTGCATACATTGATCAGTTTAGGGCAATGTGTAATCAGAATAATGTCACAAAATGTTACAGCAGCATGTTAATAATTCATATATAAACTGAGAAGACAGATGGAACAAATGAAATCAATTTCTACTATTGTAATTGTGCATTTGTACCATTGTGTATTTAGACATGGAGTTGTGACAATAATGGCTTCTCTCCTGGTTTTTTCCAACTAGGGTCAGTGATCTCCCCAGGGTTTTTTCTCAGCTTGGTGCAAAATTCTCATTTTCACAATTTAGACCAAAATTGGTCAAAATATGCCATTTTCATGATTTCTCTGATTTTCAAGTGGGTGCATATAGATTTTCAGGTGGGTGCAAGCCTATTTTCAAAATCTCAGGTGGTTGCTACGCCCTCTTTCTTTGTAATACTTGGGAGATCACTGAGGGTACAATTCTAATTAACTAAATTCTGACCAAAATTTGGTCAAAATTTGTCAAACCTTTTCAATGGGAACATTGGTGTGGTAGCTGCATACACTTACCTCCATGCTTGAGAGTACATGGGGGGGGGGGTGGTGAGTTAATAATGGATTGAAACAAGGCTAATACTGACCTATTCCTCTCCCTGCTCCTAAAGGCATGATGAACCTTGTCTCACCAAATGCCTTCATCTTGATGCCATGGACAAATGTGTATTTCATCCAGGGAGCGGCCTCGTAAAATTCCTTAGCATACTTGTGTATGAGCCTTACAGAGTTTACTGTCACTCCCTCTATATTTAAGAGTTCTTCCATTTCTGCGGTGATCTAAAGTCAAATTGTGAGTGGATAAATCTAATCATGATTGAGAGAATACTCTTAAAAGGCATGGCAAAATGTCACCACCAAGTTGCTCAAATCTGAAATCTGAAGTCAGATTTGAATTTCTGAGAACTTGTAGATGATTTTGAAAAATAATTTGGTCAATTTAAAGCAAGCTGAAAAGAGACCTTATTTGACCTTATTTTTGACCTTGAGAAGGTCATTGAAGGTCAAGCCTCAAATTTAAAGTCAGATTTGAGCTTCTGAGAACTTGTAGATAATTGAAAAAAAATTTGGTCAATTTGAAGCAAGTTGAAAAAAAATTTGGAAATTGTAAGAATTTGTTACAGCACCATCCACCAACCACTGTCACAAAAATGGAGACCATAACATATGTCATCACTTTTTGGTGGTGACATAAAAATAAAAATAAGAAGTGCAGAATACATGGATAATACACTGTGTGTACATTGGATTGGCCTGTGATCTTCAGAAAAAAAAATTGCCACCAATTTTTAGTGTGGCTAGTAGGCCCCCAGGAGTAGACCTATACTTCTTGTCAACAGTCATTTTAATCAATAGCCTAGGCTTATCTATTTAGTAGTCAATTCACTTTGCTTTGTCTTAAAAGACCAAAATGCAATGTTACATTAAGGTTCAGCTGGAAAGTAACATTTTGGTAAAAATTTGCTATACCTGCCCATGTTATTTTCTGGTACAAAATTAAGTATGAAGGCATGTGTGTATTGCCTTGCTTTTTTCAGGAAAGTATCATTACACTGTCTTCTTTTAGAATATCTATGAACAGGTAAATGGTAGCTTCTGTGTTGTCTGGAAACTTTGAAAGAAAATATGGAAAAATAGAAAGTGTGAAATATCAGAATTTCCTGTAGTTCCCATTAAACGCCTACCAGATATTCTAAAAGAAGACAATGTAATGATACTTTCCTGAAAAAAGCAAGGAAATTGACACATGCCTTCATACTTTATTTTGTACCAGAAAATAACATGTGCAGGTATAGCAATTTTTTACCAAAATGTTACTTTCCAGATGTACCTTAATGAAAATACATTAATATTTTACACATGAAACGTTTGTATGTTCCAGACAAATAAGTGGAATGTATAATAATGTACACTAAAACAGTTGCCTTGGAGTTTGGCCATGTTAACATTTTCAAAGATAACACGACAGTGAAGCATCAAAGTAAGACATCACACATTTTATGGCTTAGACTAGAGTCAGTACGTCTATTTCCAAACACCCCCATCAAAAAATGTAGTTAGTTTGGCTGTACTGCACATCTATGCTATGATTCTATACATATTATGTGTATTATCCACTGTAGAATGCATTTGCAGAAAAAATTACGAAAAATTGTAAAAAATATCTGGGTTATTCCATTTTTACTACAAGGTATTTTAGGGGGGTAATTCCGAACAGGAGTTTTTTTGGGGGGTAAATCCGAACACTTGCATGGGGGTAATTCCAAACACTTAACTTAAACTTAATTGTTTTAATTATTAGATTGATGGTACTGTAGATTGGGTTAATTTGGCGCCCGCTTTAATTTGGCGAATTTGGCGAAATTGAAAAATTCGCCAATATAAATCTTCGCCAAAATTTAAAATGAATCCCCGGGAATTATCTAGAGTATTTCCTCCAGTGTATTTAGGTCACTTCCGGTTTAGTTTCTTTCAAAAATATGAAAAATGTCTCTCATAAATTGGCTCAGAACTGGTCAGCCACTCATTAATATTCAGGGAAAAACTAGAAAGGAAAAGCGTGGTATAGTAGCAGCATCGATCGAGGTGCAAAATGTAAAGGATGATCGCCAGTGGTCCTCAAAAGAAAAATGGACATAGCCAAACTTATCCATTTACATGGTAATTCGCAAACAGTGCGTAAGTTAATTTTCTTGCATATCCGCCAAATTAAATAGCCGCCAATATGCCAAAAATGGCAAAATCGCCAAATTAAGTAGCGCCAAATTAACCCAATCTACAGTATATCATTATATGATACCCTTAACTTATGATACTTGATCCTGTCACCCCTGCTCATCAAGAAACCCAAATTTAAATCATTTATTACTGACATCTATTTATTTAAACGCACAGAGTTTGTGGGGGTAATTCCAAACACTAGCATGGGGGTAATTCCGAACACCTAAATCATCATAATTGATTATTTTATTGTAAGATTGTTGGTATACATCATTATATTGTATCTTTCAGGCTATAAATATTATGTAGAGGTAGTAGAGGTACTATTATTCAATTCAATGATCTGCTTGCCACTATTTGGAACCCGTGTTTACCCCCCTGTTTGGATTTGGACGTATTGACTCTAGCCAAATGTTTTTCATGTAAAATATGAATGTATTCATTCATTTTATATTGCTTATTTTTTCAGTTTAATGAAAAAAAAATTAAATTTGAAAGTTATAGATCTAGCCTAGATCTATGAACCTGAAACTGCTGAAGAAAATGGGAACCGCATCATTCCCATGTTTCAAAAAATTCTGATTAGGTAGAAAACATTGTAATTATAAAAAACTTCTTACCAGACCTAACTGTTACTTTTGGACAAAGTTTCTACCGATAATTTGTAGATTATAAGTCAGTATAAAAGGAGAAAATACTCTTTTAGCGCGAAACACGTTTTGGTATTTTGGAACAAAATATTGTGATTACACAGTCTGTTTATTTACTTTCATTTTAGGTATAAGATAAATAAGAATTAATTTTGAACAACATTTTAATTTCTGTTCATTCATTTATAAATATTTTACAAATGATTTGTTGTAAATAATTTAGAAATATCCAATTGAAAACGGTACAAATAATTAGAATGTGTTTCTAAATCTCGCTATATCGAATTATTTTCCAAAACCTGTTCTTAATGGGAATGGACCAATGAAATCAGTGTAAAATCCAAGATGTCAGCGCCCATGAAAAGTGTGGTCGATCAAATTCTGAATAATATTTCAGAGAATAATGGTAACCCCTTGGAATTAGTGAACCTGATTTCGTGTTCCAGGGAATTCTCTATATTCCAAGATGCGGTAAGTCAATGTGTGAGGATTCAGTTTAGTGTATGTATCCACCAGACCGAATCTTCCTAGTAAATTAAAAAATTTTACTGAGTCGAGTGAAAATTTCAGCCAAGAATTTTCAAAATTTTCAGAACTAAGTTTATAGGATATAGTATTTGCCTCAACCAGTGTTATATCTTTTAAAATCTACAATAAATATATATTTGAACGGTGCAACGCCCTTCTACTTCTTCCATGAAATCTGGTAATGAAATTTCATCAATTCAAAGTGCATCCAGATTACTCCCGTCGAGAGCTACTTAGATTTTGAAAGTATAGCTCTCTATCGCTAGAATCAACAGCTTAAGAATCCTGACTTCAAAGAAAATTTCAGGGAATTCAGCTGACTCATGTTGCACATTATATACCTGAAAATGTTCCTACATCGCCATCTTTCATTCAGCTCAACTATAGAACATCTCACTGCCCTATGTATCGATCAGGACTTCATTTTATTGGTCGTGTCAAAAGTTTTGGCCAGGTATATTCAATATGGCGGCTTGACGTTTCCCAAGTTGCGCATGCGTCGATAGTATTTCCGTTTAACCGCCATATTGGAAATGGGTATCGAACAATAAACGATTAGAACTCCTGATCGCCATAGAAGCACATCCGCGATCCTGCAAAACGGGGAAAGTAGACACATATGAGCCCATAATGTAGGCTACAGTTTGAGACAAACAGCAAGCCGTTGACTGGCGCTGATCAAAATTAGATGTCACAATTCTTCAGCTGGGAGATCCTCACGATGGAGAGCTATACTTTCAAAATCTAACATGGTAGCTCTCGACGTGAGTAACATCCAGACATTTACTTAGTTAGGATCTCCTGGCTATGTGCAACTATAGTAACCAGACATTAGTCTAATTGTATAACTGTAGTGTAAGAGCCCATGTCCATGCTGGGGTCCATGCAGGTTCATTACCTTTAGCCATAGACCCATGTATAAAAAAGTTGGTTTGGTTTGGCTTTTACATAACGTAAATTGCCGGAATGTTTGTTGGTAAAGACACATTTTCTGAAGTAACAATAGATCGAGAAAGTGTCTTCTGTGGCAAAGGCTTTCAATTCAACGGAAAGCCCACAGATGAGAAAGATATTAGTGTCCAAGTGTCAGCTGATACATGTATTATTTTAGCTGTTCAGTGTTTAGCATGAACTTTTTGAAATATCAAGCCTACATGTATAACATAAGTTTTAATACATGGTAGTCATAAAGGCTTGTTTTGTTTTATGACATATATTCATAGCAGAATATCAATAGGCGTATAGCCTAGATCCAGTAGAGCAATAAGAACCAATCAAGAATCAACTGGACTGAAAACCAAAACTGAAGGATTCAAAAACCAAACGGTACCAAACCAAAAGTTTTGAAACTGTCTGACCTCTATTGCCAACTGCTTGAACTTGAAGAAATGATTGGAAGATTTCCTGTTGCGTAACCTAGTAAGTACAATTTATATGAAATAATTAACCCTGATTGCTGATTGGTTATATGATCCTAAATGAATTAATGTTCATTTGTTTATTCTAGAGCAATAGCAGTATGCGAGAGCTGGTCAGTCACGTCAATACCTGGCTTAACTCATCACAGTTTAGGTAAATATATATTCAGGTATACTCATTTATGAGTGCACAGTTCCAATGAGCATGCATGCAACTTTTACAATTAAAGGTGCAACAATGAGTGCAGAGGGGCTATTCAACGATCATAGACCAGTGTCAAAATATATTTAAGTTTGGTTACTTCTTCAAGACTAACATATAAATATATATTCAGGTATTTTCATTTATGAGTGCACAGTTCCAATGAGCATGCAACTTTTATGATGAATATGGTCTCTAGAAAACACAAAGCTTAATGCATTAGACTAGATTATTTACCCAAGAAGATATGATTGATGATTATGATTAATGCAGAGAAAGAAATACAGGGAGCTGTAAAGTATGTTAACCTTAGTGGTAACAACTAAAAAGATTATCTGCAATATTTTTTTTCTAAATTTTGTATAAGTGCGCTTATTAGAATCTCTCAATATCTTATCCTTTTAAATTTGAATTTGGGGAGTGCACTCTGCATTCATTAGAGAGATTATGGTAATTAATTTTCCATCAACTTAAGGTAAAATATATCATTGGTTTACAAATTGAACATCGTTCCTGAACTGTTATGGAACTCTTTTGAATGAATCAAATAGAAAATGTAATTTGATAAGGATAAGACAATCAGAGGTAAGTTGTTCAAATCATGAGATTTTCCAAGACAGGTATAACAAATCGCTAATGGTGGAAATTACAGGTAGTTATTCTTTAAAATCTGGTAGTTCCAGGCCTTGTGGGGATTGTGGAACATGTATAGTACTTAGGTGGTTCAAAAAGTTTTGCAGTTGATGCCATAACTTCAAGGAAAATAGGATTACGTTTTTCCAAATAGTTTTCTTACTTGAATAAACTCTTTGTAAAGTGGCAATTAGCAGGTGTAAGTGTCTTTGGGTGGCTATTTTTCTTCAAATTCCTCAATTTTTCTAATTGTCTCTTTGACATCACAATAGACAAGTGACACGATAAGTTCCTTTGTGATGTATACTGTCCAAAACCCAGTTGAAAAATTGAGATGGAAAAGTGAGGAAATTTTGAATTTTTTTTCCAAAATTTTCAAAATGGCAGATGTTTCCACACCAACCAAATTGATGAAATGGAAGCATAGAAATCTGATACAGTGCATGGTTCAAAATGGCAAGACTTTGCAAGAGACTTATGAACTGGTTCAAGGAGAATTTGGAAATGATGCCAAAACGTATCCAGAAATTGCCTAGATGCTGCAAGACGCGCTTCCTTTTACTCCACTGTGAGGAACTTTGGAACCCACTTTGCTGCAACATACCGCTTTTTCAAGATCTTTGTGACAATTTTATGGCAGGACCCCTTAGATATATCCAGTAAATCACTTATTTCCTCTAATGAAATATGTCTGCCCTGCTCTATAAGAACTTTTATCTTTTCCCAAAGACACTAACACCTGCTAATTGCCACTTTACAAAGAGTTTATTCAAGCAAGAAAACTATTTGGAAAAACATAATTTCGGGTTGAACATGGTACCCACCACTCTGGTTACCATAGCAACCATATCTTAAGAACCAATCAAAATTGAGGTCCCAAATTTTAAAATATAATGTATAAATGTATAACACATACGTGTACCAAGTTTCATTGTAAAAGTCCTATTTTCCTTGAAGTTATGGCATCAACTGCAAAACTTTTTGAACCACCTATTATGTTTGTTGCAGGGTTCAAGGTTTGGGAATACTGTATCACATACTGCAGGATTGTTCTGCTCAGGTGATAACAGACTATGGTCTCACCTGGATGGCACTTCTTACTCAAGCTTTGCAGGTATGTCAAATGGAGTTTTCCAGCAAAATATTAATTTGTGTTTAAGCTGCTCTTAATATACACCTATTAAAAAATTAATCATATTTTTCAATTCAATTTCAATTTCAAAATAATTTATTTCAGTTTTCATCACAAAATGTACAACATTATACGGGCTTTAACATTCCACATTAAAATTCAACCAGAATCATTATATACACTAATATTGTAAGTTTGTCTTTCTTATATACAGTCATATGATCCAGCTCCGACACACAAGGCAGCTTGTGTTGCGATGCGTCATCTTCTAAAGCACACGATTAACCACCCAGAGCTTGCAAGGCAGATTTCTACCACACATCTACCATCTTTGCTTAATACTCTATTGGCGGCAAAGCCTCATGTAAGTGGCCATAGTGGGAACATAACTAGAACATTCTGAACTATAATCATGTCAAAATCCATTGTTACTAAATTATCAAATAAAATGAACACTGAAGTATAAGTATTTTCCCTAAACTAAAAAGGTTCAAGGCAATTTTGTAATGTCGTTGTTATGAGATGCCAGGATTTAAAAAAAATCTAAAAATGCAACATTTGAAAACTAAAATCCTACATGTATCTCATCTTTTCTGAATAATTTTTAAGCTTTTTAATACATATTTTTACAGTGGTTAGAAGGGGCCTTGTTGTGTACACGAGCTTGCATTCAATTCTATCATGGTGCATGTGGGCCTTTCAAAAGCAAAATAGAGACATTTGCTGTCTCACATTTGGAGCATTCTGATGCAGCTGTGTCTAAGGTAAATATCACTTCTGAATCAATAGTAACATTATGAGTCTCATTGGAATACAGAATTTTAACTAGCAGCCCTTTTTTAAATCTGCAGTTCCTGCAATATGAATATGGGTGAATTCATTTTATAAGCAGAATAATGGGTTAACTAGTTTAATGGGCATGTTAAACAGGTGTTTAAAAAGAGGACAAATATCACTAGAATCTTAAATTATTATCTGTTAAGCACCATATTTATATAATTTTCATTGCACCCTCAAGTGCTATGTTGGGGGCAGTTTTCTTTTGAATGGGTGTCCCGATTAATCACCAACCAATGTATCGGGTCAGTTGGTGAACCCACAATCTCTAAATTATGACAATATTTGCCAACTTATGTTTCAATACGTTTTAGGCCGCCATCTTGTGCTATAGCGTAGTTCCAATGTGTGGTGGAGGAGGTAACCAGGGAATTAAACATACAGAGTCCTGGGCCAAGCACTTAGACAAGTTACTTGGAACCATGAATGACATACTTGATAACCTGTATGACGGTCTAGAATCAGGTAAGTAAATGTAACTTGAAATAAAAAAAAACTTTCGGGGGAAGGGGATGTAAATCTCTAGAGATTTGTCAAGGGTTTCTCTCCTTGAATTATTTTCTCAAAATTTGTGCATGAATGAATAACTTTTGACTGTATAGCAGAGTTTTACTCTAAATACAGCAAAACCTGTATTTCCCAACACCTTTCTTATCAGAACACATCCAATGATCTCCCCAGCATTAAAGCAAGTAGGCGTAGCACCCAACTGAGATTTTGAAAACAGGCTTGCACCCACCTGAAAATCCATTTGCACCCACTTGAAAATGAGAAAAATCATGAAAAATGGGCATACTTTGACCAATTTTGGTCTGAATTGTAAAAATGAGAATTTTGCCCCCACTTGAGAAAAAATCCTTTGGAGATCACTGACATCTCAATGTGAACACTTTTTCTTGGTCCTATTTGTTATCTCCCACTGACTCGCATATTGAGAAACATTGAAATGCGAACAGCTAACACTTGGGTGGTGCAAGTGGTGTTCAGATTGGTCAGGCTTCACTGCAATTGTAACCTTAAATGAGTATGTACATGTATGAATAAAATTCACAAAATATAGATGATATCATTTTGAGGCTGATGATCTTTTCCAATTATTTCCAGGCGATTTTACTTACTTTGTGCCTAAAGATCGTCTCAACCTTCTCCCACTGAAGACAGATCACGTCGAGAAAGTTCACCAGCTTTCTGATCAGTTTGGCATCGTTGCTAAGTGCATTGCCCAGTTGCTAAGGTAAATATATTTTTTTAGTTAGAACAAATTGTGCATTTCAGATGGAACAGCCCTACTATGATTCTGTTGACTTGAGTTATTTCTAAAAATTTAAAAAAACTAAAATGTTGTTTAGAATGTTTAAGATATATTTTTATTTGCAGCAAGTCACAATGGTCTGTATCATACCAGGGGTTTAACTAGAATTTCTCACAACAGGCTAAATAAATGAAAACAACAGGCAAAATTAATGGAAATCATAAATTTAACATGGAAAAGTTGAAAAATTCCTAAAAATAACAGGCGATTTTGTGAGAACAACCAATGAAAATCGCCTGTTGTCTTCTGCTAATGAAACCCCTGCATACCCTTTTTTTCAGAACTGATTATCCGTCACTTGTAAACCTCCCTCTTGAAGAGCTCCTGGGCATAGTCTGTAGGACTCTGGCGATAACTGGGACATTTCTGGTAATTAAAATATGCAATCAGATCTTTTAATTAAATTATTATGAACCTGGTATTATATCAAAGATATTAAATTAAATTATTTCAATATAAATTCAGTGTTTAATTTTGATATCTATCTACTCCCACAGTTCTAAACAAGTTACATTTTGCAGATTTTGACCTGGGACTGGTGTATAAAAATTAGTAGTGTTAAATAACTTTAATACGACATTATTTAATTGTCTAGAGCTAAAATTGATAAAGTCAGTTGTTTATCACAATGTTGTAATTAATTGCAGCTGTCCAGGCCTAGTAGTGAGAGAGTTACCCTGGTAACTGTATTACCCAATGTACATCAGGAAGCATTGAAATTGCTTGAACAACTCATTCCCACGTAAGTCATTACAAGTATTCTTGGGTACATTTGGGAAAAAGGGTGGCAGCAAAGTGTT
Source organism: Owenia fusiformis (assembly GCA_903813345.2). Lineage (NCBI taxonomy): Eukaryota > Metazoa > Annelida > Polychaeta > Sabellida > Oweniidae > Owenia > Owenia fusiformis. The sequence continues at coordinate 35,047,310 of CAIIXF020000006.1, read as the reverse complement.
TAATATAAGGGGTACAAAATATGGAATGTCAGTATTGGGATATAAGGAAAATGTGGCTTACAAGGGTCCGGAGATAAGAAATAATGATATATGAAGGCAAAAATTTTGAATATGAAAATATCATCCATGAAAATAAAAATCTCCATGCTGCAAACCCCAATATATTTTTTCTTCTGATATCACCAATAAAAAAAATACTTAAATCACTTAAAAAATTGTTATAACGTTTATTGTGACCAGCATTGGCAGTCAGCATTTATTATACTTTTGTCAAAACAGTAAAACCTGTAAAGTGGAACTAACTGATTACATAATTATAATATCAAGGACTGATTGTTCTTAATATACATCCCTTACTTAATGTTACAGTATAGAAGGTCACTTGGTGCCACATACATACACAGTGAACCAGCTATTGAAGCAGTCTCTGGCGTGGACTAAAACTGGGGACCAGCAAACTAGACTATATAGGTATGTTGCACTCTGGAGCTCTAAAGCCCAGCATTGATGACCCTATTGTACTCCCTAAACCTCCAATTTTCCCTTGAGTGAATTCAAAATTTTCATTTACTCAATTTGGCCAAATTTAATCAACATTTGTCATTTTTACATGTCACTGAGTGCAAATATGGGCATTCTAGTCCTGTAATATGAGAAAAATGTCACTTTTTAGTTTTGATAAAATATTAATGCACAGGTTGAGACAAAAATTTGTGTAAGGATACAACATTATGAAAATATTCAGTCTTGCATTTTGTGGTACCCTGTATAAGGGAAATAAAACTTAATTATATACCTCCAGCTCATTGCGCAGTCAGATCTACCAGACACTGTCAATGTGGGAGAAGACACTAAGGGCATCCAGTAATAGTCAGAAAATTGCTGAGTCAATTGTAGAAAATGTCATCAGTGATGCTAGAATACCTAAAGACATTTTGAAGGTAAGGTGCATTTCAAGCAGATTTCTATTTTCATATGTAATGTTTTCATAGGATAATGTGCCCAGGAAGTGAAAAACAAGCCCGTAAAACCAGCATATCTGAACATCTCTCTAATCTGAACATCTCACGATATGAACACTTTTTCCAGTCACATTCATTTTATTTGACATACATGTAGGCTACCATCATAAAAAATTGGAATGTGAACATCTGCCAATACAAACATTTTAGACCAGTCCCAGTGGCATTTAGATGAGACAGGTTTTACTATGTTTTGATTTTAAAGAATTTTATTTTTGAGAGCTGTATCAAAGGCACCTTATTACACAGAAATGCTCAATTGACCTGTAGTATCAAAGAGTACATGCATCATGCACACGCATAAGGTGATATTAGTACAATCATCTCGGTAGTTTTAATTCTAAACTCCTTTTCAGCTGAATGAAACAACAGAAACAGATTATTCAGAGCCCCTCAATAAAAAACAGAGGAGAAAGGGAAAAGGTTCATCAGGGATGGCCCAAGGAAATCCCTCAAAGCTAATGGGAATCTCCAAAGGATCCTCCAAGTTGTGCAGTGATTCTCTGGCAGGTATGAATTGTAAATTGATTTTGAATTTTTTCAAGGAATGAAAAGTAAAATTGAATATACAGTGTAATTGAAACATTTATATTATGATATATGATTCATATAGATAAAGGCTGGTTCTCAATTTCAATCAAAAGAACCGTAATAATTGTATCTCTACCTGATTTTGATTCTATGTGCTGACTGCTGATTTAAAAGTTTTATATGTTTCAGCATTAAAGTGGCTGTTGACTACAGTTGGACATGAACTGAAACCAGCCACACAAAAAGTAAGTTTTAATTTAAGTGTGTAGTTTAAAAACTCATAGATTAATTCAAATTAGCTATACATGCCTGTCTCCTTCCATTTTAATCTGACTTTGTTATACAATTTTGTTTTAAAAATAATGTGTTGTGTACAACTTACTAGCGTTGTATGATTTACAATGTAATGATCCTTTAAAGTCCCCATCTAAAGTTTAAACCACTTTGGCTTATATTGTAGTCTTACCCAATGTTATCAAAATGTGATATGTGAAACTTTTTTTTTAAATTTCAAAAAGTGGTTTTTGAGAGACTTTTTGTTCAAAAATTTGTGAATTTATTTAAAGCTAACTTTTAGAGGTCACACATATCTTTTAATTAGCCAAAACTCATACCAATGCATAGCATTTATCCTCGCATGTTTTTTGCCGAAAAAAGGAAGAAAATCGGTTCATAAATAAGCGAGAAATGAACTTATCAGTGCATGAAAATGGTTCTGAGAAAAATGCATTTAAAAATTCTAGTTCTCATAGAAACCAATGGTACAATGATATCTAAATCATAATATATTCTTCCTTTTAACCTGGTTAGACAATCAACATTGGTATATTATTGAAGTCTAGCATATTCAGAAAAGATTGACATCGAAAAAAAAAATTCTATTTTTTTCAAAAAGTTTTTGTTACCTTTGTTACATCACTAATGTTTCAAAATATTTTTGATATGCTAAAACATTGAAGTGGCCCATTAAATATGGCATTTTATTATTGAAATAGTGTGTCCTTTGATCAATCTTTGCATTGGTGTTAAAAAGATAATCTTTTTTGAAGTGCATTAAGAAATATTTGATGATTAAAAAATTTCAACTTTTTTGAAAAATGGCAGGAAATTTGAATATTTGAGAAATGAAATGCTCACAACTTTTTTTTCAAAAAATAATTTTCTTTTAAAAATCTCTAGAATAACTTTTTAAGTCATGACAAATAGTAAATGAATGATAAAAAAATATTTTCAAACTTTAGACGGGGACTTTAATGTTATCCTCAATCTTAGCTGCTCATGTCACATTGGCTTGTAAACTAAGGCATATTTATTTTTATATGAATGATATTTCATTTTTGGCTGATGTTACAAGCCTATGGAATCACCCACTCGCTCTTAATCATGGCTGAAATACCATTTCAATGAAACGTTTTCAGTTTAAATTCATCATTTTCCTCAACTTCATCAACATTCAGTCCAGTTCTTGAGTTCCCTTTAGTTTTTTCTTATTCCTCTTGTGTCTCTTCGGTAGTTTCTTTTCACCATCTATATGCATTAGCCCTCCTTGCAGGGGTAACTTAATTAGGAATGTTCAGTTCATTGCTGTGTCTCATAGGGCTGACCATCCTCATTGGGTTGACATTTTCCTCATGTGTTTCATGTGTTGGTAAAGCCTCGCTAGAGAGGTCAACATCATCTTCGTTGTCTTTATACTCTTCAATTACCTCAGCTCTTGGAGTTACTTCTTGAGATTTGATCTGGCTGTTATTTTTAAAGAGTGCCCCTTCTGGTTTTTTATTATGATCATTTCTGGGAGTGACTTTTTGTAGTTCCATCTGTTCGTCTTCCTTAACATTTGCTGTTGCATTATTGTTTGATGACCCAATCTTTTCTTTTTTCTTCTTTCTGCAAAAACATTAAAACATTACATTATTCAAGATTAAGTTATAATATTCTAATATAGTGTAACCGTTCACCAATGATTTCCTTTGAGCGATATGGGCTGTCCTTTGACCAGGTGTTTCAATACAGCACTGTAGTCTGACATTTACAAGCCTATATACCGAAACCATGATCTGATAATCTAAGGCAGTAAACAAAAGTAACCCACTGTTCTCTACATTGTTATAAATAAATAACGAATGGACATTTGACTTCACAGTCTGTCTCCCCAAATTGGAGCAACAAAGCTGCCATCTATAGATGATATTACTTACATTATGACAACTATGAAGAGAATGACAATAAGTAGTAGCATCAAGACTCCAACAGTAATTCCTACTATCATTGCAGTGTTCACAGGCTCTTCTGAAAACATAACAGTTAATAATGTATTCAGATATACATGCAGCTAGGCAAGGTGTGTCCAATTCTAGCCAATCGGATCACAGTATTTCATGTAATTGCATTACGTTATATAACCAACAAGCCACCACTCGAATGCACTCAATGTCATTTTTAGATGTCAATGTCATTATTTGACTATTAGGACATTCAATATTGTGAGAAGATTCTGGTCAAACTGGTTAAAATGATTCGTATACTTTATTGGGTTTTCATTTTTAGCATTTTCAAGCACAGACAAGAATAATTATCCTTCAAACCTTCAGATCCTTTTGTTGGGTTAACTTCCTCTTGTGTTGTAGCTTCGGGTCTCACACTCACAGTTGCAGGGATGTCTGATGTCGTCGATGATGTCACTGTATCAGTCTCAACTGTTACTTTCCCCGTTGTGCGGCCATCTATTATTCCAGTGCTTCGATCAAGAGTTCTAGCTTCGGGTGTAGCTTCAGGGTCTTCTGTTGTCATCGATGATGTCACTGCATTGGTCCCACCTGTTATTTTTCCTGTAGTTTGAGCAACTGAATTCCCCGTTCTTTGAGTTGATGGTTCTGTGTGACGACTGCTTTGCTGTGTAGTATATGCTTCAGACGTTTCATATAGGGTCATATACTGAGTGCTTGTCTCAGCTTGTGTCAAATTAAAATACTCAATAAGACTTTTGCCGCTGTGTTCAAGAGGCGAAGCACATTTGTACCCATAAGGCCAGTTTTGGACCACTCTACCACCTTTGGCTGATGTCGCAAAGTTGATGAAGTACAAAAGTTCTTGCGTACATTCAAAAGGATTGTCGCTCCCATCAAAACGAGTCAACCTGTTGAAAACTCTGCTATCTGATTGGGTAAACTTTGTGATGGAATTCCCAGACACGTTAATATTCTGAATTGATGTCACTGTAAGAAATGCATCTGGTAACGAGGAGAGGTCATTCCCAAATAGATTTACTTCATTCAGCTGTACATTGCCTTCAAATGCTGTATCGCTGATGTGGGTGATTTTATTGTTGACCAAATGGATTTTCCTCACAGTTCTAATTGTTTTAAATTCATCTCTCACTATGGTAAGGTCACACTCATTGATGATGATATTTTCAAGACCATTTATTTTCTTAAATGTTCCACTTTCTATTTGTTGTAAAGGGTTCCCAGAAAAATCCACTGTTTTAATTCTACTCGTGGTCCAAAACATTTCTTTGGTCAATCCTGAGACGTTACAGAATCTTATAGATAGGGATTGAATAGTAGTTGTGAATGTGTACATTTCTATTTCACTCAAAGCTTTATTTCCATCAATTATCAAATTTTGCATTGGAAGAGTAAACCAGTAAGTCCCTAACTTTCTTAAACTATTTCCTGATAAGTCTAGGGTTTCAAGGTTCCTCAGTCCTTTCCATGTGGGTTGAATGAGGTCATTGATGCTATTGTTCGTCAGGAAAAGGTTCTTTAAAACTGGTAAATGACTAAATGATCCGTTGTTTATTTTCGTCATTAGATTGTTCTCCAAATGTAGCACTTTGGTGGTTCTTGTTAGATTTAGTGGTATCGTTGTCAGGTTCTTCCCATCACACCATGCTGTTTCATCCTTGGAATTGTATGTACATGGCTCATATTGTCCAAAGCAAGATGGCAAAACAGTCGAAAAAATGAACACGAGTATAAAGAATAACATGTTTATTAGAGTTTAATCTTCATCTATTGTCCTTGAATGATAATGAATAATCTCCTGTATTTTTTACAAACAGTATATGCGGTATTTCTCAAAGATTTAAATTTTATACCTGTCAACTTAAGAATTACATATAGGGGGATATACCAATGTTTTACTAGATTTTTAGTCATATGACAAAAATGTGTTTAAAAGAAACTCCCAATTTTAAGCAAATCACTTGAATTTTCATGAAATTTTGTCAGAAGACACTCCATATTTTTTAGAAGATTTTAAAAACGATTTGTTAAAGTGGACAACATTTTCAGTTCTTTTTCAACTTTCATTTTCTTTAAGTTCTTCAAATTGTTGAAATCCAGATTTTCTCTCAAATTGTTTTAACATAAGATTTAGATATCCCAGAATTTCTATCAATTCAATTCCCGTTTTTTTTGAAAATGATCCCAAATTTTCTTCTGATTTTTAATTTTAAAAATTGTCTATTTTTATATAAATTGGCAGGTATGCTATCTATACATGTATCATCATGTTAGTATATAATTGTATCAAAATTTGTACAAAAACCATTGTCACCCTTTTTAAAATTATCTTGTTTAATTTAATTTCTCCGAGAATAAGTTGTCTGATATTGTTTCCATGATATATTCAATGAAAGAACTGAAGTTTATGTGTATGATCTTATTCACATTCCCTTGTTATCATATTTAATACTCCCTTTGCAGGGAATTCTATAAAACCTTTTTCCAAGGGCAAGCAGTTGGTCAACTGACATAATGACATCCCCTGATAAATGTCCATGGAATTATGTTTTCAAACAGAAATAAAAAAGAATTTAGATAGAAGGAATACATTGACAGGTACACTGTTGACTTACTCCCGGTATATTCAGAACTCTCTAGAAATGCACCAATATCAGACACGTCATTGAAAGTATGATACAAAAGCAAAAATAACAGTTGGCTTTTGGCTTTTTAACCAAGGGTCATATGTTATCTTTTATGGACCTGGGTGATCTGCTAGAAAATGTAACAATTCTTAACTATTGTCGGACACTTTTTCTTTAAATTCACTAAATTGAAAATCTTAGGGGTATTTCTGTATAATCAAAATTGAGTACTCGAACATGTTTGTTTCCTGTATTTGTTGGTGAATCCATACTTTAATCTGTTCTCCATTTTAAAACATAGACAAATTGAAATATGAGAGGTGATGATATTGTAAAGTGGAAGGTCATGGCAATGAGGTCATAACTTAGTTGTTTAAAAGTATCTAATTGTCTTGTAGTTTATAAATGTTATCAGTGAGTTGAGCAGGTAGTACAAGAAATGTTATCTTTACATTGGCTCTTATTGTATCCCTTTGTTATTTGGGATCCAATGTTATCACAATAAGGTCACATGAAGCAGAAACCACCCAATCAGGTACCTCACCCCTTTCCCCCTTTTAATCTCTATCCACCTCTGGGTTCACTTCACTTATTCATTTTGGTATGCAGGTCACATACTTTTATGAACTTATTCATATTCGGTTGATGTTTTAGGTACAGGTGCAGCTATCACTGTACATATACATGTAGTATAAAATGTCTCTTTAGGAAAAATCACAAGTGACAGAACATTAAGATCCTCAAATTATATGCCAAAGGAGTTTTCTATAAGTTCAAATTAAAAAAAATTAAATACTGTAACAATGTAAAATGTAAATGGTACTGTATCAAGCCCAACCAGTTAAAACACAACTACATGTACCATCTATTTATCTATCTATAAAAAGTGATTTATTGAGATGGTACATTGTAGGCTTAGCATTTTATAACCACTGCATATTTGTGCTTGTAGGCTGTACAGGAATTCTTGATACCACTCATCCTGGAGATTCAACAGAACCCACAAGCTCTGCCACATCCTTACTCAGACTCCCAGTGTCGCCACCTGGTGTATGACTGTCTCCTAGCAACTGTTGTGGTTCCCTGTCCAAAATGGCCACCTCCAACCCAGTGTGCAATGCAAATTTTTAAGCAAGGCCTGTTAGATAAAAACACATTGGTAAATAATACCTATAATTACAATTCAGCTAATTTGTGTATGCAATTATTGCTCTACAGTAATATGCATTTTTCCATCAAGTGGGTGCAAAAATCTGTTTTTTTGCCATTTTGTCCAACTTTGGTTAAATCGTTTTTCTCATTTTCAAGTGGGTGCAAATTGGTGCTGCTGGTATTGGTACTAGCCTATTTCCAAGTCTAAAATGGGTGCAGTGCCAACTTTCTTCAATGAAGGGGAAATCACTGCAATTTGTTAACAGTAAAATTCTCTCACATCATAGAGATCAACCAGATCAAAAATTATCATATAAGAGTGCTATTGATACAATGTTAAACCCCAGAGTATCTAATAGGGCAAATGGCTATTCAACACTTAATATTAATTTCTCTAAAACATCAAAATTGCCACTTTGAAATTTCAAAATGTCTATTGAACCTAAAAGTTGTTTTATTGTATGTAATACAATGTATGTGACATTGACTTTTGCATTTTAGGTCTCATCTTTCTGTCAAACAGCACTGACTCAATGCACATCCATCATTCATCCCAGAGCTCCTACTTTGTTATCACCTCTCTCATTGGCTGATCTTCCTACAGAATTGAGGATATCTCAGAAAACAACCAATCAAGATTCAGAGACTATTTCTCATGACTTGACACTTGGTAAAAATCCTGCTGAAAAAGCAGCTGAGAATATGAATGTTGAAATGCCTTCAACAAGTAATGAAGATGATTCAAATGAAATCAATCCACCAAGTGACATATCAGATGTCCACCCTGTGGAATCTAATGACTCTAATACAGAGGATCAAAAAGAAAGTGATGATGACAGTGACATGGTTAATGAAGAAAGTGACATGGATAATGATGATAGTGACGGGAATAATGTTAAGAGTGACAAGAATAATGATGATACTGACAGGTATAATGATGATAAGGATGACACTATTGATGATCAACCTGAGAATTTGAATGAGAATAAAATAAGAGGTGAAGATCCTGAAGTTATAACTGAAACAGATATTAGTAAAGGTGAATTTGTAAAGGAAGGTGCATCACAAATTCATAAAGATGAGGAGGTTGATAAATTGACTGTTGAAGATGTATCATCAGTCAAAAAAGCTGATAGTGACCTAGCAGATGAAATGTTGATGGATTTTGTTGATGCAAGCCCAGACTCAGATTAGTGTTTCAAAAATGAACTTGTACAGTCATTTGTAAATGGTATATGCAGATATATGGTTATTGGGACAATGACTCATTTTTGGTATAAAATGACTGTATCAACAAATATTTTCTCCATTTTGTTTTGCTTAAATCATAGAGTAAGCCTGTAAGGTTGTCCAAAATAATAATTATGCTTCATAGATGAAATGATGTTCATTTAGGGATAAACATCATATGCATTTTTACCTACCGTATTCTCTGTAATTTGCACCCAATCTCTAATAAGTACCCACCCTGCTTCACAAAGTTCAAGAAATATTGAGAAATAACCAAGGAATAGTGAATATATGAGAAAAAATATCCAGTTTTACTCCCCCCCCCCACAGCTGCCAAAGTTTGATGAAAAAACAACACCAATAAGCTTTAAAAGCTGTTTACTTTTTACCCCTAAAGCAACACTTTTACATGGCAGAGAGGATAACTTTTCCAAAAAGTGTTATTTTGGACCAACTTAATAGTTGGAGACATTGTCTCATTATTTCATGAATTGATGCATTTTTGGCATTGGTGGTCTGTTAAAGGAACCATTTAAGATCAAATTATTTCTCATGTTGGATAGAATTGAACTCATCAATTGGATAAAGTACATGTTTAAATGCAAAGGGGATTATATATGTAATATGGATTATAATCTCTATTTAATCTTTATGGTATTATTCATCTTATGCAATTTTTTATATAATCTTATTTTCGATACAATGAGAGTATTATTGTGTTGCACAGGCAGAGTGCACATGTACCCCAATATATACCAGCATAAAATGTTACATGTGATACAAGTGTTCAAGTACTTTTGTATGTATGTATATATTTATTGCCCTTTATAAAAAGGAGATACATTCATGCAATTATAAAAATATCAATATCTACAAACAATCAAACAAACAAGCACAAAGCAAATTCTAATAAATACTAATTACCAACGTGACAGGCTACTGCATTGCCGTTTGTACAAATTAAAGTATATCCGAGTATAGCAGTTGTACAAGAATATGAAGAATAAACATTCGCCAAGGTTTATATATTCAGAATAATTGCTTAAAATGTCCAGTGAGTGTACCTTCCCTAAGGTTGGTACAACAAGTTATGATGATCATCTACGTATTATATACACATAAAAGTAATAATATGAGCATGAATCAATAAAATTTTAATAAAAAATGCCTACCACATTTTTTGAAGAGGAAAATCTGAAAAAACATTAGTGTATCTCTTAGTTGAGAAAATAATGGAGAAAATATATACATGTATTGAGTCTAAGATCAGCATTACTTGTTATGCTGAATTTAATAATGCAATAAATAAATAGAAAGTAATTAAGTTTTGTTGTTATTAGGTTATGGCTATAGACAGATGTTAAAGAGAGAATCAGATATAGCGAGCAGGCTAAACAAAAAATTGTTTCAATTTAAGAATATTTTTGGCTCACGTCATTCTTTGTCATGTCCATTTTCTAAAAATCACAAAAGTGCATACTTTATTCCAGGAAAACTAAAGATTTTTACAATAATGTATTATTTTTCTATAAGAATGGTTACCATTCTTATTATTTGGGAGAATTTAAACATTTTTCTTCCATTTTTGCACTTTGAATCATTAATAACTTCACCAATTTACAACATATTGTTTGATATTGTAAGGAATAGATTTGTAGGTCAATTATACATGTTGCTTGTAATTTTGTCACCCCCTATAGATCAGATTCTGCCTTTAAATGCCTGGAAAAAAGTTTATTTGTACTTTTTTAAATGAATAGCAAAATTCAATTGTACCGTTGACCCAAAGGTTAACAGTATCCATGGTTTACATAATATTTTGCTGGATGCTTTATAATTTTGGCAAAAAGTTAACCTGTTTTAGTTTATCCTACAGTCTAACATATATTGATTATGTAATTTGACCTACATTTGCAGTTTGACCTACTTTTCTTACCTGACCTATATTTTTAGATATGATTGAAATATGATAAAAGGGGGGGGGGGGTGTCTAGAGGGTCTTGGAAATACATATACAATATTTTTCAGCTCTCTTATACCATATACAATATTTTTTCACCATATACAATATTTTTCACAGCTCTTATACCATATACGATATTTTAGGTGAAATACAATATACGATAATTTTGAAACTGCTTTTGATTAAAGTTTGGATATTTATAAGGAAATAATATTATATTAGGAGAGAATCCATGTACTAAAGTAAATGTATTATTATAAGGCAACTAGACTCCACATACATACCACAATGATTTCATTTATTTCATTATGAATTAGACACCATTCGGGTACATCAGCATCAGAAAAGCTGTGACCACATTTTATTTTCAGGTAAACAAGTTGATTTAAAACACATTTATGATATAAGATTCATGACTTCTCTTTAGTGATTTAGCAACCTACTTTGACCAAAAAAACTAACTATGACATTGCTGCAATTTGCTAAAGCCATTAGCCCATTACCTGTAAAAGTACCATAAAGATATTCAAAATTAGCATAAAACCTGCATCATTGGAATGGGTGGAACCCAGTGCTCCTCTTTCTTATGACCTACTTTCCCATGACTTATTTAAATGTCCTTCATAGTGAGCCAGGGAAAAAATTCTTGAAACATAATTGATGCAAAATTGAGAATGTTGAATAAAAGATTCATCATGTGTTCTATGAAAATAAAGTTTGCTGAGGAAAATATTTATCAGATAGATAATGAAGATTCACAATGCACAATAATTTTGTAAAGCAGTTACCTGGAAAATATTAAGTATTTAAAACAGTTTCAGAAATAAAGGACTTCACAAACTTCCATGTAGATAATTCATTTTTGATTGGACTCGAGTCTGGAAACTAGAGTTTGAAATAAAGGCAAGATGAGACTTGATTGTTTAAACATTTGAAACATGAGACACTTCGGGGTTTCAGATAAGGCAGCCTCAAAGACAGTATAAGTTAAACAAAGGTGTGTCAAAATTAAGCAAATTTCCATGAAGGTCAAACCACATGTTTCACAAATGATTTCAAGGCAAAGATGTATTGATGAGAATGAAAACTACTCTATGTAACTAGAATTAACTTTCTTTTAAAGGACCACGGACGGTATCGCAACAGATTTCAGTCATATATTGGATTTTGGCTATTTTCTGAGGATTTGAACAGGTGCATATGTTAGGCCAATGCATTAACTCCAGGACAAGCAGTCATAGAGATTACTTTTTATATAACGTATGGTAACATGTTTTACAAAACCCAATAGTTTTGTGATAATTACTTCACTTACAAGTATTTATTACAGGTCGTGGAGACCCCTGTTGGTTGATTTATAGCAAAAACATTGGCATTTGCATGTTGGCGACGCTGCACTTTTTTAATAGATCTTTTATTTTAGAACTCCACAATTAAAAAAAATCCAAAAAGACTTAACATATTCCCCCGTCCACTGCGTCTATTCATTTAGCCATTCAATTGTAAACTTTCTCTTGAAAAAATAAATCTTCAAGATTTGTTGAATTTTCTACCGAAAATCAGCTAGATCTACTCCCCCCTCCGTTCATTTCTTCTGATCACCGGGCGTGATTCTTATTTGAGACTGTATTTAACACCTCCTGTGAAAATTTGAATGAAAGGGGCACAAAACTCTTAGTTTGAGAGGGATTTTCTCTAAACTAACAGTATCGATTGACCTGGAATTTGAAAACAATTATAGAGACTACTTTTCCATGTTTTTCCAACACGGTTACAGTAAGAGAGTTGGCACAATGGGGGAACTTTAGGGTACAATTTCTTCATAATTAGCCTTCTTTAATTCTAGATACCATATACCATATTTTCTAAAATACCATATACTATATTTTTTACACCTCTTATACCATATACGATAAATTTTGCCCCCTCTTATACGAATATACAATAAATTTTCAGCCTCTTATACGATATACAATATCTCTATACACCCCCCCATAAAAGATTATGAATGTTAAGAAGTTTTCAAAAAGCGTACTTTCATGTTCACTGATGTGAATATCATGAATTTCCACCTGTAGAGTTCTTCCAGATCATTCAGTCTTTATATGAGGCAACCCCCCCCCCCCCCACCTGATTGAGCTAAAATTCTTCCAAACTCATGCACTTTTAAATTTTCACCATTCTAAGCACTTTTTGTGATTTTTGGCCCAGGTTGTCTAATGTGAACCCCCCTGAATTTTTTTAAAAGTGAACCCCATTTGCAAAAGCTGGCTACGGGGCTGGACAGAATTTGTCCTCATAGGTCAGTTTGCTCAGTGCAAGTGACCTCAGCAGGTGATTTGAAGTAAAGCATCGCCGCAAGGGCATCGCCGGGTATTAACTACTAGTTGTACTGAACGAAAAAGCACACTAAAGTTATTGATTGCTGTGCAGGGATTGGCTAATGATGACGTGCCCCCATTGTGTAACCAATCAGAGGGAGCAATTAAATGTCGTCACTACTCTGACCTATTTAGGTCAGAAAAGTAAAAACAGATTTCATGATGACGATCGTTGAAAATACTCCGTCTCAACCTTCAAATTTCAAGATGATTAGACCACGGAAGATAAAAAATATAAGTCCATTGAGTGTGGTAAGTATTATTCTTTTATCAGATGTCTTTTTAAACGAATCACTATCTCCGAAGAGTGTATTTGACGGTGTTTAGTTTGGCTCTGAAAAAATCTCACATTTTTAACAAATCCAGCATGGCCGCTTAAAAAATGTAAACAACAAAGGGCCTAATATTATTTTGCCTAAAAAGCATCGATGTAAAATGTTTGACAAGCAATATGATATAAATTGATGATCTTGAATTACCAATGACCTGGAATGTTCTGGAGTGTTTAAATAGTGGTGTAATTTATTGCTGTTTGAAGGGTTGAAACTTGATAAAGAAAAACCTTGGAATTATTCCAATAGAAAATCAGCTGTGAATGTATACCACATAGTTCAACAAGTTAAACCTAGTCTGGGCCTTATTTCTTATCTGACATTTCTTGTGGCCCGCCCTAGGTTTAACATCCGTGCCTATTCGGCCCTTGATGCAAAAATTTTTAATGATGGCCTATGGCAGCGCATGGAATTCCATGCGCGTTTTATTAATAACTGATTGTGAGAATTTGCAACCAATGAAAGCATAGCACGGAAGTTAAACCCAACCACGGCAACAAGAACACTCAGATTATAAATGAAAGCCGTGGTATTGGGTTTAACTTGTTGAACTATATACCACATAGATCTTGTGACTTATGAGTCATGGCTAATTGCCAGCATATGATATTTTTACCATTTTAATGTCAGAAAATAATGCCCTATTTTTTAACCAGGCACTTGTTCAACCTGGATTGTTGAAACTTGAATCCTAGTTGAGGTTCAAGACTAAACTTTTGATGGGAATGACAAAAGAACACCCACTTACCACTTACAGGAACCATGCACCAACTCTAGAGACCATATGTCAAGCCTAAAAATCTAAAATAATTTTTATGCCACTACCACATAGCATTGTTATAGTCTTCAACTTTTTTGTTGATGGTGTTTGGCTGTTGTTGGTTGTCTGGTGGTTAGGATTTGTAACAAATGTCGGGTAACTGGTGACAAGTAACTGTTACTGGTGATATTTGGAATGTTTAACAATTGATTTAGCTTTTAAAGTGTTCTCTCAGAGTTTTTATTGAGGCCCAAAATATCTTTAACAGCTGAATGCCAAATGGCCTGTCTTGTCTACATATTACGATTTCAGCCATTGTTCACTTTCGTTAAAAATGTAATGGTAATGAATCATAATTTGGATCAACCCTCATGTCGTTTCTTGATATTTCATGTTTTGTGGCAATGAGATCCCAGTAATCACTCTGTATCTGCCTTCTGGGGATGGCAATCTACTGGCAGTGAAAAACATAAATTGCCAAGGCCAATTGCCAATTGAAAAGGGACTAATACACATGTAGAATCTGAAAAATGTAGAATGTCATTTTCTGTGTCATGAAACATTCACCATACTGACAAATACATTGTTTACATTCTTTAGTCTGCTCTATTACATACTAGCAAGAATCCCTTTAGTTCACCATCTTTTTTATTGCCTGTGAATAATATTCTTAATTATAAGTTAACGATTGCTTTGTCACAAATCTTAACCTTCGTAAAATTAGATGGTAGAGATCATTTCTACACATTTTAAAACAATTATCGTGTAAATTGGATGAAAATTGTTCAAATAAGAGCAATTCTAGTGAACAATTTTATGACGGATTTTCTCGTCACTCTATGTAATCAAGAGGTTAATCATCTCTGATAAAAAAAGTGGCAGCTGTTTCTAGTTGCTGGATAAAAAATATTCTTATTCAATTTCTTATTCAAAATATTTTATCATTAATTAAGGTAAGCAATGCTGGATAGTTTTGAGATCTGCTTGCACATGGAATCTTTAATTTTACTCAGCCTATATATTCACTGTAGTAAGATGCGATATAGGTCCATTCTCATTGAAAAAGTTGTATGAATTTAATGAAAAAGTACAGTAAAATCTTTATAAGTGAAACACCTATAGGGCCTCTAAGTGTTCAAATCTGGAGGTGTTCCAGTTACAGACCTTCATTTTAGATTGGATAACAGAACTTGAAGATATATTTCCCACTTATTGAGTGGTTCCACTTTACAAGTTTTACTGTAGTTAAATTAAGAAAATAATGATCAGTGAACAGATGCCTGTACTTTACATTCAGTTTATATCTTCAACTATAATCAAATATAAAAGTCCAGCTGTCATTTGTAAAACATTATACATACCATAAATATTTTATACGAGGTTTCTAATTCTAACAATAGTTGAAGTCTTATGAGACATCAATGGTATCTGTTTATGAATGTATGAGATCAATTATGATATTCTTAATGAAACAAAAGCTTTCTAATATCAATAAATACGTAATTTCATCAAACGTTGGTGATTATCACAAACGTGACTTATTAAACCCAGATCTGTCTCTTTTACTATGTTAACCTATAGATCAGTTACATTACAATCAATATCAATGTTATTTGAGGCCATTGGTCAGAATAAAAAAATAGGTTAATATATGCTATTACTGTATGTTTGAATCAGTTGTAACAAAAGAATTTTTATATCATTTAACTATTAATTTCATATGCATACAACTTGGTGAATACAGTAAACCTGTACTTTAAAATCATTTGAACACTACCTTTCCTACAAGCTTTCATTTGATATATAATATATTTCCAGGGTTTATATCAACTGATTTTCATTCAATCATTAGGTTCATAAAATATAATTTTTAGGCAAACACTGCAATTTTACAAAGCTTTTTGTGACACTTACTTTTATGAGAATCATATTTCATTCTGACATTCTAATTTTGTTCTTAACAGAAGCACTTCCCTTGATTTTTATGAACTTTTTCCATCATTCATTTTCAAAAATTGTGACATTTGAACATTGATTACAATTTGATGAAGTAAAATAATTGATCTGGTTGGTCTCATATTTTAGCTTATTAAGTTAATAGAGCATCATAAGGGTTTAGTACTAGTTATGTAACCTTTGATCATTGGATGCAATATGGTTATTGGCCAAGGGCATTATGGTTATGTCCTTGAATATATGATATGATATGATAGATTATTACATTTGGAATTTACATTCAGTCATCAATACTCTTAACTTATCTAAACCTTGAGCCTCTGATAGGGTGATCTGCATTTACAAGTGCAAGCGATTTCACAAGTGCAAGCAATATCACAAGTGCAAGCAATTTCACAAGTGCAAGCATAATCACAAGTGCAAGCAATTTTACAAGTGCAAGCAATATTGCAATATCAATTACATCATGCAACAACCGTGTACTCTTACAGCCCACACATATAATTGAGAAAAATTTATAAGACATAAAATAAAAATTGGCATTTTTACTGCTCTACCATTGTAATTTCTTTTCAGTCATGTGATACAAAAAACACTCTTAATTACATCATGCTATAAACATGTACTTTTACAGCCCACACATATATTTGAGAATTTTTTAAAGATATTTGAAATAAAAATTGGCATTTTTACTGGTCTACCATTTACTTTTCAGTCATGTGATACAAAAACGCCCTTAATTACATCATACTCTTACAAACATGTACTCGATCCTGCAATTCACCCTTAAGAAAAAAGCCATGGTAGCCATGATATTCCATGGTCCGTCCATGGTTATCCATGGTTTTCCATGGAAATTCATCGTTTTTCATGGTATTTTCCATGTAATTTCATGGACGTCCATGGTAATCTTCCATGGATATTTACCATGATCTTCCATGGTAATGAGTGGTTTGGTAATTGGTTTTTCATGGAATGCCATGTTTTTACCCTGATACTAAGTGACTTGGAGTTGTAAAATCAACAATTTTGGCAGTTTTTATATTTACCAAAATCTTCCAAATTGAATCAATGTTTTAATGAATGAATCCAAACTGGATTGAGACTAATCATAGAGAGAAGAATATGATGTCCCCATCAATTTTTTGAGAAAGTCAACCCCCTTGGCAAAAGCTAACTATGGGCCTGAAATACAACCATGCACCTTATTTTCATAATCTAGATATATGTTTAGTTCTATGATAAAGATGTTTTCATAATCTAGACATGTTTACTTGGAGTTTTTAATCCTATTTGGTTTTATTTGATCAACAATGAGTTTTTGACTTGCACTGTCTACACTCACAGACAATTATAATTATTCCTGAAGAGGAAGCACTCATCATAAATAATAACAATTAAGATCATAATACATGTATTTTAGAATTATACAAATGAACTATATAATCTGTTGCAAAGAGAAATTTTAACACTAATTTGAGAGTTAAGAAACCTAATTAACATAGAACAATGACAACCAAATATTTAAAAATTATGCAAATGATTATGACTTCTTTTTAAATAGATTACATAATTATAGTAACCTTAGTACATAGACAAATAGATTTTTGATCACTTAGGCATTATATTTCAGTTGGCAGTCATAGGCTTGTGTTTAATCCCCCACCTTAATTTCAAGTCAAAATTCTAAAAAGTATATGGATTTTTCAGACAATGTGCTCATGAAGGTCAAATGAGACTTTATTTGGAAAAGTTCAATGTTCATTATACATTATTCTTTTTTCTGCATCCAAAAAGACCAAACAAATAGTCATGGAAAACCATGGATTTTTCAAAAGATCAAAAGAATGACCATGGAAAACCATGGCTTTTGATTGCACTTTCCAAAACATCAAAGAAATATCGATGGAAAAACATGGCTTTTGATTGCACTTTCCAAAACATCAAAGAAATAACCATGGAAAAGCATGGCTTTCGATTGCAATCAACCGACTTCCATGGCTTTTGATTGCAGTATCCTCAACTTCAAAGAAAGAAACCATGGTTTTTATTGCATTCTAAAATGTAAGACATGTAATTTAAGGAAAAGAGTTATTTATTTTTGAAATTATTTAATTTTAATTTTCATAACTGAATATTAAAGAAACAATAAGAAAACAAAACAGAGGTAGGGCTAGTTTGACTTAATCTTTCCAAAAGACTAGAAGTGTTTGGCCTAAAAAATAAGGAATCTCTGTATCTAGTCTTGATCTACGCAAAAGCCCTATACATATTTATCTTTGAAATCTTGTGGCCTACTCAGTGCTGCATTAACTGCATTATCATATTTCTTTTTAGAAAAGTTACATAATTTTTACATATTTGTAAGGAAGCTGAGTTTAACATGTTCCTGCTAAACCTAAAATAACCAACTTGGATCTCTGTGTGTCCTGGTAAAAACCATGACACATCCATGAAAAAACAACTACCAAACCACTAATTACCATGGAAAATCATGATAAATATCCATGGAAGATTACCATGGGTGTCCATGAATTTCCATGGAAAGTACCATGAAAAGCCATGAATTATCATGGATTACCATGGGCGTACCATGGAATACCATGGTTACCATGGCTTTTTTCTTAAGGGCGACTCATAAAATTAAGAAAATATAAAACAAAATAAAAATTGGCACGTTTACTAACTGGGCTACCATTATAATTCACTTTAGTCATGTGATACAAAAAAATCTAAGCGATCAATTAAATGATCTGTGGTACTTCTGTTTTTAGATTGAAAAACTGTGTTATCACTTTAGATAAACAAATGCTATTTCAAGTATAGTTTCAAGTGTAGCCTCTAAAATAGATATGATTTATTGATAATGACAGGTAGCACTGTTTTAGGAATTGGCTGGTTATAGAATGGGGTATCAAATGTTTCCTCTTTTAGCAAAATATGAGTTTAGACACATGTCTGTGTTCTCTGGAATTTGTATTTTTTAGCAGACATATAGTGACATTGAGGGTCTGAACTCTTAAGTGCACTAATAACAGTTAAATAAATTTTTGGAAGTGACATTTTCTTGGCCACAATTTTACCTAAAATCTCTTGCTAAGAAGCCATATGTTCTGGAACCTGTATTATATATTTTTTAAAGTGTGTCTTTTTTAGTTCTTCACTTCAGTTCACAAAATTATTGTCACATAAAAGACCCTAACTTGCATCATTGAAAATGTTGTAAAATTAAAATAATACTAAAAGTTTTTTTTTTGTTCTTTCAGTTGAAGAGTGTTGGACCGAAGCTGGTGCCATTCTTCAAGACAGTGGCTATATTTTTCGTGCTCTTCCCGACTTCTGACACGTCAACACTGTTCTGTTGTGTCATTAAGATTCTCCCAATTCTGTCGCTGATTGTATTTGTGTTGCTACACGGCATGAACCTGGATGAGGTCTATGTGTATTCACGACGCGTGTTACTTGGACTCATTTTTTCAATGATCGGAGATATCTGTCTGGTATGGAAAGCAAATTATTTCCTCCATGGGATCGCATCCTTCGCGATTGCCCAAGCATTCTACGCTAGAGCTTTTGGGTTGCTGCCTCTGAAACACATCTCCGGGGCTGTATGCTTCACCGTTGGAGCAATCACGTACCTGTATTTAGTGCCAGGACTTGAAGGCCCGATGGTGTATTTCGTTGCTATGTACACAGCTCTTATCATGTTCATGGCATGGAGGGCTATCGCGAGGGTACAGTTCTTCGAAGACGATTGGACTTGGAATGACGATCTTTGGACTTGGACGAAATTATGCGGATGTATGGGTGCTCTTCTGTTCATGGTGTCTGACCTCACCATAGCTATGGACAGGTTTAGATTCTCTGTGCCATTTGCACACACATTCATCATGATGACATACTATGCCGCACAAATGATGATTTCGCTCTCTGTAATTGACAGTCAAGTTGACATCGTTCTGGAGAAAAGTAAAAAATTGTAACTTAACAAGACTTCAACAAACAGTACTCTACAATACAACTGTTGTGATTACTAAGTCACCGTTGTTTTGGATTTCGTAAAATGACAGTATTTAATGAAGAAATTGAAACTGAATCAGCGCACATCAAAGAAAAAGCAGTCAATCAATCAGACGAGTGGCGGGGCCACTTGGATGGTACGGGAAAAGAAGTTGATACTTCACTTTATAATTTATCAATGCAAGCCTCTTTTTGAGGATGACGAATCGATGCTTCTATTTAGTTCTGTAAATATTTACACCTATATTCAGCTTTAATAGTACACATATTCCTAAGGAAGCTTTATGACAGAAAAACAGTTGTTTGGCCAAATGGTCTCCCAATGTTAGTGTGTATTATGCTATTGTCATGGCAATGTTGATAAATATTAACTCATTTTCAATGGACAGTTAGTAGACAATTAAAAAGTGGTAATTATTTTTGATTACCACATAATTACCACTGTCTTAGTCATGTTTTGAAGACAGGTGGTGATTTGACCAAGAATGATAAGGTACATGTAGTTGTAGCAATTATTTAAAGGTAGATTGAGATACCAACTCTTTAAAAACAATTCTCAATTTTGGATTCTTAGAGGCTTATTTAAATAACAGACTTTACACCTTGTGTTCATTTTTCTACAATGTGGATATTACTGTACTGTACATAGAATTTTTACGATGTTCTTTTATGGATTCTACCTTTAAATAATTATTCAATTATGAGATGATGAAAGGAATTGTTGCACTTCTTTAGATGTAATTTACCTCAAGGTGTATTTGTGTTTCTATGGTAACCAGCACCTGCCAAGCATCCAATTATCTCTTAGATTCATCCTGTTCTAACATAGCAGCAAAATACATAGGAATATTTTTTATACAATTGAGTATCACGAAGTCTATAGTTAAATCTAGATGTTGAAAAATTATCATCATCATCTGAGGATTCGAAGTAAAACATTCAATATATGTGAATTTGTAATTTATCATTTTTGGCAAAAAAGACGGAGGCTATTTTTTGAATATGTCATGAATCATGTTTCAATTAATGCATAGTTACCATAGCATGTTGCCATAGCAACATCATTGTTGTATCATTTACTATAAAATATTTCACTTCCTCGTGTATGAAAGCATATATCTTTCTATGTTATCATATCCACCTAGTGCATGTAGTTATTGTTATTATAATATTGTTATTAGGTTGTTGTGCCACACATTGCCAAATGGTGTTGCCATTCTGTCATCAAACGATGCGGTATTTATCTATCAATCATGTTATTATAAATTACCCGTGTGTTTAATGAGGTTTTACTTAGTTCTAAAGTAGTCTTGTATTGAGGATTACAAATCACTTGTACAGATTGTTGTATCGTTCACTGTTAATATTTCATAATTATATACATATAAGTCCATTTTCTCTCGTTTCAACATCAATCAGTCTAGCGCCTAGTCCCGAGAAACAAATAGAAGATTGCTCCTATTATATGCTTAATGCTTTTGTTGGGAACTTTGCATCAGACTGTTGTATTGTAGCACTGCTTAGATCTAGAACTTCACAAAATCTCTTGGGTCTATTTTTGATATGGTTGAAACTTATGGTTGAAATGATTATTGGTTTGATTTACTTTTGATGATAATTTAAGTATGAACCACATCAAAAGTGGACACCTCCAACTTGTTCATATACTCATATTATTATGAGCTTTACACTTCAACATACACTCCCCTCCATAAGTTTGGCAACTGGTTAATGCCCTTTACCCTTTATCAAAGGCGGCTTATGTTTGGTGATTTAAAAGGATTATCAAAATTGTCATAGATCTCTGAAATTATTGTACCTACGTTTAATTAGGACAGAATTAGATTCACACACTGACAAGTTTTGATATGCTCTAATGAAAATTTCAAGTTGTCGAACTTATGGAGGGGAGTGTACATTTACATCTATTACTATGTACTGTATTCAGTCTAACACACAACCTCAAGAATTGTGATTTTTTCCATTGGTATACTTTGGACAATTACTGATTTTCCATTCATGAGGTTGTGCATCAAACTGTATATTTTAACTTATTAAGAAATGTTTTCTTTCCTTTACACTGTTATGTGCTTTTACACTGCTTTGATCTACACCTACTATATACTGTAAATTGCTTTACTTTAGTGATTAACATATTCTGTACATTAGATCACTAAATTAGATGTTTGTCTGTTATTCGTTTATCATGTCATTTTGCCAAATCGAAAAGCCACGAATGTTCTGAATGTGGCAAATTCCCTGGAGTAAATTCCACCAAAATAAACCAATTTATAGTATGAAATAGTAGATATTGCTTTTATTTACCCCTCTATAACATGTATACATTGTATATACACTTGTAGATATGCTTCTATTTACACATATTATTAAACATATATCTATGGTATCACTTTATCATGTACATCTATCATGTACATTTATCATGTAAATGTACATGTGTTGTACATGTATGTATATTCCACTAGATCTGCATTTCTCCTCACTTTATATTATTAGAGCTTATAACAATAGGACACCTCACTCTCTGCTCATTTAGTGTACATAGCATTGTGTTACATAATATTTGCACATACAAATATATATATCTAACCTACATTGTAGTCTTTTACTAGGCATTGAACGGATATTATGTAATTATCCCACCCTAAGTGCTTTATATGATTGTATAATAGCATTGTATAACTGCAATATAAAACCAACACTCATCGTATACAGCTCCCGAGAACGATATACAACTCCTAGATAGCGTATACAAGTCCTGGGCAGCGTATACAACGCTTCGACTTGATATACAACTGCTCAGTTTAGCGTGGGATAATAAGATCATATAATGGTTGATTCTGTATATCATTATACTCTCGTGAGTATATGATATATTCACTCGTTCCCTTCAGTCACTTGTGAATAAACACGATATACAGAATCAATCATTATATAACCTCATAATACTCTTATGATTTGGTCACATTGTTAATTTATGGTGCAGCCGTAATTAAAAAAATAGTAATAATGAAAGAAAAATTAAAAAGGTTATAATCATAGAATAGAAAAAATTGCAAGTACATATTAATATCATCTTTAAGCTTGTACATTATCAGATCTCAAATTCTTGAATATTGTTTTGGTGTCATCGGTGTTTTATGAATGAGGCTTTAAGTAACACACACACAGGGCAATGTATTTCAAACAAGTGGCTTTGGGGGAAGATGTATAAGATGTACTTAAATTGAAATATAACTGTGAGCTAGAGATGTAGTGTTTAAAGGACATTTTGAGATCCAGGCCCATAAACAGCTTTTGCCAGGGGGGTCACTTTTCAAAAAAATTCCAGGGGAGGTTCACAATTGACAACTTTGGCTCAAAATCAATTGAAACGTGCTCAGAATGGTGAAAAACTGCATGATTTTGAAAGAATTTTTGGCCAGGTGTCATTCGAACCCTCCTCATGGCTACGGGCCTGAGATTTGAGACTGCTGTTCGAGTAACAAAATGCTTCCGATGTAAGTAAATGTTGAAGAAAGTGAAAAGAATGTATGTTATAGTTGTTATATTATCTGATTTTGCTGTATTGAATTATAAACAAAATTGGAAAATCATGTTTATATTGTCAGAAATTCAGCTAAATTGTGGATTTCAGCATAAGGTATTGTTTCAAAGATGACACAACTAGGAAATGGAAATTATATTGATTTACAATAAGAAAACAAGTAATATGATAGTTATGGTTAGAAAGAGGGGCAATGGGTCATTTCATTTGCTTGGCATAAATCAACAATTTTCAACAAAATTCGAGGAAGACATTTCAGTCAATGTACACTCTAAATAAATATTGAAAATTGACTTGTTTAAAAGCATTTGTAGAATAGAAAAATACAAGACTCATTAATAGAATATCCATTTTCTCGCAAAAATGATATTTTACCATTTTAACCTGGTACGTGATACCAAATAAAACATTCCACGAAATGAAACACAAATCAATTTATCATAATTTATGTTATAAAAGGAAAAAACATAAACATTTGTTTTTCTTATCATAAATCCTTATAAATTGACGTATTCCCTACGAAACTAGAATATTGATTTACAGCGGGATTGTTATCATAACACTTCAATATAATAGTTGTTATGACAAAACAAGAAGGGAGTTATTTATAATTTAGTTATCTTGTTATCAGACATTTATTTTCTGAAAGTCTAATTCTTGTTTCGGGATCTATGAAATGATTTCAATGTCATATTGGTATAGTCGATTAAATAACAGGCATTTGTGCAGTAACATTATTGATTGTTGTGGCTATGGGGAATTTCTATATCATTTATTTATTGAATGGCTGGTCTTATGTACTTCTTAAAGGCTGGGGTTAATAATACTTTGTTTAAAATTATTTTATTCTTATATACTAAAAACTCGTTTGGACGATCATGTATCATTTGTATGTAACATTATTTCTCTCAAAATAGTTTAACTATGGTTATTTTTCAAAAATGCCTCCAGGATAGTATTAAATATATGAAATACAGTATTTCTTTGATCTGGATAAGGGGATGTTAAACATTGTTTTTGTGCTCTAGCCTTAAATAAGCAGTCCTGGATTCTTAATACATCCTATAGATCCATAGTATTATAAGTTATGATAATGGAAAATAAATAGACATTCGTCACGGAAACTTACCATATCTCATGATACAGTTTGTTTAGTATCCTAGCTAAGGCAAGGGGTTGTGTGTGTTTGCAAGTCAGTGGTATGTTGAGGTTTTCTTAGCACCCATGCATATTAGACTAATAGTAGTCTCTTGTCTTTAATATGTATAGAAACATCTTTAACATGTATAGAATTCATGGGCAGTATTCAATAGATTTTAGTAGCCTCTGTTGTAATGCCCAGATGTAAGACGATTATAGTGAGCACATGATGTAAACCATATACTTTCTTAATCCCCTCCCATGGATGTCACAATATAATTGAGTGGTGGTTGTCAGATTATAAAGATTTAATTTATGAGTGAAAAATGTTGTTGTTTTTTGGAAATCAGTATATGTTAAAACTAAATAAAAATGTAAGAAATATGCATACAGTTGGTTTTGTTATATTCTAACATTTGAAATTGCTAATTCGTTATATTGTAGTGGTCCTTTACATTTTCTTGCCATACAACAAACCAAATTAAAAAAATTAAAGAGGGCACCAAATTAAAAACAAACAAAGAATCATTGTGTCAAGAATAACACCACATCCCTCATCTAACTATTTCAGTGATTTTCCCAGCATTAAAGCAAGTGAGCACAGGACCCACCTGAGATTTTGATAATAGGGTTGCACCCACCTGGGAATCCATTTTCACCCACTTGGAAATCATGAAAAAATAGGCATATTTTGACCAATTTTGGTCTGAATTGTGCAAATGATTATTTTGTACCCACTTGAGAAAAAATCCTGCGGAGAACACTGCATTTGCATTTAACCCAAGAAAGCACAGGGAAATTGAATCCCATCTTCATTCTTGACTGTTCAGTCGCCTGCATTGTGGAATCAGCGGTATGAGCCAAGGGGGACTAATGCATAGGAAATATACATCATTTTCAATAAAGGAATGGCGTACCTGTTATTCAGATAGAATAAATGGCAGTATAAGTTTGGGTTGGACCAGATTATGGATTAAGCTAAAAATTGACTAGTTACTAAATTTTTTTAATCAAATATTTATAAATGGATAATTGTAAATAAAATTGGCATATGTAATCTGTTGTTTAATCAACTTTCAAGGAATTTTTAACATAGTATCAATGGGGATTTAGTCTGATCCTACTTGAGAACTTGAGAAATTATATAAAAGTGAATATGCAGTGTGTCTCAAAAAAAAATGCTACACTTACAAAAAGTTCAATATCTTTCATGATCTTGACTTTTCCCCTAAAATGTACTTAGATCAGATCAGATTCAAAATCTGTCCATGATTAGCAGATTTTATAGACGCATGTGAAATCTGATTTGCGCCAACTTCTCAGTGGTTGGATATGTGGTGATCAATTCTTTTTTGGTGGGAATGCTGTGGACAGTGATATCTTGATATGATTAATGATTCAGTTGTTTCTTTCCTGGATAGAAATACAAGATTTCATTGTCAGGGTGTTCAATTTTGTTACGTATGATGGCAACAGGATGGTGCAAAGGCCTGTGGCAGATTGTTTGGTAGAAATCTTTGGAAATCAGAAGATAGCATTGTATTACAAAATGGATTGGTCCCCAGGGTCATCCCACTTTACACCCTTGATTTTTTAAATGGCCTCTGAAAGTGCTTTACAGCATCACAAACTGACCTAAATGAACTTGAGCAAAAATAATTGATGGAATCAGTGTGATATTACAATGCGTGTGCGCATGGGCAAGGGTACCTCAGATTTGCTTTGGAGAACATGTTGAGGGGACCACATGTTTATGTTTATGTGGATGGACCCAATGATCATATGTAAGACAAATAGGAAAATTACAGAATGACTGAATTAAAGGTCAAGCTTCTACTCAGAAGAAAGTTAAATGTTAAAGAAACTGTTCCTCTTTTGTCATTTGGTCCATTCAATCACTTAGAAGTTGGTGCAAGTCAGATTTTACCATGGGACACTAAAAGCTGTCCTGTGGAGCCAATCAAGGACAGATTTTGAATCTGATGGTTTCAAATTATTTGAAAAAGATTTGTCTTTTGGTATCCAAAGTACATTTTAGGGGAAAAGTTAAAATTATGAAAGATATTGAACTTTTTGTAAGTGAAACATTTTTTTGAGACACACTGTATAAGTACATAAGTCTCCCTCGTAGAATATATGTGCATAATTCAAATATGCATCAAATAGAATGAAATCTAGTGAAATATGTAAATCCTATTAAAAAGAACATAATTCACAGAGATTTTGAAGCGTTTTAGCCTCTATTTATCCATATTCCACAACTGCTACACTGCTACCACAGCATCTATCGAAAGTGAAATACCCTTGAACCAATGATGTCTATTATGCAGGTCTGAGGAATGCCAGCCAGAATTGGTTGAAGTAATTGAACATTTGCAAGATTGATTGGAAAACTTGATAACTTCCCAGGGGCAATGGTTTGCTACTTCATCTTGTCAAACATAACAGGTCCCCTTACACAAAGAGTATTGCTAATTCAGTTTTCCAATGAGAAATGCCATAATTTACAAGAAGAAACAGAAACACCGTGGGCGTAATGTTTTGCACAATGACTTGGGCATAACAACTGAATATATTAAGAACAGCTCAAAAGTAAACAAGAAAATGAAATTCCAAAAATATTCCAATGGCCAGTTAATATAAGAGACCTGTGAACAAATCGTGAATAAAAATTTTCTAGTACTATGTTCTATGACTCGAATGTAACGAAAATTCTGAAACAGAATGACGGGGACAGGGAAAACTCAGTATGGCTATAATAGCAAGTATTGAGTTTTAACTAGCTGTACAGGTAAAAATCACCGTATCAAAGAATTCAATGCTAAAAATCATGTTCTCTTATCATTTAGCTAATGCGATACCTAAGAGGTGTTCAATTCATTCAATAATGCCATGATAAATCACTGAGTAAAAATAAATACAAGGTCAGTGCGTCTCAAACAGATATAAATTGAGATTGATTTTTCTAATCATTTGACAAATGCACTTGAGGATAATAATATTCTTTTCTCTTTGTTACACGTTAAAGAATTCACAATTTTTCATTTTTCTATCAAACAGGAAAATGGTAATGTACAAACCTAGCACATGTATTATTTGTGTGAACCTTTTCAAAATGTATTTCTGTCAACCTCAAATATTTTTCAAAACCCCTATGTTGTCCCATATCAATAACATACTCCCTTTATATAATTGTCTTGAACTCTCCAAATCCCTCACAAATGACATATAAGAGGGGGTCTGGTAAAACAAGAGACTCAGACAGCAAGTGTCTCCTAAAAGAGATTCATAAACCAAGCATCTCCTTAAAAAGATCAGACAACAAGCATCTCCTAAAGAGACTCTTACATCATACATCTCCTTCGGGAGACTCATACACCAAGCATATCCTGAAGAGATTCATATGTCATTCATCTCCTCCGGGAGACTCATGCACCAAGCATCTCCTAAAGAGACTCAAACATCTCCTTCGGGAGACTCAGACAGCAAGCATCTCCCAAAGAGACTCATACATCTCCTTCAGGAGACTTCAGACAACAAGCATCTCCTTAAGAGATTCATACATCATACATCTCCTTCATGAGACTGAGACAGCAAGCATCTCATAAAGAGACTCATGCATCTCCTTCTGGGGACTCATATTAAGATATCTTCTCCAGTAGACCTCGATAATGCTGGACAAAACATCCATGAATTTACTTTATTATGGCCTCACAAAGAGCTAATTAGATACAACTGTCAGTGAGGTCTCTTGTATTAAGAAGAGGATGAAATTACACAAGTCAAGAGAACTAATATTTTACAAAATTACTTCCTTTATCCTGATGTAATCTAGTCTAATAGAAATCTCCCAGTCAAACTCGCCATTTATTACACGCGTAGGATTAAATTCATTATTATAACTTGTTTACTCAGACATCGGAGAAACTCAGCCAAGATTTATTGACGGTTAAATCTGTAAAGCCAAGGTAAATGAGGGATATGCTAAAGTTGCAAGGAATATTTTAGGTTTGAGTTGTTTACTACAGTCTCATATCAAGGTCATTTGTAACCCCCCCCCCCGCCTCCCTTACATATGGTATATCCAGTAGGGAAAAAGATAGAGGAGGGAGATCTAATTCCTTGATTTGACATAGTGACCACATCAAAAAATAAAATCTGACAAAAATAATATAAAATTCAAAAAGCAGACTACTTTATGTAATGATGTACATATTATAATGTTCCAAATTTAAGATAAATCACATGACTACAAAAGTGAGGAATGTCATTTTTGCTTTCTATCACAATCTCAGTCTTTGCATTTGAGGGTCAAAAAATAATTTTGAGTATCTGATAGGTCCCTCCCCTTTATTAGGGCATCATTACAAAGTTCCTTTCGGACGAAGAAAATAAATGATTATTGAAGAACTGTATCGATATTTCATTAATTCACGAAGATTTTAAAAATGATTTTATGTCTCCCAATGCTGCACCCTCCCCTTTTTACCAATGATAAGATGAAATAATGTGTATGGAAAACATTTTGTATAGCTGATAGCTATTAATGTAATCCAATAAATATAGTGTCACACAAAGTGACTGACAACATATTAATAACATACACATATTGTGCATTTAATGTATATTTAGATGTATGCAATTAATGTAAATGTATCATATTTTATCGTTGTCATCGTTATATTGTCACATTGCTCACGACACAGAATATCATGATTCATCATCGTGAAAAACCTGTTCACTGATTTTTTTATGCACAATAATTCTAAAAGTGACAACATCGATGAAAGATATGAAGCAGTCTTTGGCAAAGGACAGAATAAAGTCTAATGACATGATTTTAGATAATTCATAGGTAGGCTACTTACAAGATCTCGTCAAACAGCGAGCATTTAAGGTTCTTTGTTAAGCTGATCATAATGCCAAGTTGGGCGATTCACATAGCGTTGTAGCCATTTGCCGTTGCTTATGATATAGCGCCAAGCAAATTCACAATATCATGTCTGGTTAGTAATTGTGATAAATTATAGTTCCAAGGTTTGTCAGTTTATTTTGATATTACTATGATAAGCAAACCATTTGCATTTGGAGGTCTTATTAAAGTCAGGAGTCATTCATTCTGAATTCTGTGCCGCAACTCTTGTTCTATTTATAATTGCTTCCATTAGGCTATCATATTGGACAAAATATACATTTATTTAAAAAATCGTTCAATATATATTTTTTCAAAAACCAGCCTAGAGACTAAGAGTACAACATATACATTTCAATCAAAATGTGACATGTAAATTATCACAACACTAAGAAGTGCATGTACACCCATGATTGAAAAATATGAGATGATAAATAAAACCTAAACAGAATATAAATAGGCGTAACATGTCAGTCACATAAGAGGCTCATACTTCAGGGGTGTCACTAGAATTTTTTCACAACAGGCTAACTAAATGAAAACAACAGGCAAAGTTAATAGAAATCATAAATTTAACATGGAAAAGTTAAAAGTCCCTAAGGAAAATCGCCTGTTGGCTGCTGCTCATGAAACCCCTGTACTTGTATTCATCATTTTCACAATTTTATTCAGATATTGTGCAAAAAAATTTTCTTTAAAATTCGTCTGACTCATACCTGCCTATACACTCACTCATACACCCAGTGTATTTATTTTTATTTCAATTGCAAGCCTACCAGTCTTTTCTATAACTACAACTAAAATACAACAGCCTACGCAAACAACATTTAATAACTTGATAATGATCTTAATTGCCCCACAAGTTGTCACATGTATAAACATGTGAGAATACAACTGTTAAATAAAAGTCGAACATAGGATTTACGGTATAGATGCGCACAGCACACATACTTTAAATTTAGCGATAAACCTCCACATGTAATGAGTCAATCAGAGTTTGTCATTGCTCAGCCATGGCGATTTCTGTATTATCAAGCTACATGCATATAATTATCATGGGCCTACAGTAGTTTCTGATTCATTGATCTCCAAATTCTAAATGATCGATCCTCGTCAAATTGTAGTGTGGTTTTTCTGTGATCTCAGGGTAATGTCATGGTGGTGATGATGATAGAGATATATCAGAGACGTTGATGATAAAATAATCCATCCCATTTCCTATATTATAAGAATAATTTCTGTTTGTGTTTAGAGTTTGGAAACAGTCCTTTGTGTTTAAGCCTCCTTGTTGCTTCCCTCAGGTGCTTAGGTTGTATAGGTGGCTTCTCATTCCACTGTTCGATCACATTTAAGGCTGGAAATGAATAAAAGGTAAAATATATACAAGGCATTAACATGCAAAATGTCACCACCTGCCATTTGTTACAGATGCTGACTGCTGTTACAGACCCCAAATGCCAAACACCAATTGCCAAAAACTGGCCAAAACAGTTGGAGACTATAACAATATGTCACCATTTCTGGCAGTGACATAAAAATGAAAAAATATGTGATAATGAATAAGTAGAAACTCATCATCACTCACACAGTCAATTGAATAATAAACAAACCTTTCCTCGGGCAAAAAAAAGAAAACGGCATGAGAAGTTCAAAGATCTGTATCGGTACTAGTTTTGTAAAGATTAAGAGATTAATTTTTATTGTGTCTTCAAAGGTTCAAGGTTCACCAAACAATTTATATACAATGTAATGCTGACATCTATTTTTCAAGATAATATAAAAGGAGAAGTGTTATGTTCATAGATACAAATTAGCACAATCATTTTCAAATTGATAATATTGTTTCAATGTTAATGTCTGCCAATAAGTGTCAGTGCTCTGCGCACAATGCCACCTACTTCCTATTCCATAAAATGTAAAAGTAAAGTTTAGTGGTCTTTCCCTCCATTGGAAATACACAGGGGATCAAAAAAGACCAGTCAGTGTCAATGGGGCTTAATCTACGATATGTCTCGTTTGAGATGTTTAAGGTGTCAAATGAAAGCTTCCAATTAAACTACATCAACTACATAATAAACCATACCTTCTTCGACAAGTTCTCCAACAAAAACTTTGGATATGCCTGCCATTGCTATGACAACATTCTGTGATGGTATAGATCCTGTCACTGAAGACATCAACTGTAACACACAATAACAATGGATTTGTATTAGTAAAGCATATATGATGCCATTGCTATGACAACATTCTGTGATGGTATAGATCCTGTCACTGAAGACATCAACTGTAACACACAATAACAATGGATTTGTATTAGTAAAGCATATATGATGCCATTGCTATGACAACATTCTGTGATGGTATAGATCCTGTCACTGAAGACATCAACTGTAACACACAATAACAATGCATTTGTATTAGTATAGCATATATGATGCCATTGCTATGACAACATTCTGTGATGGTATAGATCCTGTCACTGAAGACATCAACTGTAACACACAATAACAATGGATTTGTATTAGTAAAGCATATATGATGCCATTGCTATGACAACATTCTGTGATGATATAGATCCTGTCACTGAAGACATCAACTGTAACACACAATAACAATGCATTTGTATTAGTAAAGCATATATGATGCCATTGCTATGACAACATTCTGTGATGATATAGATCCTGTCACTGAAGACATCAACTGTAACACACAATAACAATGGATTTGTATTAGTAAAGCATATATGATGCCATTGCTATGACAACATTCTGTGATGGTATAGATCCTGTCACTGAAGACATCAACTGTAACACACAATAACAATGCATTTGTATTAGTAAAGCATATATGATGCCATTGCTATGACAACATTCTGTGATGGTATAGATCCTGTCACTGAAGACATCAACTGTAACACACAATAACAATGCATTTGTATTAGTATAGCATATATGATGCCATTGCTATGACAACATTCTGTGATGATATAGATCCTGTCACTGAAGACATCAACTGTAACACACAATAACAATGGATTTGTATTAGTAAAGCATATATGATGCCATTGCTATGACAACATTCTGTGATGGTATAGATCCTGTCACTGAAGACATCAACTGTAACACACAATAACAATGGATTTGTATTAGTAAAGCATATATGATGCCATTGCTATGACAACATTCTGTGATGGTATAGATCCTGTCACTGAAGACATCAACTGTAACACACAATAACAATGGATTTGTATTAGTAAAGCATATATGATGCCATTGCTATGACAACATTCTGTGATGATATAGATCCTGTCACTGAAGACATCAACTGTAACACACAATAACAATGCATTTGTATTAGTAAAGCATATATGATGCCATTGCTATGACAACATTCTGTGATGATATAGATCCTGTCACTGATGACATCAACTGTAACAATGAATTTGTATTAGTAACTACGTATAATTAATAAGAAGAGGGAAATTAGGACTAGACAACTTCTGGTCAGCTAAATACGTTTGACACAGTGGGCAAATCTAATACAATCAGCCCTGTAAGATCTAATTGAAAGCCCATGATGTAACACATGACTCAAAAATAGTCTTCAGTCGTTGGAATTTAACAAGTATGTTCATCTAATTGCTTGCTATTACACAATAATTATTTAATACAATACAGTAAAATCTGTAAAGGGGATGTCATTAATTTAATGTAAAATGCATCTCTGTAATGGAACACCTTCTAAGTGGAATATATTTTAGTACCAAAGGTAATCCACGTACACAGGTCTTACTGCATTCAAAATTTAAAAAAAAAAAAATCAAATTCCATGAGCTTAGAAACATCAAACAACAAAACTGTAAGTCATACATGTAACTACAAGTAAGAAATGAAACTTTCCATACCTTCTTGATTGCCGCCTTTGGGAAAGCTGCTCGTCTGTACATCTCATACCTGTTTAGCTGATCCTCTGAGAAGTTGGACACAAGAACCCTGAAACAGAAGATAAATGCATATCCATAATGAACAACATCTAACAATCCCTAACCATCAGGTTGCGTTTAGGCTTGCATATAAAGTCAAAAGATCAACCTATACATATGACCAATTGTCCATACAAATGCATCGCTTAAATATTTTCCGTTCACGTTTAGGTTGTGAAAAACATTGCGAGCTTAAACTCCCTATTATCTTCCTTGTACAGTAAAACCTGTATAAATCAAAATATCCCTCAACTGAACTCCTCTCACTTTGTCACTGAGAGGACACTATTTTCTAACATGTACAATCAATAGAAGGGTCAAGTCAGAGTCCAGTGGTCATGGCTTTGATATCATCCCTTACGGAAAATAAAAGCTGTGACAGCGCTGCCACAGCGCTGTCGCAGCGCTGTGACAGCATATAGGCTTAAACTGATGGCTGGATCAATTTCAGCGACAATGCTCTCACATCCATACGCTGCGAGAACGCTGTGAGAGCGCTGTCACAGCATTGTATTTCCATCCATCGCTGCGAGAGGGATGTGACAGTAATAAAGTGGCTGGATCAATTACAGCAACATGCTATCTTAGCCAGAGTTTGTGGCAGCGCTCTCACAGCGCTCTCACAGCCCTCTCACAGCCCTCTCACAGCAGGAAGTACCAATGCATTGTGGGTTAAAAAATTCAAACTGAAAATCAGTTAGAGCAGGAAGTTTGTAGGAGGAAAAAGCAAAGGAATTATGCTGAAATGGCCATTATATCATTACTGATTTATAAAGCACATGTAAGGTATTGTACTACTGATTATTTATAGATACCTTTGGAATGTTTTAGTGATCTAAGGAAAAGGATCAAATGATATGAATTTTGTGCAAGTTAGTACTGGTTAAACTAGAAGTCTGAAATATCAATGTATATAGTCCATATAAACTATATGTCCATATAAAGACTTGCAGATGAACTTTATAATTTCAGAAAATTCCAGGTTGGTTCACATTTGATAAGTTGAATGGGTTAAATGACTTTAAATATGTATGCAAAAATGCCAAAGGAAAGGACCAAAAATTGTTGCAGAACCCATCCAGACATAAGAAAAAAACATGTTGGGCCTGAAGCCAATGGGGGGGTCACCTTTCAGAAAATTCACAGTTGGTTCACCCCTCCTCCCTCTCCTGCCAGTCATAAGGAAAACAAACTCCAGCTAATTTCATGGCCAGTTCATTTAAATATGAATATAAATGAGTTGGTCATGAATTAGTAGGTTAATCCATCAGCCAACAACCAGCAGTTGGATTGGCAAATGTAAGCTAAGTCGATCAAGTCAAAGAGAGTAATTGTTTATGAAACTTGTCAAATAATAGTACAATAACGTCATTTCTAAGGGCAATATAGTGAAATATTGGGCCGAGGGCCGAAGGCCCAAGGTCCAATATTTCACTATATTGCTCGCAGAAATGACGTTATTAGTATTATAACCACCGTTGACAACCAGGGCTGAAATAGCAAGAAAATCTTACGCATTGAACGATATCTAATTTCCCGGGGAAAAATTGCCGGTCCAGAATATATTCTAGACCGGTCCATATGGACCACCACTATGACGTCACACATTTCTCAGGTCGATATAGTAAAAAAATGAATGCCTTCTAAACTAGCACTAAAACCCCTAGAACTGGCCCGGCAAGGTGGTAATAACTGGTAATAATAAAGGTTGGAAACAAAAGAAATAGCTAATAATTGCTCCCCTTAGCAGGCACTCCAATTTCAACCCATATTTTTAAAATCGTTTCTTATTAACGTTTAGTCAACTAGTCAAATAGAGTTATTAATTTCGTTAATGGGATTCATATTAATATTGGTATGTATGCAGCAAAAATAGTGACTGGCCAGGTTTAACAGTGTGACTGGTAAGATGTAACAGCTATTTTTTAATTTTGATTACCTATTACTAGTATTACAAGCCTAGAATCTACTTTTTCCATGCTGAATTTGAAATTTATAATTTGGAACGTTTTAAAGATATTTAAATTTATAGGCTATAGGTAATTAAGATTTATGTGTATGAAGGATACATAATCAATGCCATATATGGCAATGCTGTGACAGCGCTGTCGCAGCCTCATTTGCATGGTACATTCCGATGGGCTGTCACAGCGCTTTGAGAGCGCTGTCACAGCGCTGTGAGAGCGCTGTCGCAGCGCTGTGACAGCGGGCTGTGAGAGCGCTGTGACAGCGGGCTGCGAGAGCGCTGTGAGAGCGGGCTGCGAGAGCGCTGTGACAGCGTGCTGCGGGAGCGCTGTGACAGCAGGCTGTGAGAGCGCTGTGACAGCGGGCTGTGACAGCCAGTAAATTTGTATAAGGGATAACCATAAATCACCATTATTAAATAAACCATGCTCAAAGTTCAAAATTGAAATGCATGTCAGTGGTGAAGTGATTAGCCAATAAGGCGTTCAGTTGATTTTGACCAAAGTATGCTTGAAGGCTTCTAATGCGTTAAGGCAAGATCAAAGGATTATTACTTGAAAGAGCGCAGACGAGGCTGTCCTTTAAAGATGAAAGTCAACCTCTTTAAAATGGTATTAGGTTATGGAGTTTCTTAAAAAAACTTTTACCACAAAACCATTCTCAATGCAGCAGTTTACATGTAAAACATACTGTATTTTCATGTACAAAAAGTACACTCCGTCTTGACAAAAAAGTCAAGACTATTTGAAACAGTTTTCTTACTGCATTTTCTTTCGTTCTTCCTCTTGCTTTTCCTTCTTAGATTGCTTGCTATCCTCCCCTTGTTCCTCACCAGTTTCAGCTTCTTCTACTGTTGGTGCAGGAGCAGATGGCCCTTTAATGACAAAACATATAAGATCATTAAAACAATCCACTTCTCAACAAATAGTGCAAACAATGCAAAGAAACTATAAGTTATCAATTGCGCATGTAGTAGATTGCCTCTAGTGGAGTTTTCCCATGTGAACTGCTTCCCAGAATAAAAAATAAAATTGTATTTATGTTACCAGGACTATGCTAGTCTGTAGAGGATATACGCCTTCAACCACAGACACGGGAACAAGAGTTCATCCCCCTCCCACTCACTATATTTAGGTAGATTTTTTTACATTAGCTATACAGTGACTTGGGGGGGGGGGGATTTAAATCTTCCTGGGCCTGTGCCTTCAATTGAAGCAAGATTGATGGATCCTCTGTATGTTTACCTGCTGCTTTTGATGCTTCGTCTTTGTTTTCACCTTGATTTTGAGAAGTTTGAGTTTCAGTTTGAATTTCTTCCCCCAATTTTTTTTCATCTTTTTCATTTGGCTCATTTTCTTCAATTTTGATTCTTTTTGGTAATGGTTCAAGTGTCTCGAGATCCTCAAGATTGTCAATTTCTTTTTTCTCGTCTACATCATTGATATTCGAGTCCATAATTACTATAAAGTAGACAATGGTAGAAAGAAAAAGAAAGTAGAATTTTTTCAATATTTACATCTCGCCGGAAGTCTCGTCAAGTCTCGTCCTTTTCTCGCAAGCAGCCATATTGGAACTGCAAGTACGAAATTTCTCCTCTAAATATCGACCGATTTCTCATCCATCCTTCTTCTTTTGTACATAACTTGTAATCTTGATAGCAGACTGAGTAGTAATGTTTCCGATTTTCACAATAGTTAATTCATCACTATTTGAAAAGTTCAATAATTTTGCTCATAAAACTATGCATGTCCGAATATTTTGGGGATTTTTCTTTTCAAATATTCCTTTAGTCAATTTTGTTTCCTCGGCTCCTTTGGGTCATGTAACAGTCCGAACTTCTAAAGGTAGGCTTGCTCGAATGCAAGGCAATTTCATTATCTCAAGTTTACTACCTTTTTTGTGTGAATCTGTCTTTATCATTGAATCTGAAACGGTGCATTTTCCTGCAGTCCAGTCAGTTTACCATGATATACTTGATTGATTTGAAATTAATTGTTCCTTTAATTTTAGGATGTTGATGCCCAAGAAGAATAGAGTGGCCATCTATGAACACCTCTTCAAGGAGGGTGTTATGGTTGCAAAGAAGGACTTCAACGCCCCAAAGCATCCAGAGTTGGAAAGTGTGCCCAACCTTCATGTGATCAAGGCTTTACAGGTAGGGTCTTCGTCAGAGTGTATATCATTCTTATGGCTACGTAGATTTGTATTTTTAATTCATACATATTCATAACCAAACCCGTCTGCCCCAGTTATCTACTCCTGACCTCGTAGATCTGGGCCAGACTCGATCCAATGCAAAAAATGGGGTATTTACTCCGGAAAAAACACACTGGTTTTTCAATGTATAATACGTGCTGATAAATGAATAAACATCATAAAAATCACTTACGTGTTTGTTCCTTGTATCAAACTTTGTATTTATATTAGGTTTCCATCGCTGGATGACGGCTAATAAATAAGAACGAAACGTCTAAACGCAGCAAAAAGAAAAATTCTTCTGCAATCTGTTCGTGATCTCGTAGAATATCGAGAAGTCTCGGCTGCTTATTTCGTTCAGTACTACATTCCGTCAGTTCAACAAATTGAAAAATCGTATTTAATGTCCACCATATTTCTTTCCAGTTTAAATACAACACAGACACGTCTGTTTTATAAAGTAATCTACGTTTTGATAACAAATCTGCTGAACAAATCGTAATATTTGGAATGTATTGATTCCCGGGAAATGTATTTTCGTTCCATGAAAGTTAAAAAAAATTATCGCGTCACATTCGTGTTACGTCACATCACGTGACTTTATTCGGTGCGGAGAGCTGACGAAATATTGACGAAATGTTGTGCCCATTTCAACATCAATATAACAAACAAAACACCACATTTACGCGTAAGTTATGTTCTCTTTATTTCAAATAAATACTTGGGTTTACATAGTACCCGATGTTTTGGTTGGATGGCTAATAGGGAATGAATAATAAGTGATGATTCAGCAGTGTGTTTTTTCCGGAGTAAATACCCCCTTTTTTGCATTGGACCTTGTCTGGCCCTAGATCTACGACAATTCAGAATCGGGAGTAGATTACTGGGCCAGACGGGTTTGGTTAACATATTCACTGACATAATTACAAACATGGACCCGAATTTTTGCATTTATTTCTGATCACATTATGTCAACTGTTATATTTTTGGCACTATTAGTTTTCTTACAGTCCACATTTCGTTTATTCATTGCATTTCACACTAATGTCTAACTTCTACCAAGTGGTTGCAGGTCATCTAAAATTTATCTATTAAATAGTCACACACCTAATAAGTACTTTTTCATATTCCAGTCATTGAAATCACGTGGTATGGTGACTGAACAGTTCGCCTGGCGCCACTACTACTGGTACCTGACAAACCAGGGTATCCAATATCTCCGTGATTTCTTACATCTGCCCCCAGAGATTGTACCATCCACATTGAAACGCCAGACCAGAAATGAGGCTGCCAGGCCCAGACCTAAGGGTAAGTTCAATCTATTCATTTGTAATGAAAAGCAGAAATAATTGATTGTGCGATGTGTCGGTCATCAACAGTGGCCTTGACTGGCTGAATTTTATGAATAAATTGTTTCAAGGACTGTTACTGAAGAAAACGTTTGACAAAAGTACAATTTACTGAAGAAAAATAGTTCAAACCACTGTTGCTTTTATTTGGCGCTGTTGAATTTGGCGGATGGAGAACTTTTGAAATTTTGGCTTCTATTTAATTTGGCAGATTTACCCATCATAGAAATATGGATGTTGGAGGGTTCATACAAAGATGCAAATATTGCCCTAGTTTTTCAAAAATCAATGTCCATAACAACACACTTGTCGTATTTTAGATCATCCTCAATACCCCTCTCTTAAAAACTCTATTTTATCTCGCTTGGTATCCGATCTTTTTGTCTGGACCAGCAGTGAATCCGTCAATCTTCAAAAATAGTTCAATATTTAGGTGGGGTCTTTTCAAATGTTTTTATCCTGCAAGGTCACACAAGGGCGAGTAACTGGATGAAAAATCTCTGCCTAGGATTTAAAAAAAAATGACTGAGACTTAATTTGGCAGTTGTCATCAATCCGCCAAATCAAAACGGCTGTCAAATTAAAGCAACTATTACATGTACATTGAACGGCATGTCAGTAGACCCATTCTGAATATTGGTGTCAGTCTGGGGGGATTAATTCATGCCACAGTAATGTGTCATCTCTTAGTTGTGCTTGACATTTTACATTGTTTTGTGCTATCGTAGATGAGAACACA
Organism: Owenia fusiformis; assembly: GCA_903813345.2. Taxonomy (NCBI): domain Eukaryota; kingdom Metazoa; phylum Annelida; class Polychaeta; order Sabellida; family Oweniidae; genus Owenia; species Owenia fusiformis. The sequence goes on along the minus strand of CAIIXF020000006.1, from coordinate 35,007,239 downwards.
GTCTAAACACATCCTGTAAATCTGAGCTGGTCAAGATTTTCTATGTGTGTTTAAATTCATAATTTGTTTCAATTCATAATTGCATGTTTCAATATCTGGAAATAAAAGCTTGTTTAGCTTTATGAGGGTGTGGATATTTTAAATTTTTTTGGTCACATCTACAAAGTGTTCATTAGTACATTGTAGGGCTGTGCCATTTGAGTCTATGACCTTCAGTTTTCACTGGAAGTAGGAATCGACGGGGTGGAATCACTCACAGATAAAAATAAATAAATCAGTTTAATAATGATCTTTAGATCTTTACAACCTACACTTCTTTTATATAATTATGCCAAGACACTGTCGTATCAACTTATCAAGTAGGTTCGTTTCTTTTTTGTTTCTTTTCATTTGTGGTCCGAAAGGGGTTCCGAAAGTTCCAATCTGTGAGACAAAGTTCTGATCCGAACCGATTCTCCTTTTCATGACAGGTTTATTGAAGTGAAGAACTTAGATTTCTTGGATTTCTGTTTTAGCTGAGGGAGGTGCCGACAGACGCGGTGGAGACCGTGCTGATAGAGACCAGTACAGGAGAGGTGGAGCACGTAAGTTTTAATCTTTATTCTTTAAATGATATACAGTATAACCATATTTGAAAACCTCTTAATATGAACAACTTTCAAATGTGAGGTCTCCATTTTCTTTTTAATTTGGAGTTCCATGTTAAAAAACCTTGAACATGTGCCAATCTGAACACATTTTGCTGGTGTTTTGGATGAGGCATGTTTTGCTGTAGAAATACTTTGAAGATAACTAAACTTAATAAAAATGCTGTGATTCGAAAACTTAAAACTAGTGTTGAATATACATGTAGGTTAATAACCCTTGGAGAGGTATCTTTGCCTTTGTTTGAAAAAATGTTGAATGTTCGAGGCTCACAGGCTCTCTAAACTAAATTTTGTAAGAAATATTGAGGTATTCAATGCTTAATAGGTCAAACCTAGAAATGCTAACTGACATGTATAAATGTTAATGATATTTTCAGCTGGTGGAGACAAGAAGGCAGAGGTCGGTGCTGGAGCAGACCCTAGCTTCCAATTTGTAAGTCACAATGAAGTTTAGTTACTTCTCTATACTAGCAACTAGTATGCTGTACCCTTTAATAAAGAATTTGGGAAATTACAGTTTTTTTGAATTTTTTAAATCAGAAGTAATATTACATGTCCATTATAAAGTATGATAGTCTGTTATACGGCATGTCAGTAGACCCATTCTGAATATTGGTGTCAGTCTGGGGGGATTAATTCATGCCACAGTAATGTGTCATCTTTCAGTTGTGTGCTTGACATTTATGTCTTGTCTTATAACATTAGGTGACCAACACAGTCTTGCACACAATCCAGAAAACCATTCAAGCCAATATCTTGAGCTGCTTAGTAAATAAGCTCAGATCTGTGAAATATTCAAGGCTTGTGTGCAGGACTACATAGAATAGACATTCAGATGCATAAACGTATGGAAGAAAAAGAGGAATTGATTCCAAAATATCTATGATCTCTCCATGAATGAAGCAGTTACCAATGAAACAAAGGTGCACAACATTCACTAAATAAAAAAGCACTCGCTTGGAAATGACAAAATTTTTTAAATTGGCATATGGTCTTTTGTCTTATGAAATTTCAAATTTGGGCAGAACTGAATATTTTGCACCCTTTTCTTGAGAACTAAGTAGAAGTATGTTGTTCTGTTCTATCCACTGAGAATGAAGTTGTCAAGTTGTCTTAATGTTAATTCAAATGTGTTTTTATTTGCAGAGAGGAGGATTCGGCAGGGGGCGACCACAACAGCAGTAGTTATAAAACTGGACAATGTGGAATTATATTGTACAAAGTGCATCAAAATAAAAAAATCTCAAAAAGTCATCATGATTTTACTTTTCATAAATGATTATTAGAGATATAGCACAGGTGAATATGAGATTCTGGATCCTGTACTCTATTGAATATCTGAAAACTACATGTCACCTTGACAAATGTAGGCCTTAAAGATGTCAGCTTAACTTTATTTTTCACCTTTCTAGTGATTCGTTAATGCTGTATGGGTAACACAGAAAACAAAGTTGAACCAACAACATACTAGTACTTTAAAGAGAGAATCAGATATAGCGAGCAGGCTCAACAGAAAATTGTTTCAATTTAAGAATATTTTTGGCTCATGTCATTCCTTGTCATGTCTATTTTCTAAAAATCACAAAAGTGCATACTTTATTCAAGGAAAACTAAAGATTTTTACAATGATGTATTATTTTTTTTCTATAAGAATGATTACCATTCTTATTATTTGGGAGAATTTAAACATTTTTCACCCATTTTTGCACTTTGAATCATAATAACTTCACCAATTTATAACATATTGTGAAACTTTTGAGAGAAATTGTATCTGATATTGTAAGGATTAGATTGAAAGGTCAATTATACAAGTTGCTTGTAATTTTGTCACCCCCTATAGATCTGATTCTACCTTTAAATAAAAAAATATGTCCCGTTTTGCTGTAATTTGGAAACACATGTTTTGATTAGGTGAATTTCTCACTTTGTTGTTACACATGACCATGTGACGTATGCCCAGTGAGGATTCGAAGCCGGGGCATCAGATTTGAAGTCTTATTATCCCATCGAACGAAGTTCGGAGGGATATAGGGAACGCCTCCGTCCGTCCGTACGTACGTACGTCCGTCCGTCCGTCTGTACGTACGTCCGTCCGGGCAATAACTCAAATACCGTTGGCCCGATTTTGTTCATATTTTGTACACATATACCCTATGGGGGTAGAAGTTCTGCTCGAAAGCGGATTTTCAAAATGGCTGCTCATTTCAAAATGGCGGCCATTTTAGTGCCGAATTTACAGTAATTTAGGTGCAATATGTAAAACTGTAATAGCAGTATGTTTTAGATGTAAAAAAATTATATAGGACATTAATAAAGCTAGAAATGTAGATATTAAAGAAGCACATGGCAGCCATCTTGAAAAATGGCGGCCTTTACTCGTTATTTTACGATTTTTGCTGTAACTCGAAAAATAGTGGAGCGATTTTGTTCATATTTGGTATGTGAATACTATAAACATTGCACTCTGTCTAAAGACACTTTTGGTAGAAGGCGGCCATTTTGAAAAATGGCCACCATTTTAACGTATTTTACTATAACTCGAAAAGTAGTGGAGCGATTTTGTTCATATTTGGTATGTGAATACTATAAGCATTACACACTGTCCAATGACACATTTGGTAGAAGGCGGCCATTGTGAAATTTTTTTTGAAAAATGGCCGCCATTTTAACGTATTTTACTATAACTCGAAAAGTAGTGAAGCGATTTTGTTCATATTTGGTATGTGAATACTATAAGCATGACTCACTGTCTAATGACACTTTTGGTAGATGGCAGCCATTTTTCAAAATGGCCGCCATTTTAACGTATTTTACTATAACTCGAAAAGTAGTGGAGTGATTTTGTTCATATTTGGTATGTGAATACTGTTAGCATGGCACACTGTCTAATGACACTTTTGGTAGAAGCTGGCCATTTTGAAAAATGGCCACCATTTTTACATATTTTACTATAACTTGAAAAGTAGTGGAGCGATTTTGTTCATATTTGGTATGTGAATACTATAAGCATGGCACATGGTCTAATGACACTTTTGGTAGAAGGCGGCCACTTTGAAAAATGGCTGCCATTTTTGCTATATACTTTGTTTGTAAAAATGCCATCCATGGCTGTTCGATTGGATTCGCTACGCTTTGGCGTTGCCGTTGTTCTGGTTTGGCAAGTTTAAAACGCTCACTTACACTTCAAAAACTAACCACTAAACAAAACCATTTCGCATTAAAAGCAAATTAAGAAAATATTCATATCCAGAAGTGATTTTCCCTATGTCAAGATGCGAATAAATTGTAATTAAATTCGAATCAATGTCTGATAGAACCAAGCTTGAAGATGAACTGTACAGCTCGGGAAACACCGTCACTGTGTCTCAATTCGAGCCGGAACTGCCCAGAAAATTACTGAGAAAAATGTAAGAAAAATCAACTGGAGACTGCGGGCCAAAATTCCACAACTAGGCCTAGTGACCCGTATGATCCCCCGGTGATCCATCTGATCTAGAGTCCTGATGCTCGTGTGGCAACTGCCAATCAATGGACACAGTTGATGAGAGCATTTGCTGCAAACACATTCCTCAGATATCCAAATTGAACATGGAGTCTGTAAATATTGGGGAGTGCTCTACCCTTCCAGGATGTATTATCAGAAAATCCTAATTTTCATGGACTCTGCATCAATAGGTGGACTTTGGAAAGTGCACGGAAAACCTACCGTAAACAGGACAACCAGCCATTCCATGGAGAACTATCCAGGTGCTTGCGCCACATTGGTTATAGACAACTTGCCTCAGCTGGATGGGGTGTTCTTGGTCCCCCTACCATGTGCAATGTGTTGCGTCAGAGCTCACCAATCACCATCCACCTCCTGAACAATTGGAGGAGCTATATGAGTTCGTAAGATTCAGGGATGCCTAAACAGACATGCAGAGACAACTGCCTAAATCAACAGTCTTTTTCAAGACTGGCAGAGAGAACTGCCTCAAAAAAACACTATTACTTACAAAAGAGAATCAGGATTGTGAATTTTTTTCTAATTACCTGAAACTTTTTGATACAGAATTATTGGTAAGGAATTTTCTATCAGCTGATTATGCTAATTATAAGCAAAAGTTCACCACCAGAATAACACTGGCACCATTAGCAAGGCCAAACAACATCCACTTTTCTAATGGGGACTATAAAATATAATTAGGTCAATAATAATGACAGCACAACCATTTCCTAGATATTCAATATTGTCTGCTCTTTATTCATATTTTACTTATTTACTTAATTAGTCAGATCAGTGGCACAATATTGCTACTCTATTTCGCGCTTTGTGAGCTTTGGGGGAATTTTAATTTATACAATTGTGAGAAGTCACAAATCTGAAAATTAAATGCCATGAAATTAAAAAAGCCCCGAAATGTCAAAATATAGTAGCAATCGAACAGCACCAGGTGTACAGTAGAACACACACTGAAGATGGTTCCCTCCAAATCAATCTTTTATATCCATTAACATGAATGAATTTGTCAGGCTTGTTACATATGCTGAATCCTGAATGCTGGGTTCAGAATACCTTTTTTGGAAGATTGTAACAAAAATCAGTTCACAACAATGAAAATGCAGGTGACTGATTGATCAATCATACATTTTAAATGTATATCATAGGATTTTTACCACTTCATGCATGGTCACCAAAACACAGCTATTCGGATTTGTTCAAGGAATGACACTACCATTGTTTAAACGACTTAGTACATTAACAGTCATCTATTGGAATTGAAGAAGGATTGTTAAATATAAAGATGATCTTTAGAGAAGAATTGATTGTTTGTATAAATTCAACTAGTAAATGACACCAATGAAAATTCCTCATTAAAAATGGTAACTGTGAACTATATGATGGACAGATGGAATGATCCCACAAAAAATCTGTTGGTTTAAATGAGAATATCTGAGAATATCAACTTGTGTTTGTTGATGAAATATCATATTATTACATTTTTACTCCATTCTGTCAAATGTAACATTCCATTCCCTTACAAAACGAGTCTGAATTGTTGTAAAATCATTCATTCAATCAAGTCCTGAACAATCAACACTGTTAACACTTGTGTACAATGTTCTTAAATGTTCTTAAAAAGTTAATAACAAGGACACAAAAGTGCACATGTCTCCACCATTGGTGATCCTAAATACATTTTTCATCCTGAAACTAAGTGCCCACCTTCGGCCTTAATATTTATCCAGAATGGCCAAAAACTAATCAGTTCCAGATTTTTATACGGTCGAAGAATCATCCCTGAAGATTAGAAATTGATCCGTGACCATCACTGACACTATGTGGTGGGGATATAATAAAAAAAACAGTCCTATGTTCATTCTCCTGGGTCTTCTACATTTCCAAATCTTGCTCGTTGCTGGCGCAGGTCAAACACTTCCTGCTTGTCGTGAAATTGTTCCTCCATTGATAGTGGTCGGGGGCCATCAAAGGATTTCACTATAAGTCTGGCCTCTTCCCAATGCATAAGCAGGTATGCAAGCCCAGCCATGAGATCTTCATAATAGTCTGAAATAAAAAGTGTGTGGTGATCAATTTATTTTGTTCCACTTAAAGCCTATTCATTCTGTTTAAAAAATCTTCAAAACAAATCTGAAGATACATATTTCAAAATATTGTTCTTCTAAACAATTTGTCAAGTAAAGCAACTTCTTAGTACCAAAAGGTGGCATGATTTACTGGAAAGATGAAATTAGGCAGGAAATGATATTAAACAAAAAAGCAATTAACATGGGAATATCGTTTTTCACTTGATCGCAATTTGAATTATATTTAATAACAAGGCATTAACATGACAAAATGTCACCACCTAAAAAAAGTTGTTAAATTTTAAGCAAGTTGAAAAAGACCCTTTGACCCTTTTTACCTTAAGAAGGTCAATTCTGAAATTTGAAGTTAGACTTTTACATCTGAGATCTTGTAGATGATTTTGGTCAATTTGAAGCAAGTTGAAAAAAGACCCTTTTTGACTTTGAGAAGGTCAGATGTCAAATCGTATGTCAGATTTGAGCTTCTGAGATCTTGTAGATGATTTTGATGAAATACTTTTTTGACCTGTTTTAACATGAGGGTCATTGAAGGTCAAATCTAACATCCGATATGAATTTCTGAGCCCTTGTAGATGATTCATAATTCAAGTCAGTCTAAACAGTATATGTTAAGTTATTGGAAGTTGTCAGTAATTGTTACAGATGACAACCACCGGATGCCAACCGCCATCACAAAAAACAAAGACCATAACAATATGTCACCACTTTTTGGTGGTGACATAATAAAGTATTTAAAATTGATATTTTCAAACTTTGCAAGGGCATTTAAGAGTGCTACCTACTGAATGTCAGTCTTGATCTGACTTCTCTCACAGTGGCCTAAGTCTTGTCTGAGTACTGATGGACACTGTTGAAGGTTTGGCCTCAGGTAAAGTTTGGACACCTGAAAAAGTGTGCTCATGTATATTACAGGGTGACCCAAAAAAATGCAACCCTCCATTTCTTCAATATTTTTCTTAAATGGAGATAAATTGCTCCGACATCTGGAGCATATTTCGAAACAACCATAACTCTATCAATATAAGACTATGATTATTAAAACTTTGCCAGAGGATCCCACATTGAATGAAGTCCTTGTGTGCCAAATCTCAGAGCAATTTACCTCCATTTAAGAAAAATATAAAAGAAATGGAGGGTTGCATTATTTGGGCCACCCTGTATTACAAACTATTGCCACATACTGTTATATCTTGGGATCCACTTTTCTTTTTTAAAGGTGCAACAATTAGTGCAGACAGTATACGCATGTTTTATTTTTATTATATACGATTACTGTCCACTAGGTCGAAAAATGTTGACTTGAGTTATTTTGTAAAAATGTTATGACAATTACCTGCGTTCCTGAGATTAACTTTGGTTGTCTGGACTTGATTCACACGTGTTAAGAGAAGTTGGACTTGTGTGTTGGCACATTTTGTGGTAACCTGTGCTTGTGATGCAGCTTCTTTGCTTGGACAGTCAGGGATATAATGACAGGGAGACGGAGTAGTTGTTCTCTGGATCTTGGCCTTGACAGCGACAGGGGTCCAGGGGGTCATATCAAGGGCATTCTTGAGAGCATCTTGATGAGCCTTAAACATTGTGTAAATTCTTAAAACATTTGGATTGTAACCCATGAATTCCTAGCCCTAAAATATCCATATTTTTCTGATGGGTCAATCCGAAAAATTAAGTAGTATAGCCAATATTTTAAAATTTGCCCATTCCGCTGAATTAAATACAGTCTGAGCAATAAATAAATGAGGAGTGGATTTGCTGATGTGAGGATTTTCTAAAATAAGTGAATTTACAAGAGGCCACACATCAGTGAATGACAGTATACAAAATGTAAAATATACAATTTTAGGGGATAGTATCTAGACAATATTTGAAACTATGGGCTTTCAGACCACCGTGGTTTGGAAGTAGTGATAAATTATCTATTTACAGGGTAAAGGAAGCTTTCCCTTATTACTTACTCTTTTCAAAAAAGCACCTCTCTTTGGAGTACATGTATTACTAGGAGACGCACATGGGGTTGGCGACTTTGGAGTGTCAGTCTTGACTGTGGGCACTGCATCATTTTTCAGTGATAGAGGCCTATAAATATAAGATTGGCAAACAACATGTCATGTTCTGTAAAATTAAGTAATTCAAAGCAATGTTTTATCTCTTTTCACAGCAACTACATTTGTAAAACATCAAAATAATAGAAACAGGTTTGAATCATTTTGTGCACACAATTGGACCAGAGTTCTACCAACCCCCAGGTACCAAACCACCGGCAGATCTGGGACTATTTGATGAGCCTCATACTCTTATAGACAAGATTCATCAATTTATGGGAAGGAATTCGGGAAACGGGAAATAAATATAAACAAGAACACAAATGTGTACAAAATGTCCCCACCAATAGGTGATCCCGTCAAATGGTTATCCTGAAAATGAGTAGACAATACTCTAACGACACAATTTGAGGATGGAAAATCCAAAAAGACCGCCTTAAAATTTACCCATAATGCCCAAAAATAAGTTAGTTCTAGATTTTCATAAGAACCACCCCTGAAAATTTTAAATTGATCCGTCAAACAGTTAACCAGAAACATGTAAACAAGACTTTATAGACAAGATTTTAGGATGGAAAATCCAAAATGGCTGCCTTGAAATTTACCCAGAATGTCAAAAAACTAATCAGTTCTGGATTTTTATACTAAAATCATCCCTGAAAATTTGACATTGATCTACCAGACGCTTCACCTGTAAATGCAAAGACAAGACTTTACAGACAAGATTTTAGGACAGAAAATCCAAAATGGCTGCCTTGACATTTACCCAGAATGCCAAAAAATTAATCAAATTTAGATTTTCATACTAAGATCATCATCCATGAAAATTCGAAATTGATCTACCAAACGCTTCACCTAAAACGCGTCTACAAGACTTAAAAGGCAAGATATTAAGACAGAAAATCCAAAATGGCTGCCTTGACATTTATCCAGAATGCCAAAAAACTAATCAGATCTAGATTTTTATACTAAAAATCATCCTTGAAAATTTGAAATTGATCTACCAAACGGTTCACCTGGAAATGCGTAGACAATTACAGACAAGATTTTAAGACAGAAAATCCAAAATTGCTGCCTTGACATTTACCCAGAATGCCAAAAAACTAATCAGATCTAGATTTTCATACTAAGAATCATCCCTGCCCAATTGAAAAATAAAACTAATTACCAACTTATTACCAACAATTTACAACTAATTATCAACAATTCTGCTGGCAATTGGAATTAAAGTTAAGCGTTAATTAAATTAATGATAATTATGGCCTAATTATCAGTAGCAAGTTCAACGTAAATTAACTTACAATAATGCTGATTTATGATTTTTAGTTGATAATTAAGATATGAAATGTTTGAGGGTGATAGTAAGTGGTAAATTAAAACGTTTTTGTTCTGAAGTAGATTATTGGTTGATAGTTAACATATAGGATGATTATAATGATAATTAGTCGTAAATTAGGCCCATGATTTAGAAATACAAACCCCCTAAATTTAATTTCAAGATGGTTGAAAAAGAAAACATGTGAGAGATATTTCTCGCATAAAATTGAGAATTACAAGGTGAATGGTGCGTATACTACCATGAAATTTGGTCAACATTATTATAAGGGTATGTAGAACATGAATACAATGTATGTTAAATCTTGTTCACACTTCTGTCTGAAATGTTTATGAATTAAAAAATCTTATTGAATCAGATTATATAATATTAATCCTAGCATGCAATTTAGGTACTAACATGGGTTACCTATATTTCACAAGTAATCCAAATGTGCTCTTCTAAATAATGATTGTTAGATCAAAGACATTTCAAAACATATTTTTGATTATATCTGTTACGTCCTTATTATGTAACATTATAGTCTAATGTTTGTGTTCTGATTTTAGTTGTTGATGGCAATAATGATGTTTTCACATGCTTTTCATGAATCTTAAAAATTTGCAAAATAGAATAGCATTAAAAAAGAGGGGGAGAAACCCCAGGGTTCAAAGATGACATATGATTATAATGTAAATCTGTATTGAGATGACATCGTCGCTGATTGGTTTAGCGAGTCGATCGTTGATTGGTTTAAAACTAGGTCAATTTGAAAACTTTGAAAACCAAGATGGAGGGTACGTTTTCGACAAAAGGAGGTGTGCGAAGGAGGAAATCGTATGTCATCAATTGAATCATGGGGTTTTCCCTCCTGTTGCTGTGAAATTTCAATAGTTCAAGTTCAATGTTGTCTGTTCTGAAAGATCCTAATTAAGATGAATATTCCGTCACAAAATAGTTCAAGATGAAGCAAAAATCTCCGAGTGAAGAGAAGCAAAAAAGAAGCGAGTCATTTTTGAGATGTCACAAATCTGACTTAAACCTAACTTTCAACTAATTATCAATAGTAAGTTAGGTGATAATTAGAGATTAACTTACATCAAACTTACAACTAACTTTCAACTCATTTACGTAAATAGCTCATTTGCATATTGATGGTAGTTAATCGTTAATTAAGTTGCAAATTAAGCGTTAATTAAGTTGATAATTAGCTCATTTGCAAGTGAATTTTTACACCTAACTTTCAACTAATTATCAATAATAAGTTAGGTGATAATTGCATGGAGATGATTTTCCATAGGCTTTTTTCAATTGGGTGTAAATTTGAAAATGATCTACTAAACGGTTCACCCAAAACGCGTAGACAAGACTTAACAGACAAGATTTTAGGACAGAAAAATCCAAAATGGCCGACAATAAAAAAGTGATTATGAGTTTTTGCTGATTTCCTTTTACAAAATTATCACATATATATACTACTGTTAACAATAACATAGGCTTTTACACCAAAGTACACCTGAAATTATTTATAAAGCTACTAAATAGTTAAAGTATGAAAACTCAAAAACATCATTCAATATGATACAAAGTATTATCGCGCGCTAACTTTTCTTAAGACATTCAAAATGGCTGACATGACTGAGCTAACATGTCCAAAACCTTATCAGATGTAGAATGAAGTGAGCTGAACAAGATAATAAAGTTTTATAAAAGCAACTGTGAAGCCGTTTTTCTTAAAGTTTGCAGACAAGGATTTTAGCATTTGACTTCAAAATGGCCGACAGGAAGTAGGTATCGAGTTAAATTTTTTTCATCCACATCTGTATGCACTCAAAAGTTATCTCTGAAAATTTGAATGTGATATCTGTAGCGGTTTTGGAGAAAACTGTTGGACGTGCGTACGGACGGATGGACAGACGAACGCGCCTAGGCCGACAATATGGTCCCACACTATGTGGTGGTGGGGACATAAAAACGGGGTTTGGAGAAAAAACCGGGTACCGAGTAGTAAATTCTCCATGCTGGGTTCAAACTTGGTACCCGGTACCCGGTCGAAAAAACCGGGTACTCAAAAAACGAAAATATAACAGAAAACGTGTAAGATTTGTTTTGAATTTACAAAAATGATGTAACTTACTTCAAAATTGAACTTGAAGCTTCAAATAAAAAGAATTTTAAGGCTCTTTTCTTCCTCTATCATCATGATCATAATTTCATTGCTTATAGGGGGGGGGAGTGGCGATCGCACTTCCTCCTGGCTACGCCTATGACATTGTAAGAGGTAACAATTTACACTTCAGTGGACGTTTCGTCGAAAATTGGGATAACTTAGAGTCCATTTCACTGCTTCAGTTCGTCAGTAGAAAGGCAAAAATAAGAAATTGGGAGACCATTGTGCTATAATATATGGAAAAGTATATTCATAATGTACATGAATGAGATTTGTATATCTTGGATTGCTTCTAGTTTGGCTTATAAAGTGTGTGGCCTCTTATATTTGGATGTTTCTCTGCCATGTTATTTTCAATAAGATTAACATGGCTGAAATTCTTCAAATTACAAGACGGCACAGGCTTATTGCACAAAAAACTAAAAAATCTGAAATATACAAATGTCATTCATGTACATTATGAATATACTTTTCCATATATTATTGCACAGTGGTCTCCCAATTTCTTATTTTTGCCATTCTACTGACGAACTGAAGCAGTGAAATGGACTCTAAGTCATGTTTTTCAAATTGTCTTACTACAATGCCATAGGCGTAGCCAGGAGGGGGTGCGATGGTGCGTTTGAACCCAGCATGGAAGATTTACTACCCGGTGGCCGGTACCCGCTACCCGGTTTTTTCTACAATCCCCATAAAAACGTAAAATATTTTTTATTTCCTGGTTAAAATTTGCAGATTTCCGAGTTGATATTCACACTAAATAATCACACAAACTCTGTCAAATACTGCATATAGATCTTACTTACATGGGTTTCTGTCCCATCGATACGAGTATGGCATTTTTCGTCTCATTTACATCGAAACAATCTGGGTTGAAATGAGCAGAGCAAACTCTGCTTTTCTCACTGGGAGTGAAATCCCGCCTTGTATTTTTCACAAAGCTACACCACAATCGGGACATCTTGGGGTCTTTTGGCCATATTAACAACGAAACCCCCTCTCGGGGAACGTTGCTACAGCTCCCCACTACACACCTATTCGGCATTTAGTACTCCTAAGGCTCGTTTTGTGTTCAGTTTTGAAAAATATTTTGATGTTCAATTCAGTGGTGAACTCAAGCAATTCCAAAACGAGGCTGAAACCCCCTCCCTTCGATGATGTATTTGGATTTCAGAGGTCAACAGGTACAATCACGCGGTGCTAACTCTCCGGGGCGTATCTAAACCAAAACGCCCCGCAAAACCGTTAATTTGAATTTCAAATCTACCCTGTCTTTGGAAAATCGATGATTGTGTCAAACTTGTTCCATTAAAACCTACCTTTCAGTCGACAGCGGCGTTTTGGTCCCCTGAGATGTGAGAAGATGCAAATCTTCAGAGATTTCAACCAAAAGCCTCGGGCGATATATCGCCACTTCTTTTATTATATTCCCTCATATTTGTATTGGTATTGATATTCGACCACATTTACTGTAGAAAAAATGCGTTTTTTCGCTATTGTGATATAGATAAGGGAGATAACCATATTAGGATTCATACATGCGAATTCTAATTAGGTTATATACAAGGACGTCTTTATATATGAGCTCATATTTGTTTGCCAATACATAATAAATAATTTTTGCATTAAATTGTTGTAAATCAGTCAACATTACATAAAAAACGTGTTTTTTACAGAATGTTTTCAATAATTGTTTTAAGAGAAAAACAGTGTTGAATTCAGTTCACCATATCAATACCTAACCTTTGAATATTTAGGGGGTTTTGAAAAACGCTTTTTATTTCTATAAATATTCATACCTAGAATTGATGATGAAAAATATTTTCAAACTTCACACGGGGCCTTTAAGCGTTCCTGTCGCCAACAAATATGCCTTGAGAACATAGAACAACTGAGCGATATCTAACTAGAGCCACTGTAAGTCAATGAAGAACAATACGCCCCCCTCCATATCTCAAAACGTATGAAGACCGATTTTACCAAAAACTAACATAATGTAAGCATATTTCATTCTTATATAGAACGATTCATTGATACCGTTTACATCACCTATATTGAAAAAAAAATTCAAAATATTGATGTAATTTACGTAATTTTTTGGTATTTCCAAGAAAAATAATTTATAGTTGAGAAACCTGAAACACACACTCAGAATTTATTTCATATAATTTTCTGTAGCAGTATGTACTCCAAATTGTAAAAGGGTAATTTCGTTTATACCAATATTTTTGACCCCTGCTAATGACACGCATAATCCAGCCCAAAAGCCCTAAGCATATTGAACATCTATAATAAAAAAAAAACAATACTCGACATGAGTATTGACATGCGTAGGAAGCTTACATGCGTATGTAAATATTAGGTCAAATATCGCCGCACTATATTGGGTTACCAGCTCCTTAATTAGGCGGCGTATGAATTTCATACCATGGACTAATAATTTGAAGAGAAGATTTGAATAATGTGGCACCCGCCCGTCCTTCCACCTGTACAGACGCATGCCCAATCAGCACAAGACGACGACGACGACAATATAGCATTTTTTAAAGTGCGATAAAAACTGAAAAATACGTAAAATCGTTCCAAAATTTCATTTTTATGCCTAAACTATAACTTTGAATTGCATTTTAAGCAAAACATGGATGAAGACGATCACGTTCATCAATTTAAGAGCAGATTATGCATCGCATTTCTGTTTACGAAAAACGCAGCGCTCTTATTTATGACAAGCTACTAGGCAGTAACAACCAAGAAAGTGGAAATCATTAAATTCTCACGATCATTTTGGTATGCATGCGTTATGCATGTTATTCTTGGATAATCAGAAAAACTGAAATGCACTTACATTTTACATCTTTAGGTTTTATTTGAAAAATGCAATCATGCGAAAGCTAAAACTGAATTTAATTCAGTGTTTTCTTATTCTTGCTAGAGGATGTTACAATTAACATTTAAAATGTCATCATCTGACATTTGTTACAGACGTTTAACACCAATTGCCGACCGCTGGACATCATCATCATCATCATCATCATCATCATCATCATCATCATCATCATCATCATCGGTTGGAGATTATATTGGTTGTGACATAAATAGGAAATCGTCTTTCATTTCAATAATATGCATTAATGTCAAGTCATGTCTACAGTAACACCATGCTCATCGACATCGCTTACAATGCCCCAAGATCTATAAACTTTAACCAAATGAACCAGCAGAAAAGGATCAGGAACACAAAACTAGTGACTTTGCCATGATTGAGAGAATATGATCAACAGAGCAGTATTTAAGAGAAAATCGTATTCATCTCAAAATTAGGTCAATTCTTTGAAGATTATCAAAAATATTTCATTCTATAGTATTATATTTTATGAAATAAGTTGTATCACAATGGAGCAATGCTCAAAAACACAAAAGGTATTCATTAACACATTTCGTTTTTATTGATCACTCTCGTTTGAAAATAGCTTCAAATAAAAAGCCAAGAGTCCGAGACAACGATGCAAACAGTCGCTTTTCTGGAAGCCTACACAAAGCGGCCTCTAAATTGGATTACCATATTGACGGATAACTTTCCACAAAGATTCTTGGCTTGTGAAATTAATTTCGACAGTTTTTCTTTTTTAATATTGCGAATCTGAAGATAGCAATAGGATATGAGACCACAACTGAAAAACAAACAACACCTCTGAATAGAACTACAAGTAAAGGTATGTTAATTTAATGGCGTAAATATTCAGACGGAATCTGTAACTAGAATGAAATACATACTGACTTGGATATTTCAAGAAAAAATGGTGTGATTTTAAGATATAATATACATCTGATTTCGTTTACACCGTCTCAACTAGTCTTAAAAGAGAAAATCTCTATAAAATAATAATTTGATAAAATCAAAATAATAAAGTAAAAAGTCTGATATTTGTAAATTAACATAAACTTATTTTCAAGTTCTCACGTAACTAAAGTATGTTTTTAAGAACAATAATGATACAATGAGCAGTATATTAATGAATGCAGTAAGCTTATGTACGAGAGTTGTTCCATAAATCCTGCAATTTTATTCTAATTCATAAAATATTTGAGAACAAAATGTAGAATTTTCGCTGTTGTATCTCAAATATCTAATGAATTAGAATAAAAATTTCAGGACTTTTAATAATAGGCTTGCATGTCCTCCGCCGACTAGAAAAAATGACAAAACAGTCATGAAAATAGGCGTGATATTTTGACATTTTGAATTGTGAAAATAAGAAGTTTGCACCCACAAAATACTCTGAGGATATGTATATTTCAAAACCACACTTCAAGATGTAATTTTGTATGTTTATTGCAGATATAAAAATCAAAACCTTTATCTGGGAACATATATTTAATCCAAGGGCCTTGCTGGTCTCAAATATAGCTTTGTCAAAATATATTTCCCCTGGTTTGATAACTCCGGAACAAACTTAGCGTAAAATATGTTTGAGGCATAAACGATTTCCATTGACTTGTAATAGTAAGTAACATATGATGTAAAACTGTCATTTTTTATTTATCGTATCTATAAATTTTCTTGCCGCTGATTTGCTTTGCGAAGTGGTGGAGATGGCGTGAATTAAAGGGGGTCAAACTCAAGAATTTCATCGGATCGATACATTGATATAATAAGTTTACTCCTAGTGAAACGGTCTCACAAATTTGTGATTGATTTGGTAGCCTATCATAAGCTGTTTAAAAGAAGTGAGAAGCATTTTTGGATATAATATCAAAAATTGAAAAACGACAAACTGAAATCTAAGATCTATCTTGTGCTTTCTGAGTGTTTCTACAGTGATTCAAAATGATTAAAATAAAATTCATTTAAAAATGCTAAAATGCATGCATGATTTGAAAAATCGAAGGGAACCAAGAACCGAATCCGTTTTTACGAGATAATGTGTACACATTAATGTACAAAGACACCCGATCATTTATTCTTGAAGTGTCATTTACGATTTGCGAATCTTAAATTCGAATTATTCCAAGGAAAACTTTATCGAAACAGAAAAAAATCAACAGAACGCAATGGATGCTAGTACACTATCAGTTTATTAACGTTTTGATCATTTGATACATATGACATTAAACACGTCATTACAATGTCACGAGTATATGTATTTGTACACAAAAGTGCTAAAAATTGATGGAAAATTAACTAGGCAACGCTAGTGACGTCATCAATATTTGTGTCCTGCTTTAATGTTAATTGCTCTAAAGTATACCCCTATATAATTACTTCAGCGCGTAATTAGCCTTTGCATGGTGTTAACTTTTAAGGCATACTGTCACTTTAAGTAACCCGTGGGCAATGAAGAAATAAGCAAGTCAATTATGAACACTATTCCTTTCAGACGCTCGGAATACAGAAATTATTGTCGTAGAAGATACCTCTAGCATAGCAGTCAAATGTGAGACAACTCTGACGTCAGATCTACACATGCAGACCGAATAATCAAGATGCATTGTCAGGGAGGGCTTATTCTGCAAATAATTTTCTGGTCGAGCACCTGCCTCAATATTGAGGTTCTCAACGCAATAAGTGCAGATAAATTAGCAATAAAAACGAACAGTGTTTGTAAGTATAAACAATTTATATTTCTTAACTCACACCTGTAGCGTTGCATACTGTATGTTTTAGGAAAACTGAGGCACAGTTTACTTCAATCATGCCAGCTAAATCGGACTATTTCCTCTGGGGACTATATTTACTCTGGCACCACATAGTATCTGTTTGTTTTTACAATTATTACAAAACACATCACAGAAGTGAATAAAGTGTTTGGCTCATCACATACTTCCGCATTTTGTGTAACATATCTTTTTTCTGGATTTAATATTAGAGAACGTGCTCGTAGAATATCATGATCCCCAGGAATTTTTCTCCACCTCCCGGTTGGTTTAAACGGGGACATCATTGGCAACTATTTTCTCATCATACTCCAATGAAGTTCAGTAAAATAGGCCATAAGGACTTTTGACCCCAATGCTTACTGTATTTATAAATCTAAATATTCTAAAAAGAAGTATATATTCTCGGCCATCAATTGCCTTGCAGCATCACAGGCGGCCATTGTTTATTAAATTGATGCAGAAGGGCGGGAGACTGGGCAATTGCTGCAGTGGACCTATCTTCAACATTTGTTTTCATGTTTAGGACACGTGTAATGTAGATTCCACTACCAGTAATCCTAAATTTAAGCTTGGGTAGAACATATATTTCGGGACTTGAGATCTGCTAAATGGATTTTCTGTGTACGGCCAATGCCTTCGAAGATGTTCGAAGTATCATATTCTTTACACTGGTATGGAGCAAAACGTGGCGTTTTTCTCTCAGTAGGTTATTCAGTTATTCATTCTTATTGAAGTAAGCTAAGAAAAAAGTTTGTTTTTCTTTTTCAAAAATGGGTGGCACCTTACTTTAAATTGTCTGGTCGGACTCAGAAATGGATCGTATATTTTTGCAATATAAAAGTAAAAGCAATTAAAAATGCTAAATTGAATATTAATAATATTTCGAATATTTTAAAATCGATTAATTTAGTTATTAATTCATGACGATTTTTTTAGAAATGACATTTATATGAAATCAATGTTTTAAACCTTTCTTTACTATTATACTATGTATTTGTGTTATATGTTATTAAGACTGCTCTAAAATAAACGATTTGATTCATTGTATTTATATTTTTATAGAATAGTTATTATGTTTTAAACAAATGATTTCAAATTAGTCTGGGGTCTACATTTGCATTTAACCATGGGCTTCTCTTGAAAGCGCATGATTTAACATTGACTATGAAACCTAATTATTAAATCTTGATGGCCTGAAAAGCAAAGGTTTCTAATGAGTTGGTTGGAGTAAAAATATATCTAGCTATGTAGGGAAATGTCTGGGACTGTATTTTTGTATGCCCGCGGTGCTAGTGATTTGCGTAATCTTTTAATGAGGTTTCTCCCCAGGTGTCACTAAAAGAACAATAAGCCATGCAGTGCAACTTATATGCTGTTTTCAACAAAAATAGCTTATCATAGCGCACTTTGTACGCACATAATTTGGTGGAACTCCCGCGGTGCACTAGCAGTTGACACACGCGAGCAGCCGACACGGTTGCCACAGCGTAATCAGCGGATTAAGTGCGCTTGGATGAACTGATTTTGTTAAAAACGTGTGAGCATGTAATTTGCAACACATAGGCTCATACATAGTTCTTTTTCATGATACCTAGGAGGGAAACTTATTAAATGGCATGCAATATACTTGCGCCGCGGGCAATTCAAAAACGTAGTATAGGCGCATATTATGTTTGTGCAATCTAATATTGCCAAAGTCATTTTCTAAAATGTTTGGTTATTGACGAAAATACACTATTTCATTCATGCATGTTCCAGTGCTTTCAGGTTGTCCCTTTATATGATAAAGATGCAAAAATTAATTAATTTGTTTTCTTTGTTTAATACTCAATAAATGGGGAATCTAAAATAGCCATGTAAAATCATTAAAAATTGGTTATAGGAACATTAGTACTATATTATATTTCATATAAATGAAACTGTATAAAATTACATATGTAGGTCCAATTTGACTTGAGTTCGAGTTGAACATCTCACCATAAATAAATCATATTTGCTCATGATAATTTGTTATTTTCAGTAAATTCTGAATGTCCTCGAAAGCCCGAGCTAGCAGCTAAAAGAACATGCCTGAAGAAATGTCGTTCAGACAACGATTGCAGAGGGCGCAACAAGCGATGCCTGTGTGATGACGTCTGTGGGAAGAGCTGCGTCAGACCAAGTAAATGCAAAACTTATTAGGCCCTATTTTTACAGCTCTTGAATACTATATGTTATCAACCTATCCTTGAAAATGAGTGTTCTTTCAAGCAAACCATAACAAACAACATTTTTATGTCACCGCACAAGACGGGATAGTGTTCTGCGGTTTCGTTCGGCATTCGGAGTTCGGCATCTGTAACCCAATGGCAGGTGATAATATTTTGCATGGGGACAGCATCTTTTCTATTCAATCGAGGTTGGGCCATGCAGTCGAAGGTAAGCCATACAACCGAAGGTGAGCCATACGACCGAATTTTGGCGATTCAATCTGACGGAGAATGCCGAGCCTCTCTTTTTGACCAATTAGAGACGTCCTTTTCACATTAGTGGTACCCTCGGCCAACTTCGTTTGCAAATAAAATCTTCGGCAATCGCCGGCTTTTCTTGAGGTATCTTCGGTTGCAAGCCAAAAGTCGACACCCATTTTGCATGTTAGTGCCATGTCTTTGTTATATCTCTTTTTGGCACTTGAACTTTTTATTGCCCCAAAACTCATTAAAGACAGTTAGAGTAACCCCCTGATGTTTTGGCTCTAAAAGATATATAAGAAGTTGATCTATCTACTTACCAACTTTGAGGCTTCAACTAATTCATAACACGATCAATTTGATGATCAATTTGATGATTGTTCACAGATGTTACTTTACTACTGGCTAGTATTAAAGTCAAAATGAAATTGAATAAAAAATTACAATTTTGAACCGCTAAAAATTTCTTTTTATCTTTCCACTTAACACTTAGTTAAAGGTCCATGTGCAGTATGGCAAGTGAATTTAGGCGGCCATATCTTTCACCATGGGTACTTTCTGGTCATAAATACAGTGTTTTTTATTAAAACAATATGTTTTCTTTCAATTGACGTCCCCATGATGATAAAAATATCAATCGAACAATTCGAAAAATTATAAATAAGAACCCCACGCCTTATTTGCTCAAAAGAGGATCTTCTTATTCTGATTTTTATTGCATGAAAAGATTATTCAACAAGGGTCTAAAACATCTTTAAAAGTAGAATGGTATTGAAAGTCTAGTTTTGAAGATATCAATTTTCGATGACCAAAATCATGCTTAAAACAATGGATAGCATGAGCTTTCCCTATGGGAAAATAACATGGGAAATGTGGTTTCAACTTTATCGCATTTCAATACACATCCCCCTTTCAGAAGTTATTAATATAGTGTAGGAGAAACTTTTGATATATTTAAATTGAGAAAAACAAGATCCTCTTTTTAGAAAATAGGCCATACATTTTTTAAAAAAGTGACAAGGTGGGGTCATAATCCATAATATTTCAGAGAGTTGGATTCATAGTTTACTATCATCGTTGTTTACTGTCCACCCGCTATGGCTCAGTGGCAGAGAGAGAGTCAAGGTTACCAATATCGCTTGGCCCCGGGTTCGATTCTCGGTTCAGACAAGTTTGTTTGTGCGTTATGAAATTCTGGGTGTTTCACTGAGTGGTTCACGACTCGTTTAAAAGCCTGTGGTGTGTACCTGTATCACACTACTATACCACCCTATGCAGACAGAGCCTGTGGGAAATATTGGGTGCGGAGCAAATGAGCGGAGGGTGCGGAGCTAACGGTCATTTTTGAATTTAAATTTGGGATATTTCTGAAACTAAGCCGTTTTGGGACTTCAAATATACCAAGATATGTGTATTTGACACCAAATATCAATACAATTGTGAAAATAGTAGCGCAATTCATTCTATAGCGACGCAGTGTGCCTTAAACCTTTCCCAGACCTATATATTTTGAAATTATCCTTTTAATACTGAGTCCCCAGCATTCATAAAAAATGGTGTTCAAGGTACACTATCTATACAAATTATTTTTGCATCTTGGAATCCAGGCAGTATCTGTGTGATTTTATAAAAATTCGGAATGTTTTTCAGATATGAGCCCCCTCTAAATATTGGGTGCGGAGCAGCTCCATAAACGTAGCTCCGCACCCAATATTTAGAGGGGGCTCATATCTGAAGAACATTTCCGAATTTTTATAAAATCACACGGATACTGCCTGGCTTCCAAGATGCAAAAATAATTTGCATGGGTAGTGTATCTTGAACACCATTTTTTATGAATGCTGGGGACGCAGTATTAAAAGGATAGTCTCAAAATATATAGGTCTGGGAAATGTTTAAGGCATACTGCGTCGCTATTAAATGAATTCCACTACTATTTTCACAATTTTATTGGTATTTGGTGTCAAATACACATATCTTGGTATATTTGAAGTCCCAAAACGGCTTAGTTTCAGAAATATCCCAATTTTAAATTCAAAAATGACCGTTAGCTCCGCACCCTCCGCTCATTTGCGCCGCACCCAATATTTTCCACAGGCTCTGTCTGCATAGGGTGTATACCTTGCATTAGGTGTTCATGAGCAACCCATTTGGCTTATTAGTAATGATTATGTATTTGTTTTTATTTGTCTGTTCCTTATGAATGGTTTATCGGTTGAAAATTAGATGCTAGTAAGGCACTTTCAAAAATATATTAAACAATTCAATTAGACAAACAAAGTATCTCATGCATTTCTAGGTGTTAGGTATAGTAGTGTGTGTATGTCGGTGTACCTGAGCACTTAAAAGAAAACAGGGCTCCTCCAAGGAGGGGTTTCTGGCTCTATCTTCGAGTGTAAAATAAGTAAAATACGGAATATACCAATGAGGTATTGCTCGCCAAATATGGCGGTAACCAAGACATAATGATAATAATATCATGGGTACTGCGCTTGAAAAAAAACATATTGTTCTAATAAAAACCACTGTATTTATACCCAGAAAGTACTTATGGTGAAGGATATGACTGTCTAAAATCACTTGCCATACTGCTCATGGACCTTTATTACTTTCAAGGGTTTCATAACATAGACAAAACAGTTGTATGTTGTTTTGGACTAATTGTCTTTTATCCGACAGTTGGTTGTTCTGATGGTTGTTCTCGATTGATTTTCTCAATATATTGGCGATACTGTGCCCTCAATTTGTTCTCAAGATGTCTTAGGTTTGATAAGATATTATCTATGAGCAATTTTAATGGGAGATAACTGATTATCTGGGGGAGAAACCTAGGCAACATTCCCCCTTTAAAGAACGATGCTGTCATTTTTGATGCGTTAATTATGTTTCAAAATAATGTTTAAAAATATGTCTTATAATAAGTTCAAATAAGAATTGTGTAAGTAATATATTTCATAAAATTGATTCCATGTAGAAGTTTCGAACACGCACCATTTACAATTACATTCTACAAGAGCCAATTTACATTTGCAATTTAAAAGGCGCGATGAGACACATTAGGGTTACTGTAGATGGTTCCTTTGGGAGCAGTCATTTTTAGTCCATTTAATAATCAACATTTAGAGATTAGTTATTTAAGCGAATTAATTTGAATCCAACGCCGAACTTCTTTATTTCGTAATAAAGGCATCTAGTGGGTAGATAAAGTAATTGTTCCATCGATCAACTTATTCAGACCCTTAGGAGTCATTTGTATTTCTGTAAATCTAATGTCTGTATTCAATACCCCAAATCACTGATTTAAATGCTAATTGCAATTTGGAGGGCGAGTATTGCTGCAGCTTGACAGTCATCGAGGAACAAGCGGTTGTAATTTTCTGTGATGTAATAACACGCAAAAGATACAGTAATGGTCGAGATTATTATCTTGTTTCTTCGATTTAGAGAGAGAATACTGACAACTAATTCTGTTAACAACTTAACAAAATGTTATTTTCCTCTTTCCGATATAGTGCGATTGATTGCTCACTTCAATTAAATTTCAGATTTTGATAGTGTTTGGGGCTGAGTTTTTCAATTTTGATATGAAATACAAATGGTGTTTAGTGGTTCAAATACCCAGCACGCAGGCTCGGCGAGGCCCTTGCGATCCCGGGATGTCATAAAGCTTGGATTCAGTCATGGAATGGCTCAGTGGTGTAATTTGGGACGGATAGACTTCTCTTTGGGTTTGTTGTTGGCGTTGGAAGTAATAGGTCATGTGATGTCAACTAATCAAGTAGCCACGTCGAATATTTCCCATTGTGTCCATTAGAAGAAACCCCTGAACCAGGTAGCACTCCAGTTGAATATTGAAATTAACTAAGTGCAATTAGACCAAAATTAAGTTAATTGCAATTAAGTTCATAATGGTTCTGAACAACTGGGCCCAGAGCAATATGCTATCAGAATCAGAACCTATTATGTAATTAACTAAATATTATCGTAACCTAGGTATGTCATCCCCCTAGTAGATAGCCCACCTCCTCTCATAAAGACACATCAATTGTATCTCATTGTTTATGGAAGGTGAATCCTCGATCTTGGCCCTTACGCGAGTCACAATTTCTGACTATCTAATCCTTCGAATATAATATAGCTTTATCTGGTACCCAGTCCCCAATTATTAGTTATTTGATTTTGGATGAGTACATCTTTGAACCAGTTTTATTGTAGCAATTTATTTGTTTTATCTTTTCCAATTTCGCTATTGCTTTTTCGGAATTAATAAAAAGTCAATGTCGGAGATTACTTGCAACGATTTCTGTTGGTCTGATTGAGATGCGCGCCTAGTTATGCTATAGAGCTAACCCCTGGTGCCCCAAGGGACTTAATCTACATCACATCGAGCTTGTATCAACTTAGATAGATTGCACATTCGGGTTCAATGTCAATACCATTATTTTGATAAAATAATCCGATTTGGTGGAAACGTTGGTAATATCGCCAATCGCAAGCGCCATTAGTGCTAAAGCAGCGGGGAAATATAGAAGGTGTTATTTTGTCAAATGATTTAGGAGTTCAATCTACGGGGGTCTCATTTATTCTTATGACACTTAATTAAAACGGTTCGATAAAAGAGTTATTTTATTGGAACCAGTGTCATTTTGGTCGGTGTGGTCTGGTAAACTTCAAAGACAATTTGTTACACTTCATTTGTTTCGGATAACATGGTGGAAGCATCTATGCCACAATTAAGAAAACAATTACTTTATTATCTAACCCAAGTTTTGTTGCATTTTCATGATTGCGATCGACATTGACTTCGAAAAGTAAGAAGTATTTAAGTCTTCGATAGGGAAGCCTCTCTTAAAAGTAAATCTTCGAATTAACACAATGGAACACCCTGAACGACAACGTCAGATTCCGTTGTCACAGATGGCGGACGTAACCCCCGTTTCAACTCTTCAATTGCTTCGTCACTGTATGCCTTCTTAAATCAAATCATCAAAGACAACGGATTCTGAATTTTAAAAAAAACAAATGAGGACAATAGAAAACTTTGTCAAGTGCCATATACATGTATATTTGAATCATAACGAACTGAAATACTAACAGCATAATTTGTGTAATAATAATCTTATGTGTTATCAAATAGCCTATTCGAGCTGACAAATTGTTTCACATGAATGTCACGACCTTTGTCATTCCTTCATGTTTTGCTGAATAGGATAACTATCATACTATGAATGAATAAACACAAGGAGCACACGCGTCTCGAACTCACAACCTCGAGGTTACGGCGCCCAATCGCCTAGCTCGAACGTGCCGGCGCTCAAGCCCCCTTGGCCAACTCGAAAACCCCCAAAAAAGGTTGTTTTGTCAGTCGATCTGACTAGAGGTAGCTGATGTTAACGCTCGAACACATCAGAGGAAACACAACAAATGGTTTGGCTACAATATTAGGTGAAACTGGGGTTGAACGGATTCGGATGAATAAATTGAAATCCTGACATCTAACCGTGATTTGTTTTGTGGTTTGCTTTTCAGTTGCATATCGAATTCCTGTCGACGTTTTGGTATTATTCTCCTTCTCATAAGAATGATGTGAACCTACATGTTACCTGAAGGAGAGAACACTTGCAATTGGTTCACAAAAATCTTAAACTTTGAGAATTTTTTAAAGGACTACGGATGGTTTGTAATTTATAGCAATATTCGGCCTTTTGCACCAGAAACATATTTGAGAAAATTCAAAAATATTGTATTAAGTGTTCTTTCTTCTTCAGCCAGGCGGTGTGAACCTTTGGAAACTTTTGAAAACGGCCATATTGAGGTAGTTCCCAACAATAGATTCAGCGGAAAAGCAAAGTACCACTGTGACGAGGGGTTCAAGTTAAATGGGCAGCCAATCCGTATCTGTCAAGGAGACAAAAAGTGGAGTGGAAAACCCCCTAGATGTGAAATTGATGATAAAATAGTACCAGGTACGTAGATGTTTTAATGAGAATTCAGAATAATTTATGTTGATCGGTATATTTAGGTTCTAACAATCAATATTCCCTGGAGCTCGGAGCTTGTTTGTGTAAATGCTCCAAGAAGTTAAACGGTGAATGTGAGAGTTCAACTGTATATGCGATCTTTTCATGCAGAAAATTTTAAAGTTTTTTTAAAGTTTATATCCTTTACATTTTATTTTGTAATTACAGCGCTTTGGACAAAACTCAGTTTTACTGCTTCAAACACGTACACCTCAGGCCCGTAGCCAGGATTTGCCAAGGGGGGTTCACTTTTTGAAAAATTCCAGGGGGGGTTCACTTGTGACAATTTAGGTCCAAAAATGGCCAAAATATCTTAAAAAGTGCTCAGAAAGGTGAAAAACTGCATGTTTTTGAAACAAATTTTGGCCAGGGGGGGGGGGGGGGTTCGCCCGAACCCCCCGAACCCCCCCTGGCTACGGGCCTGCACCTGAACGTGAAACTTCCCTTTCCGTTCCCGTTACCTTACTTTCCAACCCGACATAGATCTGTTTATTATATTGAATGTCTTTCTCTTTCTCTTCACAGATCGATGTGGGGAACCCCCCGTTGTCACTAATGCCATTCACGATGGGAAGAAGTATTCGAATGTGTTTCCTATTGGCGCCCAGGTGGCCTACATGTGCAATAATGGTTACTATAGTGATGGTTTTGCCCGGGCGATGTGCACAGATGAAGGCGAATGGGCTGGGCCGAAAATGACATGCGCGCGTATGTTTAGCTTAGAGACTAATAAACGTATGTGGTAGTTACTCTTACCCTTTACCTACTAGTTGTAAATATATATTGTGGATATTAATAAATAGAATTAGTCTCAACATGTAGGAACATCTATTAATCTATTTAAATCGTCCAGAGATGCAATAACACAAAGCATGTTTCGTATTGCACAGTCATTGGTCTAGCATGAACGTAGATTCTGGTTCCCCTTTCAACCCTCTAGTAACATTCTAGTGTTGTTAACTCATTGTTTATTTTTTAATCGATTTGTTGACCTCATCATTTAACCAATTCATAGAGAAGACTCCACACACAGAAATATATATTATATTGACATCGTTTTATTGTGCACCCAAATAACAATTTTAATTTGCCTAATCGTCAAATTTTATCATTTTCCTAATTTTAATTGCCCTAACAACAAGACACTTCCCATTGGATAACATTATGAAGATAATATTTCAGACATTTAATTTTTCAAACCTGGCAAAAATTAGGAAAAGGCAATTCCATAGGCTTTCTAATTGAAAGCCCATGGCAAATCAAATGATTAGGAAAAATTACCACTTAACCTATACAGTATGTAGCCTCACAACTTCTTTTGGTTTACTCAATAGGCAAAATCACATTTTGTCTTATTGTATAATGCCTAGAAACCAAATAATGTTGGAATAATAAAGGTAATTTATGGGTTCTGATCAAATCTGGAAAACCGATGTGGAGGGATAAATTCTTAGTTGAGTAATTGGCCTACCATATCGTTGGAAAGTGACATACTTATAAATTCATGTTAGATTTATTGCCAATATAATATATTGGGACAGTTTACTCACAGTGAACGAATAGATCCCCCACAATTTAATTCTAAAGGTATGGAGTAAGTCCAGGTTGTACCCTGCGTGCATAGTCTAGTTAAACTACTGAAGACGAAGCTCTCTTTTAAGAAGTGAAGTCAAACGAATACAAAGGGTATCGAGCTTATCATCTTTGATTCCATTGTAGCTAGAAGCTGTGGTCGTCCGGGAGAAGTTACGAATGGTAGACGTGTCGGCAACATCTTTATGTTCCCAAGGGGTGTGAGATACTATTGCAATAGCGGCTATAGACTTATAGGAACGCCCAAGAGAACCTGTCGAAGCAATGGAGAGTGGACGGGAGCCACCCCAAGATGTGAAGGCAAGATCAAATTTCTGAACAGATATTATTTGACCATTCACATTTCTCCCATATTCTTCATTCTTCAAGTTCTTCCATAGCTTAATCACATGTATCTAGATATTAAAATAATAGAAAGTCCCCGTTGCTTGAAATCTCTTTTATATTGAATTGAAAAATTGAAAATTGGTATAAAATTCGAATTCCTGTCTAACATATTTGTATACAGCCAGGATTCTATCAATAATATTCTGGCCCTACCAACACACGTCCTGCCATCTTTTTATCCATCTCTCTCTATCTATACCATATAATCATAATAATATAATAATCATCATTGTTATATATCCCGTTTGGTATAGCGAATAGTCAATTGCATGTATTGGTCTTTCGTATTCTTCCAGCTGTTAGATGCCCCAAGCTTACAGCTCCAGACAATGGAAGCATGTTCGGGTCTGGCTTCTTCTACAGAACCGTCATAACATTCAAATGTAACATTGGTTACACACTTAAAGGGTTATTTGCCCGGAAGTGCCAAGCATCCGGGCGTTGGACAGGAGAGGATGTGAAGTGTGAACGTGAGTATACGTAGATTCAGGTCACAATTACTAGTCGTTTACATGTATGTTACCTTTTTTGATGGAAAATCATTTTGCCGTGTCAAGGTGGTGAATTCGATTTGATTTCTGGTTTGTATTTCTTGTCTTACTGATTTGTCTATTATATAGAAGTATTTCGTAAGGTGCGCCCTGCAGTGTTTCCATATCTAGCACAGGATTTCTTTGTATACGAAGTTTTATGATATAATTTATCATTCAGGGGTGGACTGTGGTTCTCTGCCTCCATTGTGGAATGGTCACCTTGAGGGACGTCAAACTACTTATAAATCTGTCATCAAGTTTATGTAAGTATGTAAGATGAGACCTCGCAATACAAGCGGATACAGAAGCTATCGAGGGAGGGGGAACATCTCATCTTTGGCCTGAAAAGGTCCAAAAAGACCAAGTAATGCCCAAAAGGCCCACAAATCTTTTGGCGGTGCCAACATTTTTGGGCCCAAACCCTTTTCGGTCCCTGCCAAGGGGGCATGTGCCCCCCCCCCTTCCCCTGGATCCGCAAACGAGTAGACAAACGCGTTATCTTGTTTTTGGGAATGACTCCAGACCGCCATCTCTTCTAACCAAGTTACCAAACAATATAAAATATGGATACATCGGTGACCAAGGCAACAATCAATCAATATTAAACGCAAGTTGTTTTGTCTTTAGTTGTTTCGGAAGAAGCACTTTCGAAGGTATATCAACCATCACCAAATGTGAAATACGAAAAGGGGAAAACGCAGGAGGCTATTGGACACATCCGAATCCAACGTGCTGGGGTAAGACAAAGATCCTTATGTCCTCAACCATTCTATAGTACAGCCATGTACAGTAAGGTCAAACATCTTCAAAGTTTTATTTGATGTACACGGTGACCCCTAAAATGAATCCCTTTATACTTTTCTTGAATATTCTTGCGTAGTGAACATGTTCAAAGCAGCAAAGCATTGTGTGCTGACATTGCGTCAAAAATGTTTGACATTCAGAAAAACCATGTTATCCATCTAGACATGCCATCGCTTCAAATGGAAGATTCAAAGAAAATTCCACGATTACGAACAAAGATCTAATCTAAATTGGAGGCATATCATATTTTTGCAAGCTCAGTCTTCATTGCGACCGAGGAGAGCCAAATGAACGAAGATGGGGAATTGGGGATAGCAATTTTCAACGTTTAGCCATTTATATACCCATAGAAGAACTCGAGTCACTTGCGGGACAAGCCTTAAAATGACCCCGGACCTTTGTACATTAAGTGAAGAGGTATTTAAAACATTTATTTAATTAATAATATATGCAATTTTGAATCTTTTAGGTCAATGTAAGGTGCCTATAATGATAAATGGTACAGTATTAGGAGAGCATGCACCCGGTGATTGGGTACCACACAATACTACAATTCAGCTCCAATGTAAAAAGAAGACACACGTGTTAAGTGGATATGGTACCTCTACAAGGGCTTGTTATAATGGAACATGGCCTGGTCTACCCAAATGTGTCCCAGGTATGTGAGACACATTAGGGTTAAGCTATAGGTGTACGTGAACGTGCTATATAGACGAGTAGGAATATACAGTCCTCTGGACTTTCGATTCCTCATTCGTTGTATTTACTTGTATAAAGATATGAAGAAAATGTTGTAATTGGGGCCCTTAAAAACAAATTGAGTGGGGGACAGTAGTCCCTAGGGATTATAATGTTACAAATTCACATACAAGTTCTCTATAATCGCCCTACTATTTTCTATGCAAATATTTAACATTTCGCTCATAAAGATGGCAGAGTAATTTGTCTAAGAATAACACTTATTTTCTATTTTATTTTGTCAAAACATAATAACTTGTATTTCCACTAAAATATGGGCAATAAAGATGTACAATACAATACAATACAATATATACAATACAATACAATACAAGAGGGAATCGACAAATCCCAATTACATCTTTATACTATAATATTTTAATTCATATGTGGTGGATTTAACTTTTAAATGGGCAATAAAACACCATTAGCGAATTCGTCAGGCAACTATAATGATATTTTCTAACGATTGAGCGTAGCGAATAAGTTTGAAAATTATTTAATACAGGTACTTCACACTGTTTTGATATCAGATTTGGAGAATGTGTTCTATAGTTTGTTACGGGGGTGTATATTTGAGTATGTTCTGTTCTATTTAAGTGACGACAAACGGTGGTATTGATTGAATGAGTTGTGAGTGATTTATGTTTAGGAAATAGGTTTTGAGTCATTCGGCTTTGTGACGCTAACACGGCAGCATTTGCTAAATTTATTGAAACTTGCAATTGAGACTTTTGCTATATACTAAAATACGCAACTGAGACTCAGAATGGAGAACGAAGAAAACGTGAATTGTTCAAAGATGGTTCAAAACTGGCGAGGAAGTTGGAAACAGAAACAAAGTTACAGAAGAAAAGACGAGAGAAACGGTATGAATACAACTCTGAGATATTGGATAAAATACTTCCAAATGTCTAGAAGATGGTGGAGACCGAGATGTGCAGGGCGAAGCGAGTGTCCTGGCAGAAGGTATGGTTTTGAATAATTAATGAAATAGAATAGGTTAAAATAGCTGATGAATCTCCATAAGTGTGTGTAGTAGAAAAATATGAACGTTAAGAAACTGCAGATTCAGCGACGATGACAAGAAGCTATTACGTCAAGCTCATTCTTGAAGTGAGATAAATCATCAGTTCAACATATCAGAACAAAGTACCTAAAAATAAAGTCAGTTTCAGAGGCGGAGGTGGTTTGTCATCTACAGCAGGCGGAGGTCTCGATAGGCGTGGTTCCTTCAGAACAATCAGAACTACAACAGGACGGCGGTTCAGAGGTTCATTTGTTTCTGCTGCTACAGGACTAGGTGTTGGTCCAGAGATTGTCAAAGAGACATCTGCTCAAAGTAGCAACAATAACCGGAAGTTAAGTATACATCTGAACTATATATGTAATCAAAATAGTAAAAGAACCAAACTGTAAAAGGAAAATTGAAAGAAAATGTAGCGTTTTGGAAATCAGTAAGAGCTAATCTTTACATAATTGATGTTATTGAAAATGGTTAGAAAATTCGGTTTGAGTCATACCAAAGACCTAGAATTATAAAAAAGCAACAGATTTGCATTTTAAAATTAAAAAATTTGTAGAGGAAAATAAAGAACGGTTGTTTGAACAGGGTTGTATATATTAAACAGTTGAAGTTTCTAAGGTTGTCAATCCTATCACCGTATAAAGTCAGATACTTGGTCAAACATTGGAGGGCTTTTGGATTCAGATTTTAATATTCTTGGATGATGCAATCAGGACCGGAAATAGTGGACTTAAATGTCTGAGAAAATTATAAATACTATAAGGTCCGATTTGATTCGATCTGGATTTGTTTCTATCTGGAAGTTCACTCAATACTCGTTTTGGTTTGGTTTGGCTAAGGTTTGGTCGGGATTTGAAAAGGAAATTAATTATATCCCGGAAGTGAAACCGTAAAAAGTTCCGTACAGTACAGGCTATGTGATCACTCCAAGGGTTGTGGCTTCCATAATTAGAAAAGTAAAATCTGCCAGGGTGCAACAGGTGATATAGTCACAAAACAAGGGGGTTTCACAAAATAGTTGTCCTAGATTATACTGGGATGTCTTATCAAGATATCTGATCAAGCCAAGCAATAATTGTGTTTCAAGTGAAAATAATCTTGAGAGATTGAATGGAAAGTTTTTTAAAACGTGTCCTGAACACTCCAGAGTTGTTTATTCGGATGCATCAAGTAAGGCTTGTGGAGAATATGTAGTGGAATATAGAGAATTATGTATGTTATCAAAAATGGTCAGAAACTTAGAAATCAAAAAGCTCTATGAACAAAAAGTTTAAGCGGTGTTGATTACTTTGTCTAGATACTTAAAATGTCGAATTGTTTGTTGATTCACGGACAACACTGGTGTAGTGAATATAGTAAACAAGGGTAGCATGATATAAGAAATTCAGAAACTTGCCGTTGATATTCGTGGAATATGTTTGCAGCGAATCGAGGTTTTGAAGCCTGAATGGATTCCGCGGGAACTAACCCGAAATGCTGAGCCATCAGCAAAATGATAAATTATAATGACTGGGGGTATATACTGGAATATCTTCAACTTTTTAGATACAAAACGGGGAGTGTATACTTTAGACATATTCGCAGACAACATTGAACGCAATGTTACAGATTTAATTCTTAATGTGCATAACTGTGTAGGTACGGAGACTGTCGATTCGTTTTCTCAGGACTGGTGTGGTAAAATAAATTATGTTGTTACACCTGTAGTATTGATTGCAAATATTTCAGGCTGATGGTTGCAAGCGAAAGTATAAATGGTTTTTCCACAGTGGCAGTCTTCTGTATACTGGTCAATACGTGAATGAAAAAGATACCAGAGTTGTATTAAAAACATATAATTCCCACCCGGTGGTGATTATTTAGTGCCCGGCACTCAGAGATATAGCATATGAATATTCAGAATTGGTTGCTTCAGGAGCATATTTATTGCATAAAAAATATATTATTAAAAGCATTGAACTGTTGTTGTTGTTTGATGTATGGTAGTTTCATTGTGTAACGATGTTGTTTGTACGTTTTCAGGGTATAAATGACACAGATGCAGTTAACGCCAGTGTGGTATGGCAGGAAGAAGACCCAAATCGGTAGAGACAATGAAAAACTAAATATCTATCAGACGAAAATGTCTGGTTTTGTGGCGAAGTCTGGAGAACCAAAGACGATAGAAAATTATGCATATAAGTTTTCAAAATGGAATAACGAAAGTAGTTTACGTCGTCTATCAGCTAATCAAGCATTTCCAATCACAGATGAAATTATTAAGAATATTGTTTTTTAAAAATGAGTCATTCGTCTGCTAGTGTCAAGGAGATCAGAACGGTTAAAATTTTGTTGTTTTGGGGTTTGCAGGTTTTTGAGGTATGAGGAGAAATTGTGTTACTCATCTTGTAGAAAAATGTTTTTGGGTACTAATATATAAGAGTTGAAACAACCATCTTTGGTTGACATGGTTAACGTAGTGATGATGCTACTACAGGTGCTAACAGTGGATGTGAACGGTAGGTTGTTCGGCTCATAGGAGGTGGAAAGTGATTGTTCTATAGATGGTTATGTGGAGAGTAACATTCAAGAAAGGCACAAAAGTTATCAATCTTGGTTTATAATAGGTGACTTAATTAAGTTTATTGCGTTATTCATATTAAATAAGAATATACTATCTTCATTTGAATGGGATTTTAAACTTATTCTTACCTTACCTTATCTTTGTTCTTCGGGAATAGCGGCACATAAGAGCCAATGCAAATTTATATGGTGGTTGTGTTCTTTTAAGATTTAAGTACGGAGGACCAGTTTTAATGATATTTTCTAACGATTGAGCGTAGCGAATAAGTTTGAAAATTATTTAATACAGGTACTTCACACTGTTTTGATATCAGATTTGGAGAATGTGTTCTATAGTTTGTTACGGGGGTGTATATTTGAGTATGTTCTGTTCTATTTAAGTGACGACAAACGGTGGTATTGATTGAATGAGTTGTGAGTGATTTATGTTTAGGAAATAGGTTTTGAGTCATTCGGCTTTGTGACGCTAACACGGCAGCATTTGCTAAATTTACCAAACAACTTTAAGGTTAACTGTTTTAAAATATTTTGTCAAATGTATTTTTACTTTGATATAAAGTTAGAAATAGTTTTGTTTTAAGTAAATTGTGTGTTTCGAATTCTTAAATCCTACAAACGCCAATTTCATCTTAGGGGTAGGTGGACCTCCTTGTATATAAAAAACAAAATGTACAAGGTACCTTTCGCACTTTGCAAAAGGGGTCGCCGCGAGGTTGGCATCAAAGAATTCAATTATTAGCCTACAGGGCATAAGTACTGTAAATATAATACTAAGAAATTGTATACAGAGTATGTAAGCAAGGTTTCCGAAACCACATGAATATAAAATGTAAATTATTTACAATAATTCATAACTGAGATAAAAAGCTGGATAAAAAGCTTTGCCTCCGAGGCATATGGAACGAGTTTAATGTTTGGGCAAGGAGTGACCATATATTTGATTATTTATAATTTCAGACGAGACTCGTCTCTGAGACGTTTGTGGAGCTATAAAAGATTACTATTTATACATTATAATTTAGATTTGAGATATTTGCCTCCGAGGCTAAATAATGATTTTATTTTGAAATTTGTCAAAGAATTAAGTCCCATGAATCAATAATGGACTATTATGGAGTTTTTGCCTCAGGAGCATCTGGAGATAAGGAATATTTGGTATTATAAGTTTACCTCTGGAGAACACGTACTTTAGAAGTTAATAGAATCTTAATATATGCCAGGATTATGATCAGATCATTGGACTATTATTGAATTTTGCCTCCGGGGCATATGTAGATAAGGATTGTTTAATATTAAAAGTTTACCTCTGAGGAATAATCTACTTTAGAAGTTGAAAATATAATATTTACAAAATGTTTTGTATGCCAGGATTATGATCAGATCAATTGAACTATTATTTAAGTTTGCCCATCGGGGCATCTGTGCATAAGTAATATTTAATATTAAAAGTTTACCTCCGAGGGATGTGTACTTTAGAAGTTGATAATATAATATTAACAAAATATGGATTCATATGCCAGGATTAAGATCATTGGACTATTATTGAATTTTGCCTCCGGGGCATCTGTAGATAAATATTGTTCTTATATTATATGACCGTTTACCTCTGAGGAATAATCCACTTTAGAAGTTAGAAAATATGATATATATTTGATATAAAACGTTAACCTCTGAGGGATTTAGAAGTTGATTACAGAATATTAATGATATATGAATGCAACTTTCTGACATCTTAACTGTATATAGATAAAAACTGTAAATTACAAAACTACATAAAATATTGTACAAATGTTGTACTAAATTGTACTCTCATACTATGTACTCATCAAAACTGATGGATAAAATAAACATAATAATAATAATAATGGCTTTGTATGCCAGGATTATGATCCGATCATAAGTCCGGGACACCTCCGAGGTGCTGCCCAAAGGGTCATTGTGTAATGTTATTGAATTTTGCCTCCGGGGCATCTGTAGATAAGGATTGTTTTATATTATAAGGTTACCTCTGAGGAATAATCCATTTTAGAAGAATTAGAAAATAATATTAATGATATGGCTTTAAATGCCGGGATTAAGATCATGTCATTGGACTATTATTGAATTTTGCCTCTGGGGCATCTGCACAATATTTGATATAAAACGTTAACCTCTGAGGGATTTAGAAGTTGATTACAGAATATTAATGATATATGGCTTTGTATGCCAGGATTATGATCCGATCATAAGTCCGGGACACCTCCGAGGTGCTGCCCAAAGGGTCATTGTGTATGTGGAGTTTGTATGTACGATATTATCATAGGCCAATAAAAAGCGAAATAGCGGCACATAAGAGCCAATGCAAATTTATATGGTGGTTGTGTTCTTTTAAGATTTAAGTACGGAGGACCAGTTTTAATATATATATATATCGATATACATGCCTGTCGCCCAAGGGAGGATTCCTTACTGTCTTCGCTGCACAATGATTACGAAAATAACCTGACAATACTATACTATTGCAGCATCTTGCCAAGACAGACCTACCTCTATTCCGAATGGTATACCCAGGTACTATAGCGTGCGTCATGGTGCTCGGGCGAAGTACAGGTGTGACGCGGGATATGAGCTGAAAGAGAACAAATATGTACAGTGTTTATATGGAGAATGGAAGCCTATGGGGTCGAGAATGCCATATTGCAAACCTTGTAAGTTTATTTGATGATTTTATCCTATATGCTATCCAACTGACTTACCCGTGCCTTCAAAAACTGCAACTTAAGCTTGAAATTGACTCACAACCGGTAAAATGCAAAAAGACTGAAGCTACAGCAGAGGGTACATGAGGGCAATTCCAGAATTCCAAGAAAACAGAATTGCAACTACATCTGAAAATTCGTTACCCATCTAAAAATTATTATCATGGTTTCATAGATAACCTGCCACTTGCCTTCAAGTTTAGGACTTTTGGTTGTCTAACTTCTACTTCAAATGAAGCCTTGTCTATCAGCATTGTCTATTTTCAATTGTAGTATATTGCCCATGGAGGGGTTTCCTTCAAAACGGAAAGGTGTTTCTAGTAGGGGTTATTGGGAAATATGCATACAGGCCTTACGTGAGGAGGGTAGGTCAAAATGAACAGATTGAATATCAATGCGACAGTGGCAAAATATTAAAAGGACCAGGGGCTGCAACATGTGTAGATGGACAGTGGAGTCCTGAACGTAAGTGTAACATTGGTTGTTTCGTTCATATTTTACCCTGCAGCTGGAGGCTGGGGTAAATATCTTTGCTCGTATCAAATTTTAAATTATTGTATCGTTGGATCCCTAATCAAAATCGTTGAGAAAAATTTTGGCTAAAGATGTACTTAATGATTTTGAGTCTTTGACACATTCCAATAATCTTCTTCAGTTGAAAAAGCGATTTCAAAGTAAATCACCAATTACATTCCATACAGAGCTAATTGCAATGCATATTTACTGGGTGTATGTGATCACTGTTCATATATACTGCTGTACTGTTCTGCACTGAATATGTCACATTATTTCCCCTGGAAATCG
This sequence comes from Owenia fusiformis, assembly GCA_903813345.2. NCBI lineage: Eukaryota > Metazoa > Annelida > Polychaeta > Sabellida > Oweniidae > Owenia > Owenia fusiformis. The sequence continues at coordinate 34,970,159 of CAIIXF020000006.1, read as the reverse complement.
CAGACACCACACTACTATACAGATTTGGCATTTTTACGTATTGTGAACATACTAATACTTATATTATTACCGTCACTTATTGTTATCTTTAAGTATGGTAAACTTATTATCAATTATAGGTCTCCCAACATGTGAGGAGCACTACCATAGCTTAATGCCTATCTCGACATACAGGGGCAAGAGGTCTGCTAATCCTGCACCTAAGAGAGGTACATTACAAGATATTGGCAAATCGTTGCGCTTGTGTAGAGATGCTCTAGAGAGAAGCTAAATCTGGGACAGTTTGTGTTGTGGTCCCGTAGATACTAGATTTTATTTCTAGCATAGTTAACAATTTAACGTAGGTATATTTAGAAGTTAAATGCTTATATATAATTTCAGCACTTTTGATTCTGTTTGTGCTTTTTTCCATGTATCAGTGGTTTTCGAATATTAAAAACACAAAACGGGAACGTTTTGACAGTATGCTGATCAGAGGAGTGTTAATCATCTATGTACATGGTGTTCCTGTATAGACAAGCATCAGAATAGAGGTTAAAAATACGGGATGCCTGTCATATTATTTGTTGACTGTATATTGGAGGGTCAATGTACTGGAGCAAAAAGAGATGGAGACCTATTTTGAGTGTGCATTGTCTAATTAAGGAATAAATAATGATAGGCCATTCAATATGGTGAAATTCAGCACGAGTTGGACAGAATGTTGTACAAAGCACGAACCGAAGGTGAGTGCATTTGTACTAACATTCTGTCCAACGAGTGCTGAATTTCACCATATTGAATGGCCTATCATTATTTATTCCGATTCAAACATAAAAATTAGTAAAAGCCATGTCTGTGGAACGGGCATGAAGGAAGAATACGCATGCTGTCAAGATTCTGAAGTCGACCGGAAAAATTTTAGAATTTGTTTGGGCTGTTCTATTTTACTCCCCGTTTTAGATTTTATACGTCGTATGCAAACATGGGGTGTTGATCAAATATAGTTATAGTAGTTACGGAGGGAGTAAAAAAGAACAGCTATCCCCGGACAGAGCCCTAGATGTGCAGCTGAGATGTGACGTCACTCAAAACAATGCAAATTGCAGATTGAATAGAGCATGGTCGTGCATCTATGGAGAATTAGAGAACGTTCTATATTGGCTATGCTGCATTCTGATTGGTTGAGAAATTCGAATAGAGCACGGTCATGTTTGAATATGGCGCTATAATCAACTTGTATATTTCGTTCCAGTCTTCTGTTGCACATCTCCAACATTCCATCACTTTGTGGATGGTAAGGTATGGAAGAAACCAAGGGTTGTTAATTGAATTTATGGGTACATTTTGTGGTAGTTTAGATAACAAAGGAGCACTCTCTTTGATTCACAGTATTTATGGAATAGACATAATAACACAAAATATGACTGTAGTTTTGTACTTTTTTGGCTTTCGAATAATTTCTACTAGAGATGTTTTACTCAAATGCACAAACCATGACTCTTGTCTGTTTAGAGCTCTTATGGTCAGAAGTAAAAGTTAAAGAGATCATATCCAAAGAATACATCTAATGAAGGAAAAAATTACGCTATATGTCTTTCCTGGTTCAAATATAAGAAAAATTCAAGTAATGCATCAAATGGAAGAAAATTTCACGCTCGACATGAATGTCTTTCCTTGTACGAATTCCAATATATTTCATATTACTTTAAGTGTTCACTAATGTGAATTTACTAGCATTGTCTATTTTCAATTGTAGTATATTGCCCTTGGAGGGGTTTTCTCCAAAACGGAAAGGTGTTTCTAGTAGGGGTTTATGGGAAATATGCATATAGGTCTTACGTGAGGAGGGTAGGTCAAAATCAACAAATTGAGTACCAATGCGACAATGGCAAAATACTAAAAGGACCTGGGACTGCAACATGTGTAGATGGACAGTGGAGTCCCGAACGTAAGTATACATCGTAGAAGTTGACTCACAAACAAGGTAGAATAATGTTGTTTCTGAATATAGTTTCGATTGTTTATTATAATAATGGTTTCTGAAATTACAATGTGCAATCTTACAATGGTTTATCAGAATTTTATGAGAAAATTAATGAAGATGTACTCCATGGAGTCCATGGCGTTGACACATTCTACACAGGGGCGGTTGCTATATATACGATGGTCTATATTTCCCTTCTTTATATAATGCAAATGAAAATATACTACGAGTATGTAATTACTATTCATACACATTGCGCTTAATATGTCACATTTGCTGGAAATCGCACTGCACTGATTATGTCACATTTCCCTGAAAATCACACTGCACTGAATATGTCACATTTTCCTGGAAATCGCACTGCACTCAATATGTCACATTTTCCTGGAAATCGCACTGCACTGAATATGTCACATTTCCCTGAAAATTGTAGATACCACATTACCACTATCATCTAGATTTTGCATTTTCAATATAATAAGAGCACATATAATTAAACCAAGTATTAGTTGTGGATATAGTAAAGCTATATGTTGCCAATATTTTTCAATTATAGGTCTCCCAACATGTGAGGAACACTCGACATACAGGGACAAGAGATCTGTTTACACTGCACCCAAGAGAGGTACAATACAAGATCCTGGCTAGTAGATGCTCGGGTAGACATGCATCGAAGAACCTAAATCACTGGATTAATTTGTGTTTTGGTTTTTGTAGATTTCATTTCTAGCCTAGTTGACAATTTAAAGCAGGCATATTTGAGAAGTTGAATGCTTACCCTACTATCACACCAAACTAGTTCTCACTACGTTCTCGAAAACGGGCTTTAACTGTATACGAACGGACTGGACGTACTTAGTATCGTTTGGGGTCTATTTACAAACTTCATCGAACGTACTCGAACGGGTAGGTCCTCTAGAACTTAGAACATGCTCAAAATGTTCTCGATGTCGTCACGTTCTACAATTAGAACGAGTGACAACGTACTAACGATGAGCTGGACGTACTACGAACGAAACCGTCGTACTTTAACCCTACTAGGGACGTTTTTACAACGAGTTGAACTGTCTGAGGACGTATTGAGAACGAGGCAGAACCAATTGCAAACGGGTTTAAACTGAGTAAGAACGTATTAAAGACTGCTTATGAACGAGTTAGCAAAAATATAGCTATCACACCAAACAAGTTGCCACTGCGTTCTTCAAAACTGGTTTTAAACTGTGTGCGAACGGAATGAACGTAGCTGCAACTTTCTAAGGTCTAATTACGAACTTCATGAACGTTCTCAGACGGGAAGGTGATTCTAGAATTTTGAATCGATTCAAAATTCGTAGGCGACCATAAACCGTTCTGTAATCAGGTCATGATGACCTTCTAGACGAAGGGACGCGTTATACGACGTTGCACAACGATCGTGGTACGACCTGAACGAACTGCGAATGAGATGGACGTATTGGAGACTGTTTATGAACGAAGTAGCTAATTATTTTAGAGATATTTCCCGACCACAGCCAGATTGAGTCCGTTTTACGACGTTTTCGTAGGACTGGCAAGAACGGGTAAGAACTAGTTTTGTGTGATAGGGGGGTTAGTGTATAGTTTAATGCACTTTTGATTTTGTTTGTGCTTTTGTCCATGTATCGGTGCTTCTCTTCCAATTGGCTCTCGTATATTAAAAACACAAAACGGAAACTTTTTGACATTTTGCGTATCAGAGGAGTTATAATCTTCTATGTGCAAGTGCTGGTCTTGAATAGACCAGCATGAGAATAGAGGTTAAAGATACGGAATGCCCGTCATATCATTTGTTGACTGTACATATTAGAATGTCAATGTACCGAAGCAAAAATGGATCAGACCAATCTTGAGTGTGCCTTGTCAAATAAGGAGCTATAGTCCACTTGTATATTTCATTTCAGTATTCTATTAAACATCTCAGATATTCCGTCACTTTGTGAATGGTAAGGTGATGTTTATGACGTTGATATAACACAATAGAACGGAGTGTCTTATACTTTTTGGCTATCGAGTAATTTTTATTAGAGATGTTAAACTCAGAGATGTTACTTACAAACCATGACTGTTGTTTGTTTAGAGCTCTTCAGACCAGAGGTGAAAGTTGAAGAGATCCAAGGAACGCATCTCATGGAGGAAAACTTAACTCTCTATGTCTTCCCTGGTGCCAATATAACACTTGACTGTCTGTATCTTAGAGAATTTGGAACTCCCGTCTGGAAAAAGGGCGATTTGATGGCCGAGAGTGGGTATGCGATGTCACATGCACATATACCACACCACGTTCAGTCTCACGATGTTTTATTCAACGAGGTGCGAAATGCGAATGGGCCTGATGACAATTTCCTTTACGAGAGCTCAATTCAGACGTCTTCAGAGATAGAAATACCCGGAGAATGGCAGAAATCTGGTTCTCAGTACAGACTTTATTTGACCTCTGTTGGCGAAGCAGATGTGGGAAGATATCGATGTTACAACCCTTTTATCCACAGCACTGCTAACTTTGTGGATGTTGTCGTGAAAGGTTAGTTGTTATTTAGAGTATGAGACATGTTTAACAATATGTTTAAGAGACTTTGTACTTGACGCAACCACGGGATTACTCTTCACACTCAATTAATTTTTCAGGGACCTAAGTTAAATTGTTTTCCATAATTTTACAATTTACATACACGTTCTCTCAAGTACGTGTATATTATCTCTTTATTAATCTTTGACTTGTCTGAGTATACTAGTTTTATTTATATGTATTTTTTTTGTATCTATTTTCAGAAGTATATTGTGAAGACCCTTTGGTGGCACCAAACGTCATTAAACAAGGTACGGACTATTCTATGGGTTCCATTATCACATACCGTTGCCATGGATGGAGGGCAAACAGGGCATCTATGCAAGTCCAATGTCTGTCCACTGGGAAATGGTCTGCACAACCGCCCTCATGTACGTCACTGTCACTTGACATAGATGAACAACTTTAACTGTGTTACACTATTGTTGTACATATTGCAATGACCGTTTACTACTATAAAAGTAACTAAATGTAATATAATTCCTCCAAGACCTTAAATGATTCGAGGTTCTTCATAATCAATGATCTCACTACAGCGCAACAGTCGGCTCTTTTGCCTCCGTGGCGTAGATCTCCAGATGCTGCAAATTGGATATTGCAATCACAAAACAAGAACCAAGATTCTACTTGACTTTTATTTTGAAGTTGTATCTTCTCAAACTACATAAAATATGGATGGACACTTTCAACAACAAATGATTGAACTATATAGCTAGTTACATTATTAGTGCAACCAATAAAATAGCTGATTTACGGCTTGGCTTACGACTGGCCAGGGCATGGAAAGAAGGCACTAACTAAAAGAAGACAGTGCCTTTGGTGGATCTGAAACAGCTTGAGGCTTAAAGCTTGAAACAGCTGATGAGTCAGAACCTGTCCAGTCTCAACGATTCTATAACGTTGATCGAATTGGTGAATGTATACAGGATGCCCATAAAGCTTCTTCATAATCACAATACAAGTCTGTGTAAAGTGTTAAAGCCCTGTATACCTTACGTTATGATTTCTTAACCCGGTGTGAAAGAAATTATGGTCCCCCGGGAATTATGGCCCCCTTTCCTTACGGCCTTTACTGGCCTTGACTGTGTACAAATAATAAGGAAAATAATTGTAATTAGGTCACCATATAAATCAATAGAGAGTGACCAAAATATGACAGGACCGCCTACCCTTTTACACCTGGTTTCTTAAAAGCGAAGATGTAGCCTACACATTAGTATATTTTTAACGTATCTTACTCTGTGATACGAAATGGGACCCCACTATCTATTGCAGAGGGGCGTTGGGCAATTAGATACCATTTTCATAGAAACCAGTTAAACAAATAATTGATAGATTAAATGAAAGCCAGTTTTTGTCATTTTCGACAGCACGCTCTATTTCCAAAATGTCCACCAGTTTTGTTTAAGTGTATTTAAAAGACAACGAATATTGTTTGCAAGTTCACTGAAAGAATTCCATTCTTGTATTAGTATTCTACTTGTATATACATAATTCTTGTTGTACTGCTTGGTATAGTTTTCCTATAATTCACGCCTTCATTTTGCGTATTTTATTTATATGTTTTGATAGTTGTCTCACTTGGGACGTAAACAGTTATTATAATGCAAAACAACCGTTTTTATGAACATGTGTGTACTATGTGTAGTTGTTTATTTGCATAGTTTACTTGTTCTGTATTGTAAATAATGATATGATAGAGCTTCAAAAATTCTTTGAATGCAATTGCTGTTATAAATAATATGTTCCATCTAAATAGCAAAAACTGGAAAAAGTATGTGAATGATAATTGTACAATAACAAACAATAAATGTTGACAATGAATAAATCTATTCAATTTTATTAGTTGGTGTAACAATGGACAGACTGACGTAAACTGTTTTAGTACATATTTAACCCCAATACTCAAGTAATTCTAGAATGATTGAGTTATCTTTCCCAGACGGAACGTCAATGTAACAAAATGGATGAACTTCCTGGATACTAGTTTTTTGTTTTCTCGATTTATGTATTTTTTTGAATGAAGCTGTAATTCATGTATTTAGACCATCGCTTTTGTAACATTCACGAAAGTCGTCAAAGAAACATACATTGGCAATATAACGGACTTTCGTCAATGTAACAAAAGCGAGGGACTAAATATATGAATTGCAACTTCATTTACACAACAAATTCCAAATCGAGGAAACTTATTAAAGCTAGACTATATTTTCTAGCTTTGTGCCAAATTATAATCCGCAACTTGACTTATAAGTAGGTTTAAATCGAGATTAATTATCCCTTTTGTTACATTGATGGGGCATTGACGTTCCGTCAAAGTAACTCGTTGTGGAATAGTGTTAAATGATCGTGTGCGCACACTTTATTGAGCCACGTGCTTAAATTATTTTCCCACATTGTAGAGCATCACTTAAAAGAATGAATTTTTAAAGGAAACTCTTTTTGCCAGGGGTATGACGGACAAATGGTCGAAACTGGGTCGACACAAACCATTTGACATTTGGCCTGCATAAGTACTTGTCTTGATGGCACTATTAATATGGCTTCATTCGACTGCCAACTTGAAATTATGAAATCTATGAGGGTGATTGGTTGAAATTAAGAGTTCTGATTGGTTAGAATTTGATATATCAGGCCAAACTATGTGTGAATTTATGTTTGAAAAATAGATGGCATCATTATCTGTAACTCTTTTTAGCAAACACAGAAGGATGGTCACAAATAAATAGTTTCAGGTGTCAGTTAATAACAACTAGATGTTTCCCCGATGTATTGGGAACGCGATGAGCATATTGGCAGGAGAGGAGGAAGTACAAAAAACGATCACAGACGACAAAATAAAACTAGACCTTTTTCAAAAGCTACGTATAGTTCTTTACGCGTCTCCACTCCTGCAGTGAAAATGATTTTTTTAACATAATACACGAGGGGAAAGAGTACCCGTGTATATACAACCTACCGCCGAGCAAGACACGCATATACCGCCAAGCAAATGCTTGATAATGTCATCTCGTAGGAAAATGGACAATAAAGGTAATATAATGTCACTATCAATTCCTTTGGATGGTTAGAATTGTTACTAAGATGTTCTAGCAGGCGCAATTGGTCTAGAATTATAGTTGAAATATATTTTTATGTCCAAATTAAGAGATAAGGTAAACGTATAATGGGTTTCGATTTGTTTTTCTCATTCATACTCGCTTTAATTGATAATGAGCCATACATAAGACATACTTGGGTCGGTAAATGGATGTGCATATGCATAATGTATTAAGTGTCAAAATATTAGGTCAAAATAGCACTTTTGAACAGCAAAATCTTCACTTAAACTTTGTCCTAAAAGATCCGATGTTATCGGACATCGGACCCGATGTGATCGACGAGTAATATCCGAAAATATCTTGAGTAAATTAGGATCTCAGAATCCGAACATTACTTGAGTAAAATCTGTTGAGATCCGATTATATCGTCGAGTTTATGACGTCCTGATGAAAAAATAATTAACACAAAATCTGCATCATTCATGTGAATCATTTTGTTGTGAACAATAAATGAAACTGAAAAATATGGCCATCACCACTTACCACTGCATATCGAGACATTGTATTTCAGGTCATCGGTACAAATGCTTCCACTGTAGTTATAAATCACACGAGATGGATGACTTTGTGGTCCACTTCAGTCAGCACCATCCATTACTGAGTATTAAAATATTCTTTGGGATATACAATATGTGTTCCCTTGGTTCCTATGAGCCCTCGAGAGGAACATAATCCCTATATGTATATCTGATGGATACTATTTTTTCATTGTTTTTGAATTTAGCGCCATAAATGGTTTGACAAATAACTTCTTTGCATTGAACTGCAAAGAATATAGTTCCAAGCAGTATGTGCTTTTTAAAATGATTTAAATGTTTTATGCAGTCATTTTGTATAACACCTGTTCAGTTTGAGTAAATAATTAATTATTAATTTATTTTTGAATAAAGTGCAAAGGACCAAATGTCGTACCAAAATCTTTGGACTATGATAAGATAGAATAGAAGTGATCATCGACAATGAAAATATTCATTCATTCATTATACATTTATTCAATTTAAAAAGTATACAGTAATTACAGTAGTCGCTGCCTAGCGCATTTTGCATTATAAGCTAGCATTTCAAGTTATACATAAAACAAAAATTAGAGAAGGCGAGTGAGAAAGTGCCAGTAAGCTTTAATGCCAACAGTAAATCATGAAGAAGTGAATTAAGTTTTACTAGAAACGAATTCAACAAACTTTTCTTTTAATTCAGAATCCTTTCCAAGTGAAAGGGAATTTTGAAAAATTAGAGATTCAATTTTTTCTTGTCCACTGAGTGGGGTCCACAGGTTGTACTGTTCGAGGGAATCTTCAAGTTGTGTTCTTTGAGTAGAATGGCGCTTGCAATGCAGAATTAAATGTTTTGGGGTTGCACTCTTACCACAGACACATAGGAAATTATGGTGGTTCAAGTGTAAGCATGAATTCAATGTTTTAAAGAACTTTGCCGGAAACAGACGTTGACGTATAGTGCTGCGGGAATTATATCATATTATATTATATTCCGGTGCCAGGAGTACGATATGATAAATAAACAGAAATATTTGCGATATCGTCATGATATTATATGCTCATTCGAAAGCTTACTCACTACCTCATCGGGTTCTACTCACGGTATAGTCGGAATACTCAGGTGGTAGATTCGGGTCCTATATAATCGTACTCGTGACATAATCGGGTCTTTCATTTTCAACTTTCACTGGTGATTTCAATGATATGCAACGTATGGCAGTGAAATAAATATGATACATTTCCACCTATTTTATCTTTGAATCGAATGAAGTAAAGACAGCCATGGTTGTTACTTATTCAAGATGTAAATCATCATTCAAATATTTAGAAGTTGAATTTAGCGATTGGATAGTAAACATTGCGCTAAGTACTCATTATTTTGCAAACATGAGTGCCTGGAACAATAACTTTATCAGTTTCACACAATTCTGTGTTTTATCTGTTTCTCATATTGAGAAATTCAAGATATAAACAAAAGTTTATAACTTAACCCCTACATTTTCAGACATCTTCGGGTCTTTGCTTGGCGGTAGGTTGTATATACACGGGTACTCTTTCCCCTCGTGTAATTAACGTATACATAAAAATATTGGGTGAGACTTGAGATAGGCCTAATGTATGCGGCGCCAGTCAAAATTGAAACTTCTGATTGGGTTCGAAGCCGAGATGCCCGGATATGTCCCAGCAAAAGCCGGAATTCACGTGATTTTTCACGAAGAAGGGGCGGAGTTTAAGCGAGATTCATCGAGACTTCTTCGTGTCAATCGTGTCAGTCCCTGCATTGCTTATTGTTAACTCCACCTTTTTGCCCATATATGGAGTTGGAGATGCCACTTGCGAGCGTGAACAGTTCAGTCTAGAAATAGAAATTTCTTAAGCGATGTCTTTCTTCAATTTTTCTACACGATATCTCGATAAATAGTGGACATATTTGTACCATTCTTTCGTCAAAATGAGGGTATCGCTGGAATACATATTTCCAATCTGTTGGTCAATAGATTTATTCATTGATACTGGCAGGAATTAGATCGTAATAAACATGCTAAAATTGTAAAACTTGGAACGTTTGACAGTAATCTCCGAGTAATGTATGAATTGCATCGGGAGAAAGCAGGAGAAAAGATGGGACAGTCTGTTATGTGGAGTTTGCAAAGCAATCCCGGATATAAATGACGTCATCTTAGCAGTTTACATGGTTTCGAAAGTGATATATTTTTGTGTCGTAGTGATGAGTTTGAATTATGTCGATTATTCGATTGTTATATATAAATAAACATCGATCTTCGGCGAAGATAAAGTAAGAACAACATATATATCCGAGAAACATGTTGGTAAGTACAGTATTTCATTTATAATGGCAGAAAATCAAATTGAATCGAAATCGAATTTTCAACTTTTTCAATTTTTTTTCGTTCGATTATTTTGATTTTCAATTTGATTTTTACATTCTATCTTCTTCGTCCTGCGGGACTATACTAGGCATAGGCCCGGAACATGTATAACATGAGTCAAATTCACTTAAATAGAACATGCTGTAAGCTTTATTTCTTTACATTTTTACGGGCCTATGCCTGAGCTATGACTCTAGGCCTAGACTACTAGATCTATAGGACTTAGACTAGCCTTAAGCTAGAGCCTTAGATCTAGCTCTTTCAGAGGCTGTGACTGATATGTTAGAACAGCCTAGAGCCTAGAGCCCCCTATCAACCGCTTCAAAATTGTGTTAGTGTCCTCCTTGCGAAAATCGAAAAAAATTAAAAGGTGCTTCTGTGCCGAACAGCAAATTCTCATTATACATTGAGAAGCTACTCTTTACCAAGAAACCAAAAATGGAAGTTTTGACGGAAAGACATGACGTACAAGTCAAAATCTCTGAATCTTGCTAGGTACATGACAGATAAAGAGAATTCAAATCCTGATCGGCAAAAAAGCGGCTAATAACTTACATATTTTCTCAACAAAAAGCACTGATGTAGCTCACATTGGGAGATAGTAGTAAGCACTTGAAGTTGATTTCAGTAGATCAGTTACACCTGTCATGATTTCAAGGAAAGACACAAAGTATCCGTCAAAAGAGAAAAGCTTACATAAATGCGAGCAAAATCTGCAGATTTATTATAGCTATTGACTTATCGAATATATTGAACGCACAACTCTAAACAATACTTGAAATTGAATAAAATTGACAAAATATGAGAAGACAGTCTAAAACCTAACTGGGAGAGCTGCCATTGTTTGCCCGGAAATCTTCAGAGATTTTGACTGGTACTTTGTGTCTTTCCATCAAAATTGCCATTTTGGTTTCTCGCTGGGTAATTCACAGATGAAGAGAAATCTTGATTGACAAAAATACAGCTGATAGCTAACAGCTTTTCTTAAACAGAAGATAAAGATATAAAGGAACCTGTTATGATTTTGAAGCGGGTGATAGCCGATAGGGGGCATGTTAAGGCTGTAAGTAGAGGGTGTAGCCGAATAAATCTAACCCAAATAGAGTTTAACACATCTCAGTATAGGCAAAATTAAAATTCATTAAAGTTTCATCACTTTAGCATGTGTACATTTGCTGGCCTTCTAATATTTTGACAATAGATTTGTTAGGCTTGATTGCAAATTCTTATGAAATATAAGAGTGTATGGTTTCAATGTACTGTACTCCCGATATTTTTCGCGTGCAATTTAGTTTCGTGCTTTTCGCGATTGTGTAAAAATCACGAAAATTAATAGTCGCGAATATCGCCAATTAAAGGCTGAGGTGCAACATGCCATTGACTAAGATCTAGAGATTGTAAATCTTATCCAAAGTATATGATATTGGGTAGGTGTAATTACTGTAGATAAGATAAATTAATTTTGAGGATTCAGAGAATAATGGAAGTTAAACCTTTGATATCCGCAAAATTTAATGGCCGCAAAATTGGTATTTCTCAAAATTCATGAAATTTAAACTCGCAAATTAACCGGTAGTACAGTATTTGCACGTGGAATAATTATGATATTGAGAGCATTGATGAAACAAATGCAATGAACTGATTTGATTGGCCAAGGGAGCATTGGAATTTTGACCTGAAGTTCACATGATTGTTGCTATAGGCCTTATGATTTTTTTGAATTCCAGTAATACTATTAATGTCTATTATACATACAGTAAAACCTGTCTTATCCAAATGCCACCGCTACAAATTAAAAACATTCAGATTTAAACGTCTGATTTCGAGGTTTTTGCATCCGAAAGATTCTTGATTTTGAAAAAATATTAATGCATTTTCACTTAATATTACTAGCATTGTAGGCGTTATGATTTTTTGGAATTCCAGTAATACTATTATACTTATACAGTAATATCTGTCTAATACTTATACAGTAATATTTGTCTAATCCAAATGCCACCATGACCAGTTAAAACACCATGACCAGTTAAAAAAACATTCAGATGTGGAGGTGATCGGATTTCGAGGATTTTGCATTCGCTAGATTCTGCATTTTAAAAATATAAATGCATTTTCACTAAAAAGTATTAAGATTACTTTTGACCGCATAGCTTTATGACATTCCAAAATCCAAATCGAATGCTTGAAAGGTAAAACAGAAGTGTGCAATCAGAGATGATAGATACTATTGCATGAGTATATGAAGGCCATGTGTCAACTCTTCGATTGATAATACGCCTCGAAATAAACACCCACTGGCTTGGGAAAGCTATTTTCCCTCTTAATAAATGCCTGTCCCCTTGGAAAAATGTTTTCAATTTCCCTCTTAGTCTTAATAAAAGCCAATGGCATTTATTTTGAGTTCTTTCTAATAAAGGCCCTGTGCAAAATAAATGCTCAGTGGGCCTATATGTTCGTTGAATTTAAAATTTCCCCTTCTACTCAATTTTTATAAATGTTTTATGCATCAGTATGTTGCATTTGGAGACACAAATAAACTCTTAAAAGGAAAATATTTTCTCTTTAGTATGTTAACTTTGTCTACAAATGCAACATATTAATGTGAAAACATTATAAAAAAATGGAAGGAACTGAAAATCAGGAAAACATTTTTGAAAAAAAATGTTGATGCACCTTCCCTGTCTCAATCTCCAATTTTTTTTATCATCTGTATGAGTACTTTTCCTTTAGATAATGCATTGGCCTAACATACACACCTTACATTTTCAGAAAATTTCTGCAATTCAACATATGACCGTCTAAATTCTGTTGCGAAACCTTTAGTATTCTTTCAAGAAATTTCCTGCTTACATGAAAGTCTTTTACAGTTTTACATTCTGTTTTTTTTAATGTAACATAATGGCTGATACCAATATTGTTCAAAGTTGTACAGTATATGTTTACACTATGGAACTAATCATTCTTTGAATTGAGTTCGATTCCTGAACAACTGGATATTTGACTAAACATTCCTTGGATTTGATTTGGTTTGATGAAGAGAAATCTTGACTGACAAAAATGCAGCTGATAACTAACAGATTTTCCCAAACAGAAAATATAAAAAAAATTTAAAGTGAGCACTTGATTTCAATAGTTTAGTTTCACCTATGCTTTTGAAGCAGGTGATAGCTGATAGGTGTCATGTAAAGGCTTTAAGTACATTGTATAGCAATAATTAAAGGTAAGAAGGTACTGTTTCATTCATATTTCTTGGTTTTAAAAACATTTAATCAAATAAGCTGGAAATTTTTTTGAGAAATGATATGATGGTGAAAGAAATAGATACAAAATTATAAAAAATTTATAATTAGCGAAAATTGATATCCGCAAAATTTCAAAATTGCAAAATTGTGAAAGATAACAGCATCAAATATTAGTGGCAGTACAGTATTTGCATGTGAAATAATTATGATATATTAATATAATAATATAATAATTGATGAAACAATTGCAATGAACTGTTTTGATTAGCCAAGGCCAGAGCATTGGAATTTGAACTAAAGTTGAGTATAATGTTATTGTATACGTCACGACCATCAATAACCTATTTATTTCATAATAACATGTTTTGAAGTACCAATGGACTTCAGCAAATCTTCCATGTATTCTTTATCCTTGAGATATCTTGCGATGCTGCTCATAAAAGCTCTTAAGGTTGATGGTTGATATTCTGCACCATCCTCCTTTCTTATGTTAATGAAAAAATGTTTGAGGTGGTCATTAAGATCATGGGGATCTATCTCCTCGATCGGTCTGAGTTCATTCCTCTCACTCCGTAAAAAATCTACTAGGATTTTTATGTCACTTTTAGTTTTCTTCGAAGTATTGATATTTTCTTGACCTTTAATGAAGTCATCAATAGGGGTGAGACGACAACCCGATGAGTCGAGGACTCAATTTCCCTCTTAGTCTTAATAAAAGCCAATGGCATTTATTTTGAGTTCTTTCTAATAAAGGCCCTGTGCAAAATAAATGCTCAGTGGGCCTATATGTTCGTTGAATTTAAAATTTCCCCTTCTACTCAATTTTTATAAATGTTTTATGCATCAGTATGTTGCATTTGGAGACACAAATAAACTCTTAAAAGGAAAATATTTTCTCTTTAGTATGTTAACTTTGTCTACAAATGCAACATATTAATGTGAAAACATTATTAAAAAAATGGAAGGAACTGAAAATCAGGAAAACATTTTTGAAAAAAAAATGTTGATGCACCTTCCCTGTCTCAATCTCCAATTTTTTTATCATCTGTATGAGTACTTTTCCTTTAGATAATGCATTGGCCTAACATACACACCTTACATTTTCAGAAAATTTCTGCAATTCAACATATGACCGTCTAAATTCTGTTGCGAAACCTTTAGTATTCTTTCAAGAAATTTCCTGCTTACATGAAAGTCTTTTACAGTTTTACATTCTGTTTTTTTTAATGTAACATAATGGCTGATACCAATATTGTTCAAAGTTGTACAGTATATGTTTACACTATGGAACTAATCATTCTTTGAATTGAGTTTGATTCCTGAACAACTGGATATTTGACTAAACATTCCTTGGATTTGATTTGGTTTGATGAAGAGAAATCTTGACTGACAAAAATGCAGCTGATAACTAACAGATTTTCCCAAACAGAAAATATAAAAAAAATTTAAAGTGAGCACTTGATTTCAATAGTTTAGTTTCACCTATGCTTTTGAAGCAGGTGATAGCTGATAGGTGTCATGTAAAGGCTTTAAGTACATGGTATAGCAATAATTAAAGGTAAGAAGGTACTGTTTCATTCATATTTCTTGGTTTTAAAAACATTTAATCAAATAAGCTGGAAATTTTTTTGAGAAATGATATGATGGTGAAAGAAATAGATACAAAATTATAAAAAATTTATAATTAGCGAAAATTGATATCCGCAAAATTTCAAAATTGCAAAATTGTGAAAGATAACAGCATCAAATATTAGTGGCAGTACAGTATTTGCATGTGAAATAATTATGATATATTAATATAATAATATAATAATTGATGAAACAATTGCAATGAACTGTTTTGATTAGCCAAGGCCAGAGCATTGGAATTTGAACTAAAGTTGAGTATAATGTTATTGTATAAATTAAAAAAATAATTATAGAGACTTCTTACAAAGTTGATCTTCATTTCAAATAGCTGAGAATATTTCCCAAAATAGATTGACTAGGCCTTCAGATTTTTTTAATTTCAGTATTACTATTACTCATACAGTAAAACCTGTCTAATCCAAATGCCACCGTGCAGTTAAAAACATTCAGATTGGGAGGTGTTCGTTATCACAATAGATTATAATTATATCATTGATAATTTATTCAAAGATGGCAGCAGCATTCTCAGAACAAAACAATCAGAATCTCATTAATCTTTTGTTCACGTTAGTTATTTAAACTTTATATTCATATATAGATGGCAGTTCTTAAATATATGATAGACACCAATAATTCAACATCATAATTTAACCTTTTCCATTAAATATACCCTGTATCAAGCACAGAAACGTATTTACACCCTTTACTAAAATGGCAACCCCTGTATCACGCACTTGTATGTACTTAAAAATAAACTCTGAACTTTCAATAAATAGTTGTAACGTCTAATACCAGAATTTCACTCCAGGCGAAACAGTACATGCAAAAGAATATGCATCGAAGTTTGCAATAAGCGCAACAAAACAAATCGAAGCCACTCGGGAACGATCTTCCTGGATGTATTGGTTTCATTTATGCATCTAGAAGAGCCAGTGAATAGGCAGTAGACAAAACTTGATGAATAAGCTTTTGAGAAATAGAAATCAAAGCCGACTAGCCGCGCATCAATGAATACGACTGCTTACAAGAGGCCACCTAATTGGATTATATTGACGGATACATATCCACAAAGAATCTTGGAGTGTGAAAGTTCGATTGGTTTTTCTTAATGTTGAGAATCTTTCAGTTTACGCGATAGCAGTCGGATTAGAAATGGTGTTCAACTTTAAATGGGAAATTGATTACATATAGAACAAGGTATGTTGATTTTATGGCGTATTTTCAATATTTAGAAGGAAATTGGTCGTTGGATATAATATGAAAAACTAATTATTAGGCCAAGCTTTTCATAAAAAGGTTTAATCTTTATATTGAGTGTGATTACCAACTGATGCTTAGACTTTGTTTTGGGGAATTAAACGTAAAATTAAAAGTTTCTAACCCAAAAATTCAAGCGATACTTAACAATAATTAAATATTGATTCAGTCTCACTCAATGCTCAGGGGGTTAAAATCGTTTATATTTAACAACACTGGTAGTATGAGGTTCAGAATAGGTCTCCATTGTTCGGAGAAGTCTTGGAAACAACGAAAGCCATGGTGATTTCTTTACTTCTGGTCAGTATGACCACATCAAAACACTGTCTTCTTTTAAATATGAACGCCAGTTTGCTCTGACTTTATAAAAATATATAGAGGGCCTAGAAAATGGTAAAACGGAAAACGCATGATCTAATGTATTTGTTGACACTTTTCCCCGGAAGAAACATGTCATAAAATATGTTAGGAGCATTAAGCGATTTCCATTGACTTTCCAATAGATAAACTGTCAATTTTCATTTATTGAATCTTCAAGTTATCTTCTCTCTGATTGTTTTGCGAAATACCGCTAATTAAGAGGCGATACTCCACGAATTTCACCAGCAGATCGATAGAGTGATCAGTATTGATCGAAGATAAAACCCTTTCGAATGCTCATAAAATGCAAGTTGTCGCGAAGAAATGATGAAGATAAAGGAGAAAACAAGAGAAATAATTCTAATTTAGCGCTCTTGAATTATCATTTTAGATCACGTTCGGTCAAATGAATAGGTTTGAAACACAAAGAAACAGTGCCTTGGCAATGGGGTCTAATTGATATTTGTTCATTGCAGGATTTAGAACTGCCAAAATAATGGAATAAAAAAATAAAATAAAAAACAAAATAAGTAAATCAGTAAAAGTAATTTTCATTACCATCTTTATTGTGAATTCTGCGAGCAAAGCGAATAGGAAAACAAATATCTTTCTCAAATTCGCACAAAAGAATATCCCGTGTACATCTGTTCGCCCACTACATATGGATCATGAACAGCGACGCTTGTTTATAAGATAAAAGTTAGGTTGATGTTCAAAAATCGTTAACAATATTAAGAGGTAAACAAATTGGATTACTTCCTCTGAAGTTTCGAATATCTGCACGCACGATCTTTATATGTAGGAAAGTAATGCGATTTCTTCCAGTGAGTCCGTCTGACAGCCTGACAAGATCTATGAATATTAATGCGAGCATGTCGTGATCGTCTGTCTTAATTCGACATAAAGACAGAGAAGATTCTTGAGATACAAAACACACGGGGTATTTGTAAAAAACAATAATAAAAACCACAAATATGTAACAAATCAGTCGAAGAACAGGGTGAAGATTAAGGGCCTAAATAACAAGGCAGGTATCTGGGCTATTGAATGTTTTATAGAATAAGTGCGATCATTTAACAAATTATAAAAAAGTCTTACCATGTTCAAAAGTTTGGTTTCACCAGATCCCCGATATCACTATTTGTTACTTGTTATTTGTCGTGTCTAACATTTTTCAAAAGGGGAAAAATAATTTCAAGCATAGGCTTTCCAATGCAAGTCACGGTTGCCAAACCTTTGGAGGGGAGTGTATATCAAATTATCTAAATTATTATTTTATTTATTTTTTATTTCAGACGCAGTCGAGTCCAACAGAAGTTAAATACTAGTCAGATGTAGGATATACGGAATTAATTGAAATACTGACATCAGATGTAACCAGACGGGAGGAAGCTGTAAGATGCATTGTCAGGGAGGACTTGTTCTGCAAATAATTTTCTGGTCGAGCGTCTGCCACAATATTGACGTTCTCAACGCAATGAGTGCAGATAAATTAGCAATCAAAACAAACAGTGTTTGTGAGTAAACAAACTTTATTTCTTTAGCTTTCACACAAATGTTTTAAAATGTGCTCGAAATAAAAAGAACAATTCACATGCTACCCTGCAGTGCTATACTGGGTATCTCCGATTAAACCAATACAGACCTTCTTTACTTTCCGTTGATTGAAAAAGAATGCCAAATCCATTGCCTTTATCTTGATGGTCAGAAAGTCTAATTATACTTTAAGTCAAAGTAAACAGCTCTGTAAATTAAGATTTGTATCAACATGGACTTTAGTTAAGTACGTGGTCTTAATGAACTTTACGCGTTCATTTAGACCAAATTCTTAATTTATAGATATGTCAACCGATAACTTTGATTAAGGACTCTCGGGAGCGGAAATTATTTCAGCAAAATAACAATTAGACATCAAGCCCATATAATGAACTGAAACTGAAGTTTGTTTCTCCGGAACGAGCTTTAAAATATCGTACAATTGGGGTAATTATTTTATGATATTACCTCTAAACACGAAGTAGAATTTTGTCTTCTTCATCATGTATTGTACAAATAACTTCAATGGTTTTGGAATGTTCAGTGGTTTCGGGAAGGGGAAGGGGTGGCTGGTTCTACACGTGAAAGTTAAAAAATGGGGATATTTTTTCCTAATGATGGCTTATAATTCAAAATGTTTATTTTTTGCTGTATTTTATTATATTATTTTGCGGTCGTTGTCACTTGTGCTTACATATTCCCAGCTTATCTATTTTCTGGCCGTAGTAACATTTTCGCTGACCATGGTAATATCTACATTGTAATATCTACATGTATTCTAACGACAGTAGTACTTACACTGGCAATGGTGACATCTACCAAAGCCATAATAACATCTGACCACGGTAACATCTACTGGCCAAACTGGTCTTGGAAATATCTACACTGACCATGGTAGGCGGTAGCATTTACACCTGCTATAGTTAACATTTAGATCTGCTATGGTTCATTTAAACTGGCCATGGTAACAATTGCTCTGGTTACGGTAACATCTACACTGGCACTGGACATATTTCCAATGAAGTCCCCTTTTTATAAATGAAACCTTCTTTTGAAATGAACCCCATTTCAATGCCACATTCGGGAGGGGGGGGGGGGGGGGGCTTGGGTTTAGGTTTTTGTTATTTGAGATCTACGCAATGGATTGTCTGACGTTGCTCAGATGTTCACAGTATCAGGTATAACACTTACATGAAAGAAAATTTGCTTTCAGGAGGAACAATTTTCTTTTAATTTATTACTATTATTTGGGGAACAAGTCTAAAAATATAAATTTTATTTCTTTCTTGCAGTTTTGAAAGACATTTTGACATCTACTGTAAAATCAGTTTAAATACGTGCTCATTGTGAAATGTGAAGTTTTGTAAATTGTAAGGAAGAGGGTGTAATTTTGCTCATACTGATTACGAGTGCTCGATGTTTTACAATTTGCCTAATGGATATTGCAGAACTTATTCCAAACGAAACATGTGCATTTTCAAACAAACATATGTTGATGGTAAATTAATAAAACTGAAGTTCGTAATTTAAGTTTGCAACCAGTTTGAACGAATTACACCCCCTCCAAAAGTTTAGTATCCAATCACGGATCATACGTGTGAATAAAATAATTTAGGGCCCAAATTAGTGGGCCTATTTGGGCATTACTGGGCCTTTTTGGGCCTTATTGTAATATCAGGCCAAACTATCAAGAAGATGGGCCTTAAATTCGGGGCAAATTCTTGGTTTTAGGGGGCCAACATTTTTTCAGATCCGCCCCTGCTATGAGTATGCTATCTCATGGATACTTTCGGTTCACAAACTTATAGAGAGGTTATAATAATTCTGGATATTTTATTACGAACTGTTGAAGAATTCTTTAAGTCCCCGTATAAAGTTTAAACCACTTTGGCTTATATTGTAGTCTTACCCAATGTTGTCAAAGTGTGATATGTGAAACGTTTTTTTAAATTTCAAAAAGTGGTTTTTGAAGGACTTTTTTTTCACAAATTTGTAAATTTATTTAAAACTAACTTTTAGAGGTCATGCATATCTTTTAATTAGCCACAATTCATACCAATGCATAGGATTCATCCTCGCATGTTTTTTGCCGAAAAAATTAAGAAAATCGAAGTCTAGCATATTTAGCGGATTGGCATTGAAAAAAATTTCATTTTTTTTCAAAACGTTTTTGCCACCTGAGTGACATCACTAATCTTTGCATTGGTGTTAAAAAGATATTTTTTTGAAATGCATCAAGAAATATTTGATGAAAAATTTCAACTTTTTTTGAAAAATGGCGGGAAATTTGAATATTTGAGAAATGAAATGCTCACAACTTTTTTTCAAAATTTATTTTTCAAAAATCTCTAAAATAACTTTTTAATTCATGACAAATAGTAAATGAATGATAAAAAATATTTTCAAACTTAAGACGGGGACTTTAAATTGATGTTTCACATTTTGTTTTATAGTAAATTCTGAATGTCCTCGAAAGCCCGAGCTAGCAGCTAAAAGAACATGCCTGAAAAAATGTCGTTCGGATACAGATTGTAGAGGGCGCAACAAGCGTTGCCTGTGTGATGACGTTTGTGGGAAAAGCTGCGTTAAACCAAGTAAGTAAACAGATTTCAACGTTTCTTGAATATTTGAACGTGAGTTATCGCAAACAATTTCAAACGATTCTAACTTGAATTATGAATATTTTCTGGTCATAAAAATGGATGTATCATTTAGATCCATTCATTATCTTCAAGAAAAGTATGTATAATGATAATTTAGTTAATCAGACCTTAGAAGTGATATTGAAGGGGCAATGGACCAATCAACATACTTTTTCAAAGATGTTGACCTAATTTTCAAAAATGCAACATTTTATTATATCGTTGAATGCATAATTAGAATGTGCTTTGAGAAATGTTTGATTTCCTAAAAGGAAAAGTTGATTGCTCCAGGGACTTTAAAGATATTGAGTTTGGATGACCAAAATTAACTGAAACCAATGGATAGCATGAGATTTTTCAATGGAGAAATAACATCGGGAACACTTATCTTAAAGCAATTAAGTTTTTCTTTCAAGAACTATTTGTACACTGCCATCTATATTTTGCAACTTCATACCAAACCAAGTTTGGTCTACTGTATGTATATTGCATTAATGTTTTTGACAACAAATATTATATTACGGAGGGAGTCATACTTCTGATAATGTAACATAAATTACTTTATTCTCAAGTAGTGAAATTTCAATTTTGAAAGGTCCAAATTTGGATGATTTGTCCGTGGGAAATTTATATTCAGCCAGTTTGTGGAAAACAACATTGAAGATATCTTAGCAGGAAAGTTATAATCTATGCTCAAAGTAACATTGTCTTTTTATGATATGAGTATTATTTTTATCTTATTTGCATACATTCCTAGACTGCATTCAAGATTCAAAGATGACCTAAAATTATTATGATGCCATATTCCATATACTGAACAATTATGGTATTATTCATTTAATTGAATTAATTTAAGCTGATCACAAATGCTAGCATATTGTACAATGATTTATTGCATAGTAAGCAAAAATCTTGTATGTGCAAGATCTTTACGCTAATTTATCAATTTTGTTTCAATTTTGAAGAATTTTATGTTTGATATTTATTAATTATGGTATACTTTAATACAGCCTACTATCATTACATAGTCTTATTTTGTTAAACGTATGAGTTACACACAAGCTTACACAGGCTATGTTATTAACACAGGGATCTCCCCAGGACTTTTTCTCAAGTGTGAGCACTGCAAAAATTCTCATTTTTATGAGACTATTTATCTAGATTGCATTCAAGATTTAAAGATGACCTAAAATTATTTTGATGCCATATTCCATATACTGAACAATAATGGTATTATTCATTTAATTGAATTCATTTAAGCTGATCACAAATGCTAGCATATTATAAATGATTTATTGCATAGTAAGCAACATCTTGCATTCGCAAGATCGTTACTCTTTTATCATTTCTGTCGCAATTTTGAAGAATTTTGATTTTGGTATTTATTTATTTTGGTATACTGTAACATACAGTAAAGGCTGTAATACAGCCTACTATCATTACATAGACTTATTTTATTTAACTTACAGGGAGTTACACACAAGCAACAACACAGGCTATATTATTAATCGCAGTGATCTCCCCAGGATTTTTTCTCAAGTGAGGGTAAAATTCTCATTTTCATAATTTAGACAAAAATTTGTCAATATATACCAATTTTTCAGATTTCTTTCTCATCCTCATGTGGGTGCAAATTGATTTCGAGGTGGGTGCGCTGTTTTCAAAATCTCAGGCGGGTGCTGTGCCCACTTGCTATAATGTCGGGGAGACCACTGAGACGTGTACCTAAATATGTTCACTATTTCACTAATTCATAAGTAAGTTTCTACCTCGTACATGTACAGGATTCAACATCACACATTTCTAAGTTGAACGTACCATCAATTATTTTATTATCAGGTACTTTATCTAATCGGATTCTAAAATCTGAATATTTTCATACTTTGTTCTTAAAATTTGTGATGGTGTGCTGTGTC
This sequence comes from Owenia fusiformis, assembly GCA_903813345.2. Classification (NCBI taxonomy): domain Eukaryota; kingdom Metazoa; phylum Annelida; class Polychaeta; order Sabellida; family Oweniidae; genus Owenia; species Owenia fusiformis. The sequence goes on along the minus strand of CAIIXF020000006.1, from coordinate 34,947,039 downwards.
ATACATCAACATTTGCTTTATTTTATCATACTGCAGAAAACCAAAATATGTACTGCATTCCATACTTCTAGTGCCCAATATGCAATGTTGCATACTTTTGAGCAACACAATTTGTTCAAACTATTTGAGTAATATTATAGGGGATCTGTCAATGCATGTGCTCATTTATTTACTGGATGGGGGATAATATAGCTACCCCAGTGCCATGCCCATGGTCTGAAATGCCATTTTACATAGTCAACGACCACAGTGATTTTATAGAAACAGCTCCAAATGGCAATTTACTTATAAATTTTGATAACAAACTTTTTAACCCACTTGAAATGCGAGAGGAAATGATTGATGCTCCTGGATTTGATGTGATAACCAATGAAATTATGGCAAAGAGCGAATATGTCACTTTAACTGAACTTAATAATAATTTGAATGCAACAAACAGTGTTGATATGTCTATGGTACATTGTAATATTCGAAGCCTGCCATCAAATCAATGGAAATTAACCAATTTATTGTCATCACTTGATAAGGGAGTATCAATTGTAGGCCTTTCTGAGACATGGCTCTATGAGGACCAAGAATCACAGTATTCCAAACTAATGAATTTTAATGGCTATTTTAAATCAAGATCAACTAGAGGGGGTGGTGTTGGCTTCTATATCAAGGATACAATTCATGTTAAAGAAAGGCCAGATCTTCAATTTAATAATTTCGGTTGTGATGTACTAACAATTGAGGTAATTGTAAACAATGGTAAAAACATTCTCTTAACTTGCATATATAAGCCTCCGAATGTTGATATTGATGAATTTAACAATGGTTTAGAAGTATATTTAAATAATATCTCAAGAGAAAACAAAACAATCTACGTAATGGGCGATTTTAATATTGACTTATTTAAGACTAATCAGCATGAACCAACTGAAAACTTTTACAACACCATGACTTCTTATAATTTAATACCACTTATTTATAAAGCAACCAGGGTTACTTCAAGTACAGCAACTTTAATTGACAACATTTTTACAAATGATTCTAAAAATGGCTTATGTGGAATAATTTTCAATGACATCTCAGATCACTTCCCAATATTTGCTACTTTTAATAAAACAATCCATCAGATTAAAGTTGTCAAGAAATCAATTAGGAAATACTCTGAAAATAATCTTATTACCTTTCAGGAAAAATTATCAAATGAATCATGGACAGATACAATAAATAGTGATGATACAAATGCCTCTTATAACCTATTTGAAGATCGCTTAAAGGAAATATATGATGAAAGTTTTCCAACAAAAACAGTATCTATTAAATTATATAATAACAATGAAAAACCTTGGATCAGTTCAGCCATACTTGTATCTGTAAGACACAAAAGTAAATTATATAAAAAATATCTTCGTACACCAACAAATCAAAATAAGGAAAATTACAAAGTTTATTCCAAAATGTTAAAAACAGTCATAAGATCAGCACATAAGCATTACTTTAGCCAAAAATTTGAGGAAAATCAAGGAAACATTAAAGCAAATTGGGAAATTATCAATGAAATTCTCCAAAGAAAAAATAAAAACCACAATATCCCAGACACATTTTTCCATAATAATACTGAAATAACAAATAAACTTGACATTGCCAATCAGTTCAATTCTTTTTTTTCAAAGGTAGGTGAGAGCCTAGCAGCACAAATTCCCCCTTCTAACAAAAGTCCTTTAGACTATATGCGTAATATTGGAAGACAGGCGTCGACTTTATTTTTGAATCCCATCGATTCCAAAGAATTAGACATGGAAATATCAAAATTGAAAAACTCTGCGGCCGGTTTTGACGATTTCAAACCTTCCATAATTAAGCATTGTGGTAAGGCATTCCAAGAACCATTATTACACATTTTTAACTTATCTCTATCAAATGGTATTTTTCCTGACAAATTAAAGATTGCAAAGATCATACCAATTCATAAAAAGGAAGACAGACAACTTTTTACTAATTATCGACCTATATCGATTTTACCAGTTTTTTCCAAACTTCTTGAGAAATTAATGCACCATCGACTGACTTCTTTTCTGAACAAAATAGAAATCATGTATCTTTATCAATTTGGCTTTCGGGAAAAAAATCGACATTTATGGCAGTTCTTACATTTGTTGAAAAAATCAGAAATTCTATAGACAAAGGTGAACTCTCTATTGGGGTATTTCTTGACTTTTCAAAAGCTTTTGATACTATTGACCACAATATTCTTTTTCAAAAACTTGAATTTTATGGGATTCGTGGTATAGCACTGGAATTGGTAAAAAGTTACTTTTCTAACAGAATTCAAAAAACCTGTTATATAGACACTATTGTAGATCCCGAGATAATTACATGTGGAATTCCTCAAGGTTCTGTGTTAGGTCCCTTGTTTTTTATCATATACATAAATGACATTTACTTATCTTCTCCACGATTATTTTTTGTGCTATTTGCAGATGACACCAATTTGTTAATACAAGGAAAAAATCTTAATGAAATTACTAACGCTTTGAATGCTGAACTGAAACTAATCGAGGAATGGATAGCCACAAACAAACTTTCGTTAAATGCCAAGAAAACTAAATATATAATATTTTCTTCAAGACAAAAGCAATATAATAAAAATGATATAATTGTCACGATGAATGATAAAGTGCTTGAGCAAGTGTCACATATAAACTTTTTGGGAATTATAATTGATCAAAATCTTACCTGGAGAAATCACATCACATCAGTAAACATGAAAATTTCAAGAACTATTGGTATTTTATACAAAGTGAAACATTTATTAAATGCTAAAAGCTTACTTAGTATATATTACTCACTAATCTATTCATATCTTATTTATGGAAATATAATTTGGGGTGAAGCAGGCTGCACATTACTTAATACTCTTCATCTCTCACAGAAAAAATTTGTAAGGATTGCAACAAATAGCGACTACAGAGCCCACTCTTTACCTCTTTTTCAAAATTTAAGAATCTTGAACATATTTGAGATAAATAAGCAACAAAGATATTTATTCATGTTTAAATGGATCAATGACAAGGACAATTACAAGCAAATATTTCTTAATTTCTTCCAAACAGTTGAAAACAGACACAATTATAATACAAGAAACAAGAAAACTTTTGACAAACCTAAAATCCGTACAAACTATGGAAAATCAATGTTATCATATTCTATACCTGATATTTGGAACCAACTACCCCCACATTTTAAATCCATCAGAAGCATCATCCTCATGAAAAAAACAGATTAAAAAATATTTGCTACAACTTTAATTTTTTTAGGGGCAATTTGATGGCACAATCTGTATTTTTTTTATTGAGGGCATGCAATGGCAGATCCCCGCCATTTCAACATACTTTGTATTTAATTTACTCCATCTTGGGAATATACACAAACCTTTGTGTCACCCACTCATTGTATACTATATTGTATGTGTGTTTATGAAATAAACAAATTGAATTGAAATTGAAATTGAATTTGATACATCAAAATAAAGAATAGTAATGCATTAAACATTGTAAAAAATGATTGCATTTTTAGTGAAAATGGGGTCAACATCTTTGAAAAAGTGTGTTGATGGGTTGATTGCTAGTTAAATATCTCCGAGTTTGTTTGACTTTATAATTACTGTATATAATTTTCTTTGAGATAATGAATTGATCTAAAAGATAAACCTGTCTTCATTGTCAGAAAATAGTCATAATCCAAGACATAACCTTCTGAAATTGTTTGCGATAACCTACGTGCTCCTTTTATAGTCCACAACTAATTACTTTACAAAGTTATATATTACAGCACAAATAATGTAATAGCTCCGATATCAATAGTTTATCTTTAGAGATTAGGATAATTTGTCGTTCATCAAAGAAGTCCAATTTGTTCATCCGTCCAGGTATGTTTTAGGGATTAGTAATTTACCGATGGATGTTTTGAAAAGTCAAGATACTCTCTTTATCTTCGTGATTGGAAAATCGCAATGGGACACATTATTTTGAGATGGTTCCTTCGGGAGGAGACATTTCTAGCTTTCTCAATAATCGGACATTTAGAGATTAGCTATTTAACACTATTGATGTGATTTCGAATCCGACCTATTTTATGTCGTAATAAAATCCATCCCATTGGGTGTAATACGATAATCATTTCATCGATACCAAATTATTCAATCTCAAATGGGGCAATTTGTATTTCTAGAAGTCTAATGATCACATTTTATTCCCACAGATAACTGATTCTGTGGTGATTTAAATGCTAATGATGATTGGCGCATGGCATTCTCCGGGCGCATTGCTCAAGACATCGGTCACTCTGTGTTCGGTGTTCTAGAAGTCTTCCTAATATAAGAGTGACGGGGAAGTATGGGTTTAGGGACTTGATCGTTTCCAAATGGTTACCCGTGCACAAATAAACATTTTTAGCCATCAGAATACGATAGAACTCGATTGAAAATCAAAAGATTGCCACAGTATTTTTACTGATAATAATAATTTTACGGCAATTGTTCGTATAATGGTAGGCTAGCCGGTCTGATAGGGTGACTAGATTACAAAAACAATTGATACAGAAACGAGAACTTTGATCAAAATTGATACACAAGGTCACTTTTGATTCACACATCGGACGTTTTCTTAATTAAAATAGTATACCAAATCAATGCTAAAGCAGTTTCTTACACCTTTATTGAATTTGAAACCCCCCAAGTGTTCTTGTATAGCTTTGCGATGTTTCAATTAATTGTCTTGCTAAATTGATATCAATATCAGAATGTTTGCACATGATCAGGTACGAGTTTGTTATCGTTATTCAAAATGCTGGTCACGAATATTTCAAATAATTGTTTTATCCATTATAATGATTTCTTATTTGGAAAAAGTATCTTATAATTTCACTGAAATGTGATCGGTTGTTCGGAAATGCCCTACCTTCAAATAAGAATAAAGGATTAATTTGAAAAACGTCGAGGCCGGTAAAACTTGGTTCACGTGGAACTGTACTTTATGAAGTGGAGAATAAGCAGACGTTTTAATGCTTTAATTCATTCTTTACTTACCTGATACGCACCGATTCCATGCAAAAATAATTTGCACAATGATTGAGAACATCAGGCCCGTAGCCAGGATTTGCCAAGGGGGGTTCACTTTTTGGAAAATTCCAGGGGGGGTTCACTTTTGACAATTTGGGTCCAAAAAGAGCCCAAATCACTTAAAAAGTGCTCAGAATGGTGAAAAACTGCATGATTTTGAAAGAATTTTTGGCCAGGGGGGGGGGGGGGGGTTCGCCCGAACCATGCGAACCCCCCTGGCTACGGGCCTGAACATTATCACTAAATAAAAGGGTCACATTCTTTTGAGTCACCCTGTACAACTATAAACTATTTGCAATTAATTAACCAAAGTGTTCTTAAGCATCACATATATATGTTCATGTTATATTATCAAACAATAAAGATATTTATAATAATTAATTAATGGTTGAAATGTGTAAATACCAAATATTGAATGGGAACTTTCTGTTTATTATCAGTACGGAACCCTGACAATATCAACATACATTATTTCGTTTATCTGAACCAATTGAATTAAAGATGGAAAGACAATGGTAGTATTTTTTCATAAAACACTTTCACAATTTCATTCAATGTAATAAGGTATTAACCTAGACGGACTCAGCAAATATTGCATTGGTTCAATTCTTTTCACACATACACCGTCATCCTAAAACCTACGAGATAGAAGCGGCAAATTTTATGTAAATTGCACCTAATACACCACAATAACCAAAAGAAATAAAACATGACGATGGACTCATTAAGTTGATAAATGCTGGCAGTTAACATGGATTTATTATAATCGATGACCAACTCTTCGGTTTCTCATTAGTTGGCTAAGCGTGACCAATGCATCTCTCTTAATATCACATCGGTCTGAAATTGTTTATCTAAAACCCCATGAGTCACATCAATACAATTGATATTCGAAGACACATCAGAACTTAGAAAAACTTTGATCTCAAAAATAAAACAATACGTGCCCGGGGCCCGCTCAGCTATTGAAAATGGTAAATAATACAACACCAATTTTCTTCTTTTGTCATTCGCATTCTGTTTAGCTTTCTGTACTCTGAGTTAATCAATACTAAATGGCAAACTGCGACGCTTGGGGCATACGCAATGATGCTATTATATGATGCAAGACGCAAATGATAACTAACGAGATTATAATTATTATGTCACATCAATTCTGAGGGAGGATACGGAAAGATAGTTCTGTTAACAAGATTCTCTAATTTATCATTCCTCCTTCTGAACATATTGATTGCTTAAGAGGGCATTACAGATTTCAGGAAAATTCAGTATTAGCACATTTGCTTTATTCGCATCGATCTTAAGACCAATACATGGTAATAGGGCTAATTAAGGATGCTAACCACTTTCATGAAGAGATTATGATGCACATATTGGTAGGTCCTAAAGCTGTAATAGATCTCCATGGTATCGGTAGTGTTTAACAAGTGACAATGATTGAGATAAACGTCTTTCATCTATTCTTTTATCTTCTTTTTAAAAGTGATAATGATTTGTTCAAAGTGTGAACTGTGGAGATATATCGCAAACGAAATTCCACAAGTTACATGCATGAATGAAAAAATAGATTCAGTCAGTAATTGCATGATGCACCGAATTCAATACCATGCGCGTGGAGTGTAAACACTACGGAGCTCTCTTTTAAGGAGCGACGTCGGATGCTGAAAACTGGGAGTATCGAAATTACACTTATATTACCGTCTGCTATTTTGAAAGAAACTGTAACGACCATAACTTCCTTGTTATTCCATTTGCAAGTTCACTGGGTTAATTTTGGACGAGTACATCATTGAACCACATTCATGATACATGCAGCAATTTTGGTATTTTGTTTGCTAATCTTTTCCAATTTCGATACTGCAGTATTGACTCAGTGGTATTGGAATTAATAAAAACTAATTTGATGGAGCATACTTGAATTTGATCGTTTTGAAGGGGATTTAATTGCTATGCTACGAAGCTTACCCCTCTTGCCCCGAGGGACTAAATTTACATTACATTGGCTTGTATCAACCATGGATAAATTGCACATTTGGATTCAATGTTATTAACATCTAATGAAATAGTTAATCCCCTCTATAGCCTGGCTTTATTCATTGGGAAAGAGCTCGTGTGTTTTTAGATATGTAAAAATTAAATCAAACCCGGTGTAAAAGAAATTATGGTCCCCTGGGGCTACTGGCCCTGATTGTGGATACGATAATAAGGGAAAGAGTTGTATTTAGGACACCATATAAATCAATGGAAAGTAGGACCATAATTTGATAGGACCACCTACCCTTTTACACCGGTGTAAAAGGGTAGGTGGTCCTATCAAAGTTTGGTCCTACTCTCTATTGATTTATATGGTGCCCTAATTACAATTATTTTCCTTATTATTTATACACAGTCAGGGCCAGTAAGAGCCGTAAGGAAAGGGGACCATAATCCCCATGGGACCATAATTTCTTTTACACCGGCTTCTAGGGATTCATATCGTGTAAATCATGGTCAACAAAAGAATTTTACCCGTGATATCAGGATTTCAGTTTCTCACTTTTGCTTCAACTAGTCATACCTTTACTTTAAAACTAATCATACCTTTACTTTAAAATGAATACAAAAATAAACCAGAGCCTAAAGTAGTCTAAACGGGTATAAATTAGAAAAACAAATTCTTGCGAACTTGAACAGTTTACATTGTAAGTAGATCGCCAATACCAAGCACCCAAGGGTGGGAACCGGGAAACATTCGGAAGGTGTTATTTTGTTTAATGATGTAAAAGGTTAGTCTAGGGAGGTCTCATTTATTCTTATGACACTTAATTAAAACTGGTCGATAAAGTTGCTCTTTATTAGACCCTTTCGTCGCTATGTTTCGGGATAATTCAAAGACCTCTTGGTTCACATAGTGGGTTTTTAAACAATGCACCGGCTAACCTTGAGCAATGGAGCAGAATAATTCGTCGATGTTATATGTGATCTCATAATTATTTTATTTTGCATGATTTAACATCGATCCTAATTTGTAATCAAGGTAATCTGGTATTCCAAACACGTTACCGTAAACCTAAAATATTTAGCATGGACAAAATTAGATATTTGCCGTTTTTTGAAATTGAATTTTAAAGATTTTTAAAAGTTCATTTTACCATTTTTAAAAAGATGGCTAGAGATATTTAAGATTTTAACCAATCGTATTTGTAATTTGTTGATTGAATATTGGATCATGGTTATACAGCCTAATCTCCTCACATTGTTTGAGAGCTTTTTTTATACTTAAAATGAAACCATATTTTGTCTTTTATCCATCTTGATTCACAAGGTTTCAATTATAACACCTTGGAAGTCGAAGGTTCTTTTATCCAGATGGGGCGCACCTTTGAAGAAACTCCGTAAAGTTAGCTGGACTATCTTGAATGAGGCCCTAATTTTCTTTTTCAGCTAAGCGATGCAAACCACTTGAAAAGTTAGAACACGGCTATGTCGAAATAGTGCCCTACAATAAATTCAGCGCCAAGGCAAAGTACCTCTGCGACGAGGGCTTCGTGATATACGGACAACCAAGTCGGATCTGCCAAGGAGACGGGAAGTGGAGTGGCAAGCCTCCAAGCTGCGAGAGTGATGGTAAAATAAACTTAGCTTCCCAGTTCCTACATCCGTATAACCAATCTGCGAACACAGCATTGGTTCTACTTTGAATTCATTCTAAAGGGAGAATTCATTCGAGATAAAAAGAGGAATAATGATTTCGCGTATATGACGGTTCGGATTGATTTTAAAACTTTTTCACGAATATTAAATATGTCCAGTTAGTCAGTAAGAAGTAACTATAATCATTTTAACATTCTACGTGATTCTACGTATGGGGGTAGCATAATATATCGTATAAAATGCAATGTTCTTGTATGTCAAATCCTGAATTCATTTCTCTGATATAGAATGATTTATATGATGACGTTTATTCCAACAAACGTCAATGCAGCCATTCGAGTTTCAGACATTCAACCAACACTTTTTGAAAAATCATGAAAAGTGACTATTCCAAGTTCCTAGCATTGGAGTGAATGGAGGTCTGGCCCAAGAAAATCAAAGACAAACAAGGATGACATCTATAATGTCAGCGTTATTCAGCTATTTAGAAACTATACAATTGAAAAATCAAATTATAGATAGTCTAGTTAAAAACGAATATTGAAAAAACAGAATATTTTGATATACACTTTGAAAACAATACAGTGATATTTATTGTGGAGGAAATCCCAAAGGACATGTGGCTCCCATAATTTATTATCTTGTCTTGGCATTTGAGATTCCCATGACATTTAATATTTTATCCTATGAAATGGTAGACGATTAAGAGAACACGATCACGTCTCATAAAATTTGCATCTAAACAATAAATAATACGAGGAATGTCTTTCCGTCCACAGGTCGATGCACGGAACCCCCCGCTGTTGCAAATGCTATACACGATGGACAGAAACATTTAAAGGTGTTTCCTGTCGGCTCGCAGTTGTCGTATATGTGCAAGAATGGGTTCTACAGTGATGGCTTTGCCCGCGCCATGTGTATGGAAGAAGGCAGATGGGTTGGGCCGAGAATGACTTGCTCGCGTATGTATAACCCGACCATTGACCTATGCTTTTGCCTTTCTTGCAATTGTTTACTTAATATCATATCATAAATATCATATCGATCATATCATATCATATTATATATCATAAAATCAACTTATTATGGTTATCCAACACCTTATGTTAATGATATACATGTAGTTCATTTTAAAAACGAAACCTTCTATCAAAAGACATTAACTAATTCAGAAAAGTATCAATTCATATCGTAATAAGGATAGTTGGTCGCAGTTCCAAAACATCCCCCAAATTGAAATCAGATGGTGTTGATATTCTACCAATCATACTTGAGATTCATCAAGCTGTCAACGTAGAAAAAAGCCCACTTGCCAAATTACGTACCTCTTCTCATGATATGCGCGTGCACATTATAGCCAGGAGCTGCGGACATCCGGGAGAGGTCACTAATGGTAGGCGTGACGGCAACATCTTCATGTTCCCACGTAGGGTGAGATACCATTGTAATGGTGGATATACAATCATAGGATCACCCGAAAGGATATGTCAAAGTAACGGCCAATGGACAGGAATCACTCCAAGGTGTGAAGGTGAGTGTAACCGTATACTATTGCTTGTACATGAATACACATCCCTCTATAAGTTTGACAATAGGAAGTCCTTATAAGGACAATAATGCCTTATTTGGATCACAGGTTTTTAAATGCTAACCAATGAAAACTTCCGCTTGCCAAATTTATGGAGGGATGACTACATTTCGTCATTTTCCTTTGTGTATTCTTAAATAACAACAGTGTGCTTACTCTTCTTTATTACTCTTAATTTTGATTTGACAAAAATTGTCTTTGCAGCTGTGAAATGCCCTAAACTAACCCACCCAGATAATGGAAGCATGTTTGGGTCTGGCTTCTTCTACAGAACGGTTATTACATTCAAGTGTAACCTTGGTTACACACTTATTGGGTCCTATATGAGGAAGTGCCAGTCGACTGGACGATGGACGGGAGAGGATGTAAAATGTAAAAGTGAGTAGGCAACGTAGGTCAAAATAGTCCAAAATAGATCAAAGTTGGTCATTCCTTTGGCTGGTAAAACCATGGGCTTTCTAGAAGAGGCTATACTCGTACTTCTTTGTGTTGGAAACCTCAAAATGAGCATTGTCAGGCATCCTTTAGAGAGTCTATGGTAAAATTCATATAGGTGTATACTTATAGGTATTTGGCCGATAGAAAGGTGGCAGCACAATTTAATGATATCTAGAAAAACAATCAGTGTCATCTTCCGATCAACCCAGAACCTATGGTAAAATATAAATATCATCCCCAGGGGAGAGATGTTACAAATGCAATTAATATCCAGCATAGACTCCATATTTGCATTCTGATCTTTACCCATACATTCTAGTGCACTAGTTAATCGACGCCAACACGTTCATGAACGTTATAATCGAGCAGAGAAGAAACTATTAGTATGTGCCAAATCGCTTCCAAAGTGGCTTAGTTAGTCTAAACCGATGTTGAGGTAGATTACCAAGAAGTGGCCCATAGTCATTATAGATTGGTTCATTGACTTTTCATTTTCACTTGTCTGCAGTTAAAAAGGTGACACGAAAGGGCTAAACGGCTTGCCCCAAGGTGCAACCGTCAAAAATATGAGTTTGAAAGAAATCATGTTTTTCAAATAATAGCAGTGAGTATATGAAATAAGAGGCATATTTGATATTGCTATGTATGATAGTGTATTTGGGTGTGGTCATTTTTATTTAAAACAATAATGATGAAGAAATATACATTTCTGACCTTAAAATGCCATTTTAATGCAAAAGTCGCGGTTGTTATTAATTATATTCCTATTTTACCTATTCAATGTTTTCTAAATGTTTTAATTACCATTATGTTAGTTTTTGGAAAAGTAAATAATTATAGGGTCACACAAGGATCCACTTTATTTACAACGTTTTCATATTTAGTGATGATTTAAAAAAAATGCTAAGTTTAACACAATTTTATTTGTTAAATATTAAATAAAATGATGGTATTGTGCTTGTTTCAACTAAAAATCGCAATTGCTCTTAGAGCTGCAGGGCATATACCAGTACAAAAAGTCTTCAATAAAGTTGATCCTTGTGTGAGCCCTATGTTTATTTACTTTGCCAAAAATGAATATAACGATTATTCAGATATATAAAAATCGCTTAATAGGTTAAATAGGAATACAATGATTGACTTTTGAATAAAAAGGCATTTTTCATGTACATATATATGTAGTTGTTGCAGTAAAATTACCACACCAAAGTGGACTATCTTTCCATATTTATATCAAATGGGCATTCTCTTTGCATTTTACTGAAATTATTTGTAACAAAAGTTTATTGTGATAAAGCAGGCTGTGATTTTGATACTTTTTTAGCTTGCAGACAGTGATCAAGTCGAGACAACATCTTTTAGTAATGGGTGTAACAATGATGAGGCAGGAATTGATTTTATAAATGCAACTTTTGACAATTCCATTATTGATGATTTACAGTTAGCCATTTTGTCCAACATTCTGCTTGGACGCCAAATTAAAAGATACCGATGTTTGTCAGAGTGATACCTGTAGCAGCTGCACTTGACTGATATGCACCAAGATATATGTGAGCTTTCATTGCAACATTTACATTTAGAACAGTTACAATATTACTTAGTCTGATAGAAAATTAAATAATTGAAGTATATTTCTTTGAGTTTATTCAATTTGAACATTACTTTTACAATACAGATACCTTCGTTTTGAAACATTAGCAGCAATTTTATTTTCAAACGGTCAGTTTTCAACTTTGAATGTTTCATTTTTGTTCATAAAAAGGTCATTTCAAGGTAAAATGTCAATGTTTAGGTAATTGGCTTTTTAAGACACATGGCCGTTGATTTGACCCTCCACAACCAATGATTAGGTGACCTGAAGTCAAGGTTTGAATGGATCAAGGTAATTTTAAGGTCAAATGTCAATATCTAGCAAGTTGACGTGAGAACAATTGTGACCTTTGGCGAGCAATGATAAGGTGATTTCAAGGTAATTTCAAGGTCAAAGGTCAATATCTAGGTCATAGGTAGTTGGCTACTGTGGGTCTTAAGTAACATTTGATCACCAAAGATAAAGTGACCTGCAATGATAAGGTGATTTCAAGGTAATTTCAAGGTCAAAGGTCAATATCTAGGTCATAGGTAGTTGGCTACTGTGGGTCTTAAGTAACATTTGATCACCAAAGATAAAGTGACCTGCAATGATAAGGTAATTTCAAGGTCAAAGGTCAATATCTAGGTCATAGGTAGTTGGCTACTGTGGGTCTTAAGTAACATTTGATCACCAAAGATAAAGTGACCTACGGTCAATGTCACTGTTTATGGGTCAAGGTCATCTCAAGGTCAGAGGTCAATATCTGAATATTTGGCATTTTGGGGATGCTGCTTCATGTGAGGACCCATTGATATGTGTTCTGAGGTCATTGTTATTCCTACAAGGTCAAAATCTCTGTATTTGGCGTTTTGAGGCCCTGGGAGCTGCTATGACCCTTGGCAACTCATGCTAAGGTGACATGAGTTCAATGTCAATATCTATGGCTCAAAAGTATAATAAGGTCAAAGTCGTTTGAGGTCATATTAATGACTGCACTCAGTAATCTTCAGTCAAGCTGACGAAGTTTTTCATGAAAGAGTAACTTGATGTTGTGGTTCTAAATTGAATAGGTATAAGCAGGTGCGTTTTCAAAAATGCAAATTTAAAGCAAATTTTGCAAAATTTAGTTATTGATATGTAGAGATAGTCCATTAGGGTATGGTTATTATCTTTAAATCAATTATGGTACAAATTTGGTACTTCTGACTATATAATGCTTTTTTATTCAAAAGTCAATTACAGGGTGGGCCAAAAAAAAAGTTCACCCTTTTTCATTTTAATCTAATTTTCTTATTTTTGATGCAATGCCTCTATAAATTGATATGTATATAGCTCAGACATTTCTGTACATGTTGTTAGGATTTGAGTGAAATTTATGCAATAGTGTTGTCATGACACCTAAAATATATTTATGGTGTGTCATGAAAAAAAAACCAGAAATTCACTTCATTTACAAAATGGCGGATTTCAAAAAAAGGAGGGAAATTTAAAAAGAAGTTATCATGGTAAATATAATTTTTATGTCAGTTAATGCAAAATATTACAAAGTAGAGTGTTAATTAATAGTCAGAGTTGATGATAAACACCTCTTTAAACAATTAAGTACTCTTATAAACACCCGATACTACCATAGATGAGTTGGTCAACAAGTTACTGAAAATCCATGGTTTTATCCAATTTTCCTCATTTTTACGTTCACAATATTGATAATAATTTGATGGTTGGGAAAAACTAGAGTAACATTTGTTCAACCTGGAGCCAAAATGAATTCTACATACTATATAGACAGAGTGCTAAAAAAGTCCTTATTAAAGGATATGAATCGCATCAATCCAAACTACATATTCCAACAAGATGGGGCTCCCTCGCACACATCTAAAGCAACAATGGAGTTCTTGCATGCCAATGCACCTGATTTTATCCCCCCTTGACTTATGGCCCCCAAATAGCCCTGATCTCAATGTTATGGATTATTTTGTGTGGGGTGAACTAGATAAAACATGTTCATAGTGTTCCCATCCATTCAGTTCAAGAACTCCAACAAAGAATAACTTTATGTTGGGAAAAATAATCACAACAATCAATTAACGCGGCAATAAATAAATGGCGTCATAGACTAAAACTGGTTGTGCAGGAACAAGGAGGACATATTGAACATTTACTTTAAAAACAAAACAGCCAAAGACACACCTAATGTTATATATCGACCTTGTTTAGAAATGTCTCAGTTATCTACATGTCAGTTTTTTAAGGGATTGCATCAAAAATAAAAAAATGAGATTAAAATGAAAAAGGGTGAACTTTTTTTTGGCCCACCCTGTATATTATTCTTATTTTGACTATCAAATGATTTTCATATATCCGAATAACCATTATATTAGGTTTTGGCAAAGTAAATAATAGTAGGGATCACACAAGGATCAACTGTATTGAAGATTGGTCAGACTGGTATATGCCCCGCCGCTCTAAAATCAAGAGCAATGAATTATGATTTTTCAGTTGAAACAACGAAACAAACACATCATCATTATTTTGTTTAACATTTAACAAATAATTTTCTGTTAAACGTAGTAATTTTTCAAAACATCACTAAATATGAAAAAGTTGTAAATAAAGTGGATCCTTGTGTGAGCCCCATTATTGTTTACTTTGCCAAAAATGAATATAATGGTAAGTGTAATATATAGAAAACATTGAATAGGCAAAATAGGAATATAATTAATAACAACCGCGACTTTTGCATTAAAATGGCATTTTAAGGTCAGAAATGTATAATTCTTCAATATTATTGTTTTTAATAAAAATGACCACACCCAAATGGACTATCATACATATCCATATCAAATTTGCCTCCTATTTCATATACTCGCTGCTATTATTTGAAAAAAAAGATTTTTGTCAAACTCATCTTTTTGACGGTTGCACCTTGGGGCAAGCCGTTTAGCCCCTTCGTGTCACTTTTTTGAGTGCAGACAAGTAAAAATGAATAGTCAATGAACCAATCTATAATGACTATAGGTCAGATCATAGTAACCTACCTCAACATCAGTTTATGGGATTTTCGGGAGTTTTGGCGCACACTATATTATTTTTGTACAATGCCATATTTAATTCTCCAGGGGTTGACTGCGGCCTCCCGGACCCCCTTTGGAACGGCTACCTTGAAGGGCACCAAACTACCTACCAATCTGTCATCATTTTTAAGTGAGTGCTTCTCCATTTATTTATTTTTTATTTTTTATTTTAGGATTTTACATTTCCACATTTACATTTGTATAAACTTGGAATATCAATGTCGAATTGTAATGTGCTGAAGAGTGTCATTATTCCAAGAAACATTGATTTGATACATTATTGACAATAATCTGAAAGGTCTTCATTTTCAAGAGGGTCTAGAAGTGAAAATGTGAGTTGACCTCTACAAACACCGATATATAAATGAAAACAGTGCAGAACTGACGTTGTATCACTCCCCTTTGTACCGTCTCGTGCTCATCAGCAGTTGCGGAAGGTAGAATATAGAGGTTATCTTATATGAGGTCCAAGATATTAGGATTACGTTATTTTAGCAATAATCTCTCTAAATTGATGATTATTCTAACATGTTAGCCGACTTCACAACTTGACAGCATATCTTAACTAAAAAATATCTAGAGGTTTCTGGTCATCTATTATGACGCGGGTTATCGCGCCATTCATGTGACGCCATATGCATTCAGGAGGTCTTTCGGGTTTGCCTGAACGAATCGTCATCACGTATTCAACTGATCTTAGCAACGAGTCTAGCCCGTCTTTATCAACACATTCAGTTTCTATAAGTCCATTATGAACAGGTTTATCAACATTGTTCGGAAAGTCGTCATCAAGAAGTCTTTTCCACCAAACTGTATTGTCGTTGTGCTCCACGTGTTTGTATATCCACAAGAGCGTAATAAGCTCCCCCTTGTTGGCATCGCCATTAATGACCTTGACCTTCCTCTCGTGGAAATGCACATCTGGAAGGTAAACGTCATCACCACGCCCGTATGCCCTGAATACGTCACGACCATCGCCTTCTTTACGGGTGAATCCGAAAATGAAGTAGACGATATCTTCTAACCACTTGCCGATGTTATAGTCGGGCCCCTTTTGGCGATGGGAGTGGTGCTGCATCAGGAGCTTATATGCGTAGGAGGAAATGAGACCATCTGGGGTACAACTGCCGAAGAGAAACCAATAGATTTTGTCGTAAAGGTGGGAGATGAATTTCAATGTTAAGAAAACATGTTTGTGCTGCCCGTCAGAAAGTGGAAGCTCTATACCCGTTTCTTTTTGTAACTGAAGTACGGATTCAGTCCAATGATTCTCATTTAGAACTACGTTACACTTTGCTGACGACACAAAGGCCGGGACCAACACACATCCGGGGCTCTTTTGAATGCAGAAACAAAGATCTATATCTGTAGTGCATAATGGTCCTCCTACTCGTATGCATACGCTTGGGCCATGTACCAAATCATGTAGACTGAATTGTCCGATCTCGTAGGCGGGGTCTTCATTGTGATTTTTCCTGCCTAGATAGTTTTGAGAATGATTTCGTTTGAGGTACGAATCTAATTCTTCAACCAAACTGTACCTGATCTCTGTCTTTAAATATACTCCATCGTTTTGCTTACAAAGCACATTTCGACGTAAATTTTTGAAATGTTTTTGAAGTTGACCTGGGAGAATTTTAACGCGCTTATATCCTTGACCGGCTAGTTTACAGTCCTCTTCGACATCGCACACCTCGACGGCGACATCGTCGGTGAGGGACAAGACTGGGAGATAATCGTATTCATTGGGCTCAATTATCTTAGTCCTCTCATAGTAACTTCCTCTGGAAAAACGGGTCTTTACCTGGGCAAAATCGCTATATCCTCCAAAGCTCGAACATATATCATCAACAAATTCCTCAATGTATGCTGTATGGTATTCTAATTCGGCACGTTGGTGTCGATATCGATTGATGATGTTCTTTTCTCCTGCTACAATTGTCACAAATATTGTCAGCCTTGCGTGAAATTCTTCGGGGTGAGACATTTTTGATCTGGATTTCTATCAGTACGAGTGATGTTTGTTATAAGAATGCATGTGTTAAATAAGCTCTTCAATCATACGTTTATACCGGCACCTCTATAAATTTTGATAGTACTTCCCAAACGTGCCCGTTTATTGGTAATTTCCAGGTTTGGAATTGCTCATGGTTTCGATTCACATTCACTTTCGATTTACTGTTGAAATCCCTATGTAATTTCCATGTTGAGGAATAACTCTTGATTTCGGTTCTATTCTGTTATTTCTAATCCACTTTCGTTTTGAAATAAATCGAATACAGATATGATTCTTTTGATTTCTTTCCTCTCATTTGAGGCCTGCTGTTTGCCCTATTCAAAAACCTTCCATAAATATATGTATTATTTATTCATTCGGTCTCTAGCTAGATGCGACAACTTGCATTCATTTGTAGTTGAGTGCATAGGCAGGTACCCAACTGCTCTTAACAGGTGCGACAACACACATTTATTGGAAACCTTATATTGTGAATATTGTGAATCCCGCATGGCAGTTACATATTCCCTATTTTTGGACACTTATATTGGCTAATGGCTACAGGCCTGATTTACCTCACTACTGGATCATTACTTTACCAAGAAAATGAATTTTTAAAATATTGTGAGCTGTTCCCTCGAAATCGCAATATATGGGTATTGTTCAAGGGGTTAAGAGCATGGTTCATCAACATATTACTGACTGATTTCAGATGCCTCGGAAGAACCACGTTTGAGGGTAGATCAATCTCCACTAAGTGTGAAGTGCCAGAGGGAGAGATCAGTTCGGGAGGATACTGGACTAATCCAACTCCAAAATGTTGGGGTAAAGTTAGACTATTCCAAAAATTTATTTTTAAAATATCGATCAATAATATAAAAATAACGTTATCGTTTAATTAGAGAAACGAAAACCTATACGTATCAATTACCCAGTAATGGTTCGCGTTGACACTAACGTGAATTAGTAGTAGACTAAAGCGCTTTGCGAGCATTAATACCATGCGCGCTCTACACATAATTACTATACTGATTCATGTACTTCTCGTTCACGGTTACGTTGGTTGTAAAAAAAACATTACAAGCTTAAACCCTCTATTGTTTACTAATACTACGAAGTTGTTGTTTTTGTGTACAGGTGGCGCATGCAATACAATAAAATCAAACTCGAGAAGAAGTGGTAGTTTCAAGAGGAGAAAATAACCTAATAACCGTTTTACGTTTATTTGATGCCTGCCACCCTTTGCGTCTCAAAGACACTGGTGATCCACTCGATTACGCTGGTTACCAAAAAGGTTCGTTTTGGTAACAAAATGTCGGAACATCGAAGGTACGATATTTCTCGTTTCCTTATTTTACACGTTGTAGGCAGAATTCCCACGACATTTTTTAACACAAACGTGTATCAGTATCATATGTTTAAGAAAATGTACATATTTGCGAACAAATAGTTCAGAAGACAACAGAATCGTCGATTTACTTCCTCACTTAAGTTACATAAACGGTTTCGCTTAAAAGTGCAGATCTTAACTGTTTTTCGAAAAACCGTTTATGTAACTTAAGTGAGGAAGTAAATCGACGATTATGTTGTCTTCTGAGCTATTTTTTAGCAAACATGTACATTTTCTAAAACATAATGATACTGACGCACGATCTGAGAAAAAACGTCGTGGGGATTCTGCCTACAACGCGTGAAATAAGGAAAAAAGAAAAATCGTGCCTTCGACGTTCCGACATTTTGTTACCAAAACGGTTCGTTTTGGTAACCAGCGTAATCGAGTGGATCACCAGTGAAAGAGGGGTTCAGGAATAGTTCTTTTTTTGTGTGTAGATGGCGCACGCAATACAATAAAATATCAAACTCGAGGGGAAAAGAAGTCTAATGTTTGCCAGACTATTGTAAAACGTGTTCGATCAGCAAGAATACATGTAGACAAAATTAACATACTTTAGTTTATATCCAAATATGGACATTTTAGGTCAATGTGAGGTTCCAGATATGGCAAATGGAACAGTACTGGGGAGGCATGCCCTCTGGGTAAATCACAATACAACAGTGAGCTTCAAATGTAAGAACACAACACATATCCCCAGCCGCCACGGTCCAGCCACGTGTTACAATGGGACCTGGATTGGTCTCCTAAAATGTTTGCCAGGTAGAGTATACAATTAGTGCTATTGACCTATTCAGAGGTTGACTATTAACGCTATATCTCGAAATGTAAACTGAGACTGCAGGTCGACCTCAACAGTAATTTTTTTCCCCATTTTACCTTTAGAAATTTTCTTTTAAATATATTTTCCTGACTTTTCGTGCACGTGCCCGAGTCCATAATTATAGTCTATTTATAGCGCCCTGTCGGGACAGACCGCCTTCCATAACCAATGGTATCCCACGGTACTACAGTACTCGTCACGGCGCAAGGGCGAAGTACAAATGCGACACGGGATACGAACTGAAAGAAAACAAATACATGCAGTGTTCATATGGAAAATGGAAACCCATGGGGAGAATGCCATATTGCGAGCCATGTAAGGGTGATGATATTTTAGCTTATTCCATCGTAGTGTAAATTCTTGCATTCTGATTGGTCCGCTTAACGTCAATACAAATATATTGCATATTGCTCTTTACAAAATCACTGAAATACTTGAGTTATCGGATGTCTGAAAAGTTATGTATTCGACCCTATTTTTGGGTACACCCCAACCGCACGGGCTCACACATAAAGCTGTAGCAAATATTACCAATGAACCATCGCTTGCTTAGATATAATCAATTTTATCATCATGGTTCGATTTCATTGGTAGTGTATTGTCCATGGGTTGGCGGTATTCCTCACTGCAAAGTGCTTCTGGTGGGAGTAATAGGAAAATACGAGTATAGGTCCTACGCAAGGAAAGTAGGTCACAATGAGCAGATAGAGTTCCAATGTGACCGCGGCTATAAGTTAATAGGGCCCGGGGCTGCAACATGTGTAGATGGACAGTGGAGTCCTGAAGGTAACTAATTTATGTTATCATCTTAGATATTGGGGCAAAGAAAGATGGCAGTGTAGTGTTCTGTATTATCTAAGAAATAAACATAAATAATGTTCTTAAAGATTTGAAGTTAATCATTTTACTGTCAATATCATCCCAAAGTTTTCATATTTAATTATATAATATACACAGAAACTAGTGATATTTAATTTATGAACAGTTTTTACCGCATATAATTATTCTTCGAGCAGCTCGAGTCTCAATCATTTATCGCCAAATATTGACGATATTTATACTACATTTAAACATATGTCATCATAACCTTGATTCCAATGTTGTTTTGATAATTTACATTTACCACAATGTATTCAATATACACATATTTTGTTGTAAACATTATTCAGTTGTAGATTCACCTATGTGTGTAGAGAGCTCCCATAGCTTAATGCCAATCTCGACATACAGAGGGAAGAGATCTGTCAAATCTGGATCTAAAAGAGGTATAGTCCATGGTATGGCTCATAGATATTACAAATCCGTGGCACCATATATGCATAACGACATTTGAACCGATATTTAGGGAGGGGCATATGTCCTTATGCTTTTAAAATGCCATTTGGTAAAAAATATTAAGGCTTTCGGGTCGCATTATGTCTGTCATCACAAGAGGTCAAAAAACGTGAAACTTTTCATGAGCATTTTTGTGCATTTTATGAGACTCAAATTGTAAATCGAAACTTATATATAATTTAAAGGATTAGGATTACATAGAAATATAATACTATTTTAACGTAAATGTCATTTTTCAATTAGTGCATTGCACTAGGGTACTTTTCAACGTTTTATTATTTAGAAAAAAATAAGACAGAGCAGATGTGACCAAATTATGCGAAATATTCAGAAAATCTATAATTAGTAACATATTAGTTTTGTACTTATAGAAACAATATATTCACGGAAATATTTCTTGCGTTTTCAGGGGTCAAACAACGGATTATTGTTAATGATATTCAAAACGTAATCAAATAAAAATATAAAGGATGAATCAATTAAATAATTAATCTAATTTTAGTATTGGAATGTTTACATTTTTAAACTAGATGATTTGCATCGAGGAATAAAGAAGGCGCAGTCAAATGCGTCGCAAATATCATAGTGTCACAATGCTGTGCTCCCACAATAAAATAACCATGGAATGTTGTAAGAAAGTAAACATTGAATGCATTATAATATATTTCAGTTTTAATTATCGATTGTTTTATAAATGAGAACGCTAGAATGATTTATTAAGAAACCGGAAATCAACTTTCGTGGTTGACGAGTGACTATATACAGGACGATTTGATGCAGTAGAGCAAGATTTGTGAAATTCAAGATAGTAATTTAGTTTTTTGAACTGTCCCTTGCGAAGACAAGATTTAGTTTTTGTTTCGATCATAACTTGACAAATGTTCGTTCTATTCTAAATGTAAATTTATAAGTGAGAGCCATACTGTCATTAATAAGAACCAGAAACCAACCTTCGTGATGGATGAGTGACACCGTTAGAGACGATTTCATTCAGCAGGGCGAGATTGTGAATTATACGAAATTAAAGGTACTCATTTATATTTTATTTCATTGACTATCTATATTTTATCATCTGTGTTCACGATATGTATCGTTGTTCCAAGGTGTGACCCTATCAATCATATCAACTCACCCATCGCGTGCAAAGTCCCGATTGGAATTGGGAGAAATTTATAGTGTTGCACACATCCAATCTTTCAGACGAGCCTCCGATATTTAAAGACGACATCGAATCATTTTTTGTAAGACCGGTGTAAAAGGGTAGGAGGTCCTATCAAATTATGGTCCTACTCTCCATTGATTTATATAGTGACCTAATCACAACTCTTTCCCTTATTATTTTATACACAATCAGGGCCAGTAAGGGCCGTTTGGAAAGGGGACCATAATCCCCAGGGGACCATAATTTCTTTCACACCGGTTCTCTCAATTTTTTCAGCAATCCAACTAAACATCTCTCGTTTCCGATCTTTCCATTCGAGTTTTAGGAAGCCATACTTCATTTTATAATTTGTAACTTTTTATCAAATCAGGCATTATTCATTTGTGCACAAACTCTATGTCGCCAAAGCCATGCGAATTGCACTTTTACGAATTGTTGTGAGTGTTGAAAGATACATTTTCCTTTCACGTTGTATATTGAATTGAGATAGTTGGATTTTCTTTCCATTTGGCAATGAGATCTTAGACATTTCATTTTCCTGCTATGCTTTGTCATTTTTGGTCTTTCGCATTTGGCACTCGTGCGTACATATTCATGACATTTTGGATAGAATTTGGGATAAAATGGCTACTCCCAGGCTATATCTCTTTTGTCTTTATATCGGGTATTGCTAGAAAAACTAGTTTCTGGGTGAAATTATATGTCACATATGAAGGAGGTAATTTAATTTATACCTGAATAACATGTATTACTCATTTCTGAGTAAATTCTATGCTGAAGAAGTAGTGAAGAAGTTCAATATCATTGTTAATGTTTTATGTGGAGTGGTAGTCATTGTCCCTGGATCGTTGCTAATTGTGAGTACTATCCATACACTTTATTTTAGGGGAGTACAAGTTTCTTTTAACTTCATTCTATATTCTGTATAATCACTGCTACCCACCTAGTTACACAGACGTATCGTCAGTGTATCATGGCGGAACTACTTCCGGGACTAGGTTTCGGTAAGATTTTTTTATTTCCCGATTTACACCTACTTATAAGTCACGTTGTAGATAATAATTTGCCTCGAAGTTAAGGAAGATAGTCTTGTTTGAGAATGTGTCGATGGTTTTAGGTTTTATATGTTAACAAAGGCACAATTCAGGTATTTAGTCCCTCGCTTTTGTTACACTGACGAACGACCAATATCAGTGTAATATTGGCAATATTAATGCCGGTCGTCAGTGTAACAAAAGTGAGGGACTAAATATGTGAAATGTGTCTTCGTTAACATACCAAACCTAAAACCATCGAAACATTCTCAAACTAGATTATCTCCCATAACTTCGAGCCAAATTATAATCCACATCGTGACTTATAAGTAGATGTAAATCGAGAAATAAAAATATCTTACCAAATTCGAATCCCGGAAGTAGTTCAGCCATGATACACCGACGATACGTCTGTGTAGCTAGGTGGGTAGTAGTGATAATATTTGAAATTTTATAAAAGGTATTCCTTTCAAATAGTGCACTCTGTGATGCTATATTGTTTATTTTATGTGAGGCGCATCCTATAACGTTTGATTAATCCAAGTTTTTATGTGCACGCGGTCCTAACTTCGACCGTTAATTTGAATTTTTGACCTACCGGATGTTTGAAAATCAAGGATTATGAGTCTCATTCTGCACCGTTTTTCTTCAAACTTGTTCCATTCAAAGCATAACAAAAATCCCTTTCTGATGGTACATTATTCTCCTAATAAGAGACCCTATTTCTAGCGGCATTTTGGTCCCCAGCTGTAAGAAGGCCTTCCGACAGCTGGGGACCAAAACGCTGCGTGAACGAGGGACTCTTTACAATCAAGTAATGCACCGACAGAAAGGCAATTTTGTTTTTCTTTTAATGGTATAAGTTTGAAGAAAAACGGTGCAGTATGAGACTCGCAATCCTTGATTTTCAAGCACCTGGTAGGTCAAAAATTCAAATTAACGGTCGAAGTTAGTACCGCGTGATGTGAAGTATCAGGTTTTTTGAGTGCATTTTATACAGTACCACATAATGAGCGAGGAATATACTATACTGAAGAAGTTGTTATATCAGTTACGATTTATATGTGAGGTATTCGTGTTTGTGAGTATATTCATGAGGCTATTATGTTTTTGATTTTTCATGTGAGATGTTACTTTTTTGCGAATGCATTATGTTAGGCAATATTACCTGTGATTTATAAACGAATTATTAGTTCTATATAAGAGCTTTCATGAGAGGATTGGTTTATGCGAGTGAATCCAAATGCGAAAGTCACTGATTTTTATTTGAGGTATTCTGTTTTGTTTAATGAACAGTGTTCCTTTTTGTAAAATAATTTCTGGATTTTGCGACCGTTTAAGTTTATGTACTCGAGATGCTGAAGGATGTGGGGATTATTTTAGGCATTGTCAATTAAATTGCTAAAACTGAAGGCTTTAGGTTTGCAGAGGGATGCTGACCCTTTTAAACGTTAAACGAATTATAATATCTATCTCAAAGCATTAAGACCAAATTCTAAATATTGTATATCTAATATACTATTAGTATTGTTATGAGTATTGGCTCACAATTTGTATTTTTATTCAATTTGTGTTGTAATGACTCGAGTATAATGAGGTGCTACTTGGTGTAATGGTCTGGGAATGATGTTTATACTTAGCTCGTGGGTCGGGAGGGGTTGATAGACGTTTGACTTTGGGATTGCTAGTGTTTCTTATGTCACCACCAAGAGTGGTATGACATATTGTTATAGTTTCCAACATAAAGTCCATTGACAGTACATATTCGGCGTTCGGTGTATGTAACGAATATGCGTTGGCATTTTGCATGTTAACGCTTTGATATTCCCTTATATTAGTATACTCTTGAACACATTCCATTTGTTGCTGTGCCTTTTCCATTTCCACTTGTGCGTTCATGTTTTGTTACTTCAGAATTCTGATTTTTTATTAATGTGTAACAAACAGTATAATATAACAACAATTATATTTGTCACTGCGATGCATCACATCGATTCATTTTTACATTATTGCCGACATTTCTCAAAGATCCATGTAGTCAAATGTTGAAGATATGGTCCTTATATAAGCAACCAATTTATGTTCAACCATATGCAACAATTTTCAATCGCAGACGGTATTAGACAAGGAAGAACAAAAAGTCTCCCTTTATTGGCAATTGACCCCTGAATACGGCTGTCCATATCTCAAAATGTATTACAACTAATTTAGTAAAAAACTGACATATTATAACCATATGTTATTCACAGGTAATAAAGGTGCCAATATATTGATTGCTGCAACAATATCTCCAAAACGACATAAAATGTTGAAACCTTGATTTTTTATATATAAGGTATTTCAAGGAACACATACCGCAAAATTATAGCCAAGAAACTTGATGTATATATTGAAAATATTTTCATGTGATTTTCTTTTAATGTTTGTACTTTAAATTATAAAAAAATACAAAAAAACGTTTTACACGTTTTTTGACCCCTGATAATGACATGCATTATTCTGCCTAAAAGCCCGCCGTATTTATCACAGCTATACAAAAATAAAACGCGGGACACATGTAGGTATCTAAATATAAGCTCAAATATCATTATGCAGATATGGTGCCACCAACTCCTTAATTAGACGTCCTAGAAATTTCATACCGTGGACTAGTATCCGGTCTCGGTGAATGGCAGAGCTTGTGTAGTGATCTGATGTTTGCTGGATGGGACTTTAGTGTTGTGATCGTTTTCTAGCTTTAGTTTCTAGACCAGTTAAACGTAGGCATATGTTAAATATATGCTTCTTTTTTATTATGAAATATACTTTATTGATTTTGTCGTGTTTATGTTGTGTTTGTATATTCATGCTTTGCTCATTTCTCCTTTAAATTAATCATTCTGTTGATAGTTTATAATTTCAGTTTCTAGTAAATAGTTCTCATTTTCTTATAATTCTTCTTTTTTGTCAAAATCGGTTTCGGGAAATTTTGATTTTGTCAGTCTTAAATTTTCGACAAAAATGTATGCTACAAATATCTTTCCTGCAAAATTAGCAACTCTAAGTCTCTCCTAAAATTGTTAGGAGCCACCTCCGTCACTCCTGCATATAGAAAACCCTGCTACTACAGCGTGAACCATAAATAAATGAATAGTTGATTTTCTATCACCCATTTCCAAACCATGGTGGTTTGAAAGTCAATACTTTCCAATAATAACTAGACACATATACTGTAATCCTCTAGAAAATGTATTTTTTACATTGTGTGTATTCTCATCCACTATGTATGGTCTCTTGAAGATTCTCTGATTTTAACATGGGAAATCCTCACTTCAGCAAATCCATGACTCATTTATTTCTGGTCCAAACTGTACATGTATGTGCACTGTGCAGTTCTTTGTAGAGCAATAATGTTGAAATGAGAAATAATCCTAGATACTCTTTGTTAGAGCTTCCAGTCTGCTTCAAGGAAACTCATAGAGATGACCCTCTACCCATGTACAGGGGCAAGAGAAGCATCGCTGGACCAACGGCCGCAATCTTGCCCAGTAAGACGCTTATAATAGAGATTTTGTGCACTAGTTTCAGGCACGCTTGTGTTTTTGTGAATACACGAACGTTGAATAGGTGGCGATGTCAACGGCTATGGATAAATCTTAGAGAGCCAAACTTTATTCAATTTCTAAAGCTTCTAAAAAGGGGCATAAGTAGGTTTACAAGACCCTTTGAATGAAGCCAGGCTCTAGGAAATTTAAGCTTTTAACCATTGTATACACAGATTGATAATGTCAGTTTTATTAATTTAATTAAAAAGCACAAACCAGGATTTTGCCATTTATTCGGAAATATAGAGAGAATAAACTGGATTAAAGAGACTATAGATAATTAGTCTGTTTTGAAACATAACATTGGGTGAGTCAACTAATACGAATTAGAAACAAAAACATTTGAAATGTCAGAGCAATGTTATATTTGATTACCTCAAAATTGATTAAACGATTCAATTTTTCATTTTAGAATTCTTCAGACCCGAAGTAAAAGTTGGAAAAGTCCAAGGAAAGTATTTTATTGAGGACAATCTCACATTGCACGTGTTCCCTGGTTCCAATATAACATTAGATTGCTTGTATCTGAGGAAATTTGGAACTCCCAAATGGAAAAAGGGCGCAGTGATGGCTGACATCGGATACATTATGCCACCTTCGAAGCATCACATTCAGTCTCACGACACTTTATTTTATGAAGTAAGTGACACACAGAGGATCATTGCAGGTCCCAATGGGAAAGCAACGCCTTTAGAGATATCATTACCCGGAGAATGGCAAGAATCTGGGACACAGTATAGACTTTACTTGACCTCTGTCCAAAAGGAAGACGAGGGGAGGTATAAGTGCTACAACCCTTACATCCACAGTACTGCAAACTTTTTGGATGTTGTCGTGAAAGGTAAGTTTTATGGCAACAGTTGGAAGGATAAATAAAGCATTTTCAGTCTGACGGATTGTTGCTATAGCTGTCATGTTACTAAATTAATCATGGTAACGTTTACTCGGGTGTCTCAAAAAATGTACCCAAAAGTATATCAAGAGCACAGATAAACCAATCAATATTTTCAGACATTTTTTGCATGGTCATGTAGCCAAAACATGAAAGTTTTCTCCTCAATACACCATTTTTATTTCAGTCTTGTCTTTTTGATTCTTTAACCATTTACCTTTTATACCGCATTATCGATGTAACCTCATATTCCGATGACATCCTGTATCCTTACTTCTACATTGTTCATCAGATTTGATAATAATTCCGGTGGAATGTTTTGGATTTCTCTTTGGATGTTGCCCTTAAGTTGTTCTAGGTCTTTTTGCTTGGAATGAGCATTAAAAGACTCCTTCAGATAGCCACAGAGAAAGATGTTTGAGGATGACGATGGCAGAACAAACACGGATAATCAGGTCAATTATCGGCAAATGATTCAGGAGTTACCTTCCAGACTTAGGCAGGCTAGCCTGGAGACCAAATGATATCCAAATGAAAACACAGTGGTCTCAAATTGATCCACACAACAAAAGCTACACTAGAATCCCGGCCAATGCAGTTTCTTGAACCTCCTACCTCTCTGTATAAGGGGGCTATAAGACATTGTAAGGGCCTCCCTATTGACCATATTTGACGGACCATACTTTTTTCTCTGAGGCTATTTGAAGGACCATTTTTATGCTAAACCCAGGCTAAGAGACCCATAACAACTTAAGACCAGCATCCAAACAGAAATCAAAGCATTCCACCAGAAATATCAAATGTGATTAACAATGTAGTAGTAAGGATGCAGACTGTCATCGAAATATGAGGTTACATTGAATATGTGGTGTAAAAGGTAACGGGTTAAAGAATCAAAAAGGCAAAACTGAATTAAAAACTGTGCATGGGGGAAGAAACTTTCATCTTTTATCTACACGACCATGCAAAAAATGTCTGAAAATATTGATTGGTTTGTCTGTGGTGTTGATACACTTTTGGGTACATTTTTTGAGACACCCTATATATTAAGTATATTTAATAAATTGACAAAAAGACAATAACATGATTTTGAATTCTCTGTTATGTGTATGTTAGACATGGGAAATAACTAAATTACTATCCTGTTTGAATTGTTATCTTCTGTCCTTTTTAGAAATACATTGCAAAGAACCCTTGGTGTCCCCTAACGTCATTAAACATGGCACGGACTACTCTGTGGGGGCCATAGTCACTTACAGTTGCCATGGATGGGGGGCAAGCAGAACGCCTATGCAAGTTAAATGTCTGTCTACAGGGAAGTGGTCTGCACACCCACCTTCGTGTATGTCATTGTAACAGACAAAACAATCATTCGGTTGTGTATATTATACACGTATTATATGACTGAAAGCAACATTCACAACGAGAAACACTATATAATAAACTCCAATACGACGAGATAATATATTTGTTATCCAAATTGATTAATAAGTAATAAGATCAGATACTGTTAAATAATATTCTGCCCGGGATTTGTTATTGTCGTATACAAACGTGGTATCCGAACTGCTTACTTATAGTATCCGTTGCGACCATAAACAATATTGTAAATGTCTAATTAGCTAAGTAAATAAACATGTCGTCACAGTCGCTGTTGGCTATGGAGAGTTATTGATAATTATCGATCATAAATGTTATCATACTTTTCTTGATTTAAATATCCAAATATTTACTATGTTTGAAAATGAAAATGTTTGATTTTTAAGTAACTGTTCGACCTTTTTTCTTATTATCAAGAACGCGCATGCAAGTTCGGCAATACTTGTACATTGTGTGCACAGTATGCGCATTTTAATCGTTGTATATTTTTCTATATACTATATTACTATTCATTTTTTGTACAATTGAACCGAACATACTTTAAAATCATCAGCTTTAAATAGATTATATGTTACGAAATTAGCCTTAAAATAATAAAATTCGTGCGTTTGTAAATGCTCTCAATAAAGAAATAGACCAAAATACGCAAGTTTACTTTGAAGTTTCTTTTATCGTCTTTTGTCATTAAACTTTAATGTTCAATCGATAAAATATGTGGAAATACCAGAAGAAGCATTAGAGTAAGAGAGTTCAACTAGAAGACAGCAACCCCTTGGAAAAGCATACTTCATAACCGTGTGCAATATATGTATATTATAATATGTAACCTAAGATTCATTTTGGAAAACATTATAATATTATACTACAGAATAATTATACTTTTAATATTAGGAGCCTCTCATTTATTCTCGGACCAAAAGCGATTTTATACCCGAACATCTAATTCTCCGGCTGAATTTTTCAGAATGATCATGCTTTTAGTAAGATACATACTGCTTATCCTCGGCCCGTTCACTAATTAACCGTTTGTCATCAAATGACTACAAGAATCTGTTACATATCACAGCCAAGTCATTTTTATTTGAAATAAAGAAATTATTTATTTATTCTTCGATTTGAACGTGAAATATATTTTAAAGTATGACGTAAAATTACAAAAATGCGCCCCTCCCCCTCCCTTCCTGGCATGAACTATTTACATTATTAAACGGAAATAAATGCGTATTACGGGATTGAGACGTTTGGTGACAGTGACTATTTCCCGTCACCTGCATTGATTGCATCATCATGGGAAAACGGGATTGAGTCTATATTGAACTAATTAATTAGAAATCGACAGATGTTTTTGTCTACATGCTCATTTACCTCTAAGTGGTTAAAATATCAAAGAACTAGGACGTCGGTTTTTAGATAGGCTGTAATCATAAATGCATTGACTGCAGGGCTTTACCCGGGGGGGGGGGTCACCATTCTTAGCACTTTTCAAGTGATTGCGGGGCCAGATTTGTTAAGTTTTGAAAAGTGACCCCCCCCCCCCATTGACAAAATGTGATTACGGTCCTGCACTTTTTACAAAGCTTTTAAAAACAGGTCGTGTAGAATGTAGACTCCCGTTGCTTGATATTTATAGCAAAAACATTGACATTTGAAAGTTTGTGACGCTGCGCTATTTTGAATAAATCTTATATCTAAGAAGCCTATCGGTTGAAAAAAATACCTAGAAGACTTAACATATTTCCCAATGTCATGCACCTATTAATTTAGCAATTGAATTATAATTATAAACTTTCTCTTGAAACAATAAATCTTCCAGATTTGTTGAATTTTTGGACAAAATCGGCTACCCCCTCCCCCCTCCGTTCATTACTTCCGATCATCGAGTGTGATGTTGATTTTTATAATGATACGACGTCAGATACTGTACATCACGGCGTAACATTGTAATTGTTCATTTTACCGACAAAATGCAAAGATTTACGCGATAAATATGCGCAATGCTCCTCCAAGTAATTGCAGAAGTTTAAATATTCGTGGAATCTTCTTAAAAACTTCAAGTTTTGTTCAGATTAATGTGCGCTTCAATACAATTCTATATTCAAAAAGGTTGTGTCACGATATACAGAATTAGAATCACCAGAAAGTAGACATTTCAAACCCTACCCGTTTTCTTCTTTGTCGCGCTTTTCGGCCCTGCGCTCTCGTTGTCGCACCGTCTTTCTAGACTCTTTCACAGTGCCCCTTGTCATATTCAACTGATATACACAGATGCGAAGATATTAAGGATTGTTAAATGCATTATTTGTAATTTATTTTAACTCGAATATTTAGTTTTGTTAGTACCTCAGTTGAAATACTCGATTTTGATTGGTCAACGAGCGGTGAATAATTTTAACTGTACACCGCGCAATGCATTGCCGGTGAATAATATTCCCAGCATTCCACTCAAATGACGTCATTATCAGGTGGCCGCCGCTAGCACTAGCCGTTTCAAAAATGTTGAAGATGAGGATATTATTAGTCTCTTAGAGAGTAAAGACAGTCAAAATACGAAGAAAAATCTAAAACTTTGTACAAAGCTTTTAGTGGACTTCGCCCAGGAGAGTAATTTGACTCCATTGAGTGAACTTACTGCCGATATACTGAAATACAACATGAACGTCTCGAGGTTCTGGATCCAACTTCAAGTCAACTTCAAGGGTCAGAAAAATCTAAGATATTCTTCGGACTAACAAAACAATTATAGACCTCTCCATTCGGTTTACTGTCAAAATTATATCCCTCGACTGTAAACCTCGACCTACGGTCTCGGTTTACAGTCTCGGGATATAATTTTGACAGTAAACCTCTGGAGAGGTCAATAATTGTATATTATTTATTTAAAGCAATGAATAATAAAGGAGAACATATAATACGCCAACGGCGTAACGTCTTATTTTGTAAAGGCTTCACTTGGGGTTGCGGTGATAAAATGATGTCTATCTCAATATATACTGGTTCAAATTAAATGAAATTAATTGTATGTAGTAAGGGATATATTTAAAAGAACATGCTGAAACATTGGAAAGTTTTGAATGTTTATCCCTTAATTAGAAATATTTTAACTCAAAAAATGAAACGTAATTTTGTGAATTTTTCACATGGCTTCACTTCATATTTCTTTCAATTTATGCTTCTTACAGACTGAATTTTAATCGAAATGATATAGTTTTTTGATAAAAATATAGAATATGATATGCCTTTCAGGAATCAAAAAAGAATAATTCACCTTTCAAACGATTTAATGTTTAATTGACCAAAATATATATCTTGTTGGTACGAAATTCTGCCTGTCCACACTTTTTTTGCATAAATATAAGCGTTAAGTTAGCATTGTTATATTATGACGTCATCACACAGAATCTGTTTGTCTTTTCCAAAATGGTGAATTTAAATATTGTGAAAATTTGAGATAGATCCGTTAAGAAATGAAAAGGTTATCTTCATTATTCGTTTAAAATTAAAATCGTTTTTCTTCAAAATGTTACAGTCCACACCCGGTTTTAGCATAGAAAGTCGCATAATACGGCTTGCGTGATTCTCATTTAAAAAGTCCCAAATCAGTTATTTTGAATTCTGATAGGCAAAATATTTCATGGACATACGTGTTCAACTGATGACAAAAAATTGTAGAAAAATATGATTTTGCTGTCGAGATATTGCGGTTTTAAAAGTAAGTACGCATGTAAAAATGCAGTAAAATGCCGCTATGTACAGTATCTGACGTCGTATCAATATGTTATGTTATGTTATATTTATTTCCATATTATAATTCTTACATTTGAATAACAATATATCTCTCTAAAATTAAATTTGAAATAAACCGAAGAATAATCAGTAAGTTTGATTGAAAATACACATCCTGTAAAAGAGAGAAAAATTTAATCCGTCTGAATCTGATTGCAAAATATAAATCTGTCTCATTAGGAAATTAATCCCTGCTATTTAACTTGCACATAATCTAAAAGCTAATAGTCAAAAACCGGGGTCAAAAAGCTTATCACAATATAGTAGAACATCTTGGCTTTGAGATATTATTTTCTCATGAATTTTAAAAATTGGCCGAGAACTGATTAAGTAACATTCCGCACACGCCGTCTGATTGCATATTTGAAACGACAACATCCGATCTACTACAGTATAAATAATCCTTCGACCCCCCCCCCCCTTCACGTGATGCCTTTCAAATCAATTCATTTTACAAATGACATAGAACTGCAAACGCCTGTTGCGTTTATTCCAAATGCAACAAGGCTAGCAGTTGAATAATAAAACAAGACAAATCAAAATCATCCAACATACGTATCATGTACAGTTCCCCTTTTATAGGAGGCGTTATTGGGTAATTAGGTCACTATTATTAATGAGGAAAATGTAGAACCAAATAAATGTTCATCTCAGCCTCAGTATTTGAGAGTTCATTTCATTTCACATCTGAGGATGCATTTAGTTGTACACCATACACATGCCTTCTGTTCATGCCCCGCTGTTAATGACCCGGTTTTAATGAACGCACTTTTGAATTATTGTAACATGTTATGTTCTAAATGGATGCATCAAGATCTTGTGTTGCAAATCTGTAGGTAAATTTCACCAGCCTATGACTTTTAAATACATTCTTTATTTGTACATGTATAGTAACTCCGGAAAATCAAGTATCATCAGTATTTTTTAACAAACTGGGACTTTTGATGTGAAAATCAATCATGATAGCAATATATGAGCAACGGTTTAGATTAAAACTGGGAAAAGCAGGCGGTCGCCGTCCGGGTCGCCGTATGCTTGACGCACGGCTAGTGTAACAATGTGAAGGGTAACAGCCCGCTTCCCCTATAACCTTGCCAATGTCCATATACATGTACGCTTCTGCTTTTTCAAATTTCGAATCACCTTTGGGATGGAGATAATATACATGTAGATTTGTTACTGGGGGGGGGGGGGGGCACACAGAAACAGAAATTCTGGAGAAATAAGGGATTATCGGGGACTTATTTCCAAATCCACAGATAAGTGTCAAAAGCAGTTATTTACAAGGCTATGATTTTAAATGGATAATTGACTCTTAAAACATGGGTTAAAGGCTAGTCCATGGTGCAGACCCGTACCAAGCTTATGTCATGTTATGTGGGGGGGGGGGCTGAACCCCGACAAGGGGGTTCACATTTATGATCAAGAAAGCAACGTCCGAGTTATTTGATATCCTAACCACTTAAAGAGGTGAATGAGCAAAACCTCCGTTGATTTTTAATTAATAAGTTCAATATAGACTCAATCCCGTTTTCCCATGATGATGTAATCAATGCAGCTGACGGGAAACAGACACTGTGTCATCAAATGTCTCAATCCAGTAATACGCATTTATTTCCTCAAACTAAGATGAATATAACAGTTTCTTAAGAACAAAAACCGTAATCAGTTTTTATGAAGGGGGCTACTTTTCAAGAACCCAAGGGGGTTCACTTTTGAAAACTTTGGTCATAAAAACCACTTGAAACTGCTCAAAATGGTGAAAAGTTTAAACTGTATGATTTTGGGAGATTTGTTGGTCGTTGAGGGGGTCGTTCGGGTGTACGCATCATTTCCGCGATCTGGGGGGGTGAACCTCCCAGATCCCCTTATACTCGCTCTGAAATTGGTCAGAATGCATCAAATTAAATTATGTTAAATTTTCGAAATTTGCTAGGGGAGAACCCCCCAGTTCTGGTCAGAATGCACCAAATGATGTTCAATTCTCGAAATTTTCTGGGGGGGGAAACTCAAACCCCCTATTCTCGCTCTGAAATTGGTCAGAATGCATCAAATTAAATGATGTTAAATTTTCGAAATTTGCCAGGGGAGAACCTCCTAGACCCCCATTTCTCGCCCGAAACTGGTCAGAATGCACCAAAGACGTTCTTCCCCCAGACCGGGCCCCAAATCCCCCTTTCTCGTGCTTGTTCGCTGGGGGGGAGGGGGTACTGTCGGGGGTGGTTCGAGCCCCCCTTACAAAAAGCTGGCTACGGGCATGGACGCATCCCCCATGGGAAATTCCCTGTGGGTGCCAATGGGGTGCGCGTCCGAGGAGGGGCGTATATAGTCCACGAACATCCTAAAAATTCAGAAGTTTCATATGATAAATTCGATTTTTATCCTCCTCTCTAATCAGTTTTCTAATCCTAATTGATTAATTCGATTTTTGCTTTCCCCTCATCAGTTGTCTCCTTCATCTTTTTGTATTGATTATTTGTTTTCCCTAATAGTTATAAATATAAAAGGAGTTCTAATTTTGGTATGTTTTGGGAATTTGGTTTTGATGTTAACATGCAAGGGAATTATCTCCCACTCCCCCTTCTATTTTGTAGACAATATACAAGTTAAATAGCAGCGATTTATTCCGTGTTTGAATTCACTTTTACAGGATGTGTATTTTCAATTAGACTTGCTGATTGTTCGATCATTTATTTTTTATCTGAAGCCATTAGACAAAAAAAAAATGTTTCAATTTTTAGAATTTTTTTGGCTTATATCATTTAAATACACAATTTCTTAGTGAGTTAGATCCAATGGCTTCCCAAATCAGATTTCTATTTATCATTCCTCTCTTGAAACGGTCCGATTTAATTCAGTGTCGGGCCGAGGGCAAACCTTTGAATGATGAATATATGTAACCGTTGATATTTTGAACGTACATGTATCAAGTTCAAGTTCCAAGAGGTAGATAGGTTTGAGGGAAAAAAGTACTGTATATTCAAAATCCGGATCAAAACAACATTATATTGTTATTTGTTGTCCAGTTCTACGTATTAATGCCGAATTATGCTGTTTGTTA
Source organism: Owenia fusiformis (assembly GCA_903813345.2). NCBI lineage: Eukaryota > Metazoa > Annelida > Polychaeta > Sabellida > Oweniidae > Owenia > Owenia fusiformis. The sequence goes on along the minus strand of CAIIXF020000006.1, from coordinate 34,911,183 downwards.
GCAACATGATGTGGATTGATTTCTATATGGCAGGTTATTTTGATTTCAAAGGCCTATGGTAATATTGTTTTCATCAAATTAGTAGCTATTTATCAGAGATATCTAATATGCGGAATTAAAAATAGTACTTCATAAAACCTAACGCAACTCCATAGACTGCAATCAAGGCCCGAAATCAAGATAAGTCCCTTGAATACCCTGTCTGTGAAGAACCAAAAACCGCAATCAAACAAGTATTATGTGGTCTAGATTAATGATCAAGGAAATCAATTCGTGGGAATCATTATTATTGAGTTGATTGTATTTTTCGTTACAAGAAAACGTTTCGTGCATATTGTACATTTAAGGCTTGCGCTAACCTGATATGTGAGTGTGTGGGGGTTTTGTTGACAGATCGCGATTTGATCCCTGGGTTCGGATCATAAATTATTTTCACCAAGGCGCTTGCACACTCGTGTATCATTTGTCACTCTGTAAAATATTCGTCATCTGTTCAATGCGTTTCTGAATCCCGCTATTTCATATCATAAAAAACTGCACGTAATGTTGTCAGTCATTTAGGCCTATATTTCGTAATTTATTCTTTGAGGTATATCCGTTACACTTAATTTCTCAGTTTCTAAACGTTTCATTCAATTTTGCTATAAAGGAGATTGAAGACTACAATTAAAGTGTATGTTTTACCAATAAAAGTATTGGATTTTTGGGAGTAACGAGGTTCAGAGTAATAGCGTGTCGCTCCCCCTCCCGCCCCCACTCATTTTTATGTGTTAAACCTCATTTGATTTTTCATCAATTATCGTTAAATCACACTCTTTAATACATAAACAAATTCAAAATTATATATCTTGGAGAAATAAAATATATATTTCATAACGAAATATAAATACTTATTCACATCATATCAGTGCAAACAATTAACTATATTTATTTTTCTATGCGATATACACCTGATATTGATATCTTTCCTCTGACAATGTGTTATCTCATAGTCCGTTGACATCATCAAACTTGTGATTAACCAAAAGAGACCAAAAAAGATTGTAATACGCATCGGTAAGTCAACAAATCTAACCGTTAAATAAACAAACTTAGTTGTTCGTCTGCTGGTCAGAACTTGGTATCCGATTCGGATACCGACTTTCTGAGAATACTAATGATATGTATGATCACCAGCGGTGATACTTTTCATAAAACAGGCATCTAGTTAGAAAATTATTGCAATTTTGATTAATATCGTCATTCACAGTATAACCCACCTATGTTTATTCAAATATGCATTATTCATAAAATGTATAGACTAATATCATCTTTTCACTCTTGATTTGAATTGGTATCTTGTATCTAAAGTTGTCTTCATCTATATTATTGGATTAACATGAGCCTATGTAACCTAAACATATAAATACTAGTTGCCAGTCTACAAATTGAACATACAAAATGTAGCATATTCATTACACACTATATTAAAAGAACAAGGTAATCATGTCATACCAATAGTTAGATGGTTAACTTATATTAACACAAAAGAATAATACACGATAATTGAAAAAATAAACCTCGGTATTCGGGGCTAAAATCCAAGGATACCTGTACCATTACTCCAGTATACCCTGCAATACCATATCGGATACCTGTACCATTACTCAATAATAACCACAACTACGACCATAATAACAAGGTCAATACCGAGTTTATTGCAAGTTATTCTATACGATTTTGTCTTGTGATTATTCCAACAAATATTGACATTCAAAGTGATGAGAATGTGGATGGTGGCAATATACATGTACAGAGAATCTCAAAAATTCTTACACTCACAAAAAGTTCAATATCTTTCATAATTTTGACTTTTTCCCTAAAATATACCTTGGATACCAAAAGACAAATCTTGACACCATCACGCAGATTCAAAATCTGTCCTTGATTGGCTCCTCGGGACAGCTTTTAGTGCCCCATCGTAAAATCTGACTTGCGCAAACTTCTAAATGATTGGATAGACAAAATGACAAAAGAGAAACAGTTTTTAAAGCTTGACCTTTAACTGGGTAATTCTATAACTTTCTTATTTGTCTTACATATGATCATTGGGTCTATCCGCATAAACATTGTGGTCTCCTCAACATATTCTCCAACGCAAATCTAGGGTACCCTGCCTTGCCCATGCGCATGAATTTCTATCCAGGAAAGAAACAACTGGATCATTGATCATATCAAGATAACATTGTCCACAGCATTCACACCAAAAAAAAATTGATCACTACTTGTGCAACCACTGAGAAGTTAGCGCAAATCAGATTTCAAATGCGTCTTTAAAAAACTGTCCTGTGCAGCCAGTCATGGACGGATTTTGAATCTGATGGTGTGGATTTATTCGAAAAAGACTGGTATTTTGGTATCTAAGTATATTTTATGGGAAAGGTCAAAATCATGAAAGATATTGAACTTTTTGTAAGTGTAACATTTTTTGGGGCACACTGTAGTGAGTTATTAAGTGGGCTAACTGCGACATTAAAGAAGAGAAACTATTCGAAAGTCTTGATAATCAAAAGCTAAAGCCTCCATTATTATCCAATATTAATTAGTAATGGCCAAGCCTGTAACAGAAATAATAGTCATATCTCTCCATAGATATATGGTTATACTTTTATCAACTAAAAAGGCCTAGTGTTGTAATTAGGCCAACATATGAAACTATGGAACATTATTGTGCAATAACAAAATTTCATATCGTTGTATGTGCAGTTGAATATGTAAAGATGTACTTAAATAGTTTTCGTTTGTGTATCTTTGGGGTGTATTTTTGAAGTGCCCACGCTGCAAGTCAGTTTCATAATATTTAATGAGTTTTCTCCCTTGGTATCACGAAAATGAACAATAGCCCAGTTTTGCAAATTACATGGTCACGCTTTTTCAACAAAAACCGCTCGCCCAAGCGCACCTACACTCACACAATTCTTTTGAACGACATAACTGCTTATTGCAATAGAACTCCTGTGTTGCACCAACGACCAGCCAGCGTGTTTAAGCTTGACAAGGCTGACACAGCGGTATCAAGCGGTGTAAATGCGCTTGAATGAGCTGTTTTTGTTGAAAACTTGTGAGTGTGTAGTTTGCACCGCAGGGCTTTATTATTTTTTGGAGGAAAACTCATTAAATACTATGCAACTAACTTGCGCCGCGGGCATTTAAAAATGCAGCCTTTGTTCAACAATAGATGAGCTCATAATTTGCCATTAGTCCTACCTTAATGTAAACAAATTGTACTTAAGTACCTAGTGTATGTTCATTGTAACAATTAGATTTGTTTACTATTGCATGAACGTGAAATTTAATATCTATATATAAGCAGGTACCATATGAGCAAACTTTAATTTCAATTTATTTTATGACGTGTGGAAGTATTTGCTTAACGTACATCTTCATATTAAGTCATAACATAATTAGGATGCAATTTCTATCTTGCAAAGCTACCTTTTACGTAATTAGTTCCCAAGATCATTGCCATTATATCCCCTGCATGTACATGTTCTCATAATGTTCCAACAATAAAAAAGATACAATCAATTGTATTTTGTTTGTATGTTGAGCTTTTTATCGTACCTTTTTTCATGGTAAGAAGTTTTAGAGCTGATCAACTTTTCGGTAGCCATCTTGCTTTCTGGTGGCCATTTTGGAAGTTCTTAGATAAATTTTGTCATCGCGATTACAGGAAAACCACTTCACGGATTCACTTGAAATATTTATACACGTTACATGGTAAGTTCTAGAACTTATTAACCTTGTGGCGGCCATCTTGCTTTCTGGGTCATCAAGCCATCACTGCTATGTTTTAGATACGATATTGTTCACCATGTGCCTTGTTATATTAGAGCCGAGTCCATTATTAAACCAGCATAAGCACATGTTGCATCAATAGTTTTGAAGGTGCGGTAATCAATTCACTGGTGATCTACTCGATTACGCTGGAACCTTTTCGGTAACAAAATGTCGGAACGTCGAAGGCACGATTTTTCGTTTTTCCTTATTGTAGGCAGAATTCCCACGACATTTTAATCACAAACGTGTATCAGTATCATATGATTAAGAAAATGTACACATTTGCGAACAAATAGTTCAGAAGACAACGGAATCGTCGATTTAATCCCTCACTTAAGTTACCGAAACGGTATTTCGAAAAGCAGTTAAGATCTGCACTTTTAACCCTTACTGTTTATGTAACTTCAGTGAGGAATTAAATCGACGATTCTGTTGCCTTCTGAGCTATTTTTTCGCAAACATGTACCTTTTATGAAACATGTGATACTGATATACGTTTGTGGGAAAAAATGACGTGGGGATTCTGCCTACAACGAGGGAAATAAGCAAAAATAAAAATCGTACCTTCGACGTTCCGACATTTTGTTACCGAAACGGTTTCGCATGTTTTGGCGGTTGGTGTTTGGCGGTTGGCTTCCGTAACAAATGGTGTAATTTTGCATGTTCATGCCTTGTTAGAATCTATTACAAGCTGAACTTATCAAAATAAAAAGGGAAATACAAGCTTTGAAACTCATTTAATGTCTATGTCAGAAAATTGAACTAAGATGAAAAAACGTGATAACATCTAATTAATTAATTAATTACAAATAATTATATCCTGTTTTTGTGTAATAGATTCACATATGTGTTTTTCCCAACATGATGATTCATCATGTTAATGGACTTCTCTGTTTCAACAGCTTAACATTCATAACATATTTGAGACATTTAAAATAAAGATAAGATTTTCAATTTTGAAAAATGATGTGAATATGAGGGTTGTCCAAAAATCTCTAATCCTCTTGAATGTTCTTTCATACAGCATAAATTTTGCGCATACTCAAGCGGCAAGTCTTAAGATAGTTGCTATAGTAAAGCCGCACAAACTCATGCCACAATGATAAACGCATACAAGCCGCACAAACTCATGCCACCATGATAAACGTATACAAGCCGCACAAATTCATGCCACCATGATAAACGTATACAAGCCGCACAAACTCATGCTAACATGAAAAATGTATACAAGCCGCACAAACTCATGCCACCATGATAAACGTATACAAGCCGCACAAACTCATGCCAACATGATAAACGTATACGAGCCGCACAAATTCATGCCACCATGATAAACGTATACGAGCCGCACAAACTCATGCCACCATGATAAACGTATACGAGCCGCACAAACTCATGCCACCATGATAAACGTATACAATCTGCACAAACTCATGCCACCATGATAAACGTATACAAGCTGCACAAACTCATGCCACCATGATAAACTTATACGAGCCGCACAAACTCATGCCACCATGATAAACGTATACAAGCCGCACAAACTCATGACACCATGATAAACGTATACGAGCCGCACAAATTCATGCCACCATGATAAACGTATACAAGCTGCACAAATTCATGCCACCATGATAAACGTATACAATCTGAACAAACTCATGCCACCGTGATAAACGTATACAAGCTGCACAAACTCATGCCACCGTGAGAAACGTATACAAGCCGCACAAATTCATGCCACCATGATAAACGTATACAAGTCGCACAAACTCATGCCAACATGATACAAGCCGCACAAACTCATGCCACCATGATAAACGTATACAAGTTGCACAAATTCATGCCACCATGATAAACGTATACGAGCCGCACAAACTCATGCCACCATGATAAACGTATACAAGCCGCACAAATTCATGCCACCATGATAAACGTATACAAGCCGCACAAACTCATGCCAACATGAAAAACGTATACAATCTGAACAAACTCATGCCACCGTGATAAACGTATACAAGCTGCACAAACTCATGCCACCATGATAAACGTATACAATCTGAACAAACTCATGCCACCGTGATAAACGTATACAAGCTGCACAAATTCATGCCACCATGATAAACGTATACAATCTGAACAAACTCATGCCACCGTGATAAACGTATACAAGCTGCACAAACTCATGCCACCATGATAAACGTATACAAGCCGCACAAATTCATGCCACCATGATAAACGTATACAAGCCGCACAAATTCATGCCAACATGAAAAACGAATACAAGCCGCACAAATTCATGCCACCATGGTAAACGTATACAGGCCGCACAAACTCATGCCACCATGATAAACGTATAGAAGCCGCACAAACTCATGCCACCATCATAAACGTATACAAGGAGTATAACCGTAAGGTTGCAGAAGAGATGAACTCTAATGAACCCAAAGTCATTTTAGGATACTTGTGAAACCAATAAAACCGAAAAAGCTGATCAAATGTCATACTTGAGTAAACATATATAAAAGCCACTTGTTTACGCAGGTCAGATGGTAAGTGTTGAATTGTTGTCAAGGTGACAACTTGACCCTTGCAGAAAGTTTCATTAAAAATATATTCGCATCTTTTAAGTGATGTTGTATAAAATATGTTGCAATGTGTGACAATAATTTAAGCCAAAGACTTAATGCAGTGGCTGATAATTCCAATCAGCAAGTGTTGTCTTGTAAACATTGCACTTGATGCTACATATCTCGTGCAAAGTTTGAAACAACATGTTTGATGAATGATCATCAGTCCACAAGGCACTGAGTCCAGGGCAGAAGAAGTGAGTAGCCCCTGGGAGTTCACTCCAAATAATTTGGGTAGGTATGTGCAGCACGGCCAATTTTGGCTTTGAGCATAAAACATGGAAATTGGCCAATCTTAGAGGAAAAAAACATGGAAAATTGTCTAAGAAAGTACCATTTTTAGGTCGAAATTCAGTTTTTCTTTAATTTGGATTAAATTCGTCAAATCAGTTGCTGAAGCCTGGAATATATCACTAGAAAAGTTGATTTTTAATTATAAGTCTCAGGGGAATTAAACATGGAAACATTCTATCTTGAGAGGAAATTGACATGGAAAAAATGCTTAAAAAGGGGATCTTGGGGGTGGCACATACGTATTAAGAAGTATATTGGAGTGAAATTCCGGGTGAGTAGCTTCCACAATTCTTTCATATTCTCGTATTCGGGGATTCCCCATTACATCATCTCCCGCATCATCTCCAATCAAATTGCAGGATGTGATCACGTGAACAATCATGAGCACGTGCGCTCTCAGTGCTGCGCATGCGTAAAGTAACATTTGAAATCATGGAAATGGCGTTTGTTTCAATTAACATCATTTCAACATCATCATTTCAAAACTACGTATACGGTAATACTATTGAAGTTACTCGATCCGAACTTGTAGAGAATACTCATAAAACAACAGCGAACATTGTGAGATCTATTTCAATGACAAATGAGGTCTGTTTATGAAATTGGTCATCGAACGTGCCGAATACTACAGGTCATCTTTGGAAAATATCCCCCCCCCCATGGTCCAGGGCTTAAATCCTTAAACGACATATGGTTCATATTGCTTCAGGATTGGCTATGCATGAAGCTATGTGTGAAATGAGACGAATACATCATAAGGCGTTCAATGCCACATAAATTATTCTATTGACTGAAGGGCTCCTTCTTAATTGAATTAAGTAATTGATGTGAATATGTCTAATTGGCAAAGGCATTAATACATCCTATATATATAAGGGGATTTCTGACATAATAGTGTATTGGAAATTGGTTAAAGCTTGTGAATGAAACATGATCATCTTATATTTCTTTGTATTCTCATTTGGTAAGTTTAATTCTATTTATAATTTTTATTTGAAAAAAAATTCATTCGTAGAACTTTCCGGTCCAGGAATCTCTTTTAAAAGGTCAAATCTTATTTATAATTTTCATTTGAAAAAATTAAAATGTATTTCTATAAAATTTCCTTTAAAAGGTTAAGGTGATCCAATTTAGTTATACATGTTTTCTGAAGTATACTTTATTTGAAATAATAATCCATTAGACTTTCATTTTTCAAAGAAGTTCGAACTCTAATTTATCTTGTAAAGACCAAATCCATAATATGGAGCGTACATAGCTTGATCAACTTTCAAATTCATATTTTAATGACCATTTTTCAATAGACTAGATGCGAGTAGAAATAATCTTGATTTACGTCTACATTAGATATTCAACAGTTACAAAGTGATGTCATATTTGAAATCTACATGTAAAATTACATCTCGAAACATGGTTTCGAAAATTGCTCATCAACTTTGAAAATTTAATTTTTTGAAAATGTGACTTCTAGTTCTGGGAGATTTCCCGTAGTTATAAAATCTCAAAAATGAAATATCTTTTCTTGTATTGAATAGATAATATTTTCTTTTTTTGTAAACATTTCAATTTGGATACCTACTTAGTATTAATACATATGGGTGATGTGAAAATTGAACCACTAAAACTGATGAATATTTAAGTTAAACGGAACTTCTATACCCACCATACTATCTGACCCGAATAAGCCACATGGGGGTGAAACTGGTAACTACCTACTCGCATATGAGTTATTACATTTAATCAAAATCTTAATATATACATTGTAGTTATACTAGGTGTATCCTCCATAAATGGCACACGCGACATTTCCTATGAAGCCAGATTTTTGACACAATTCGCATCGCACGGTACAGTATATCGATATCTAGCAAGCCTATAGTTAAGTAAATGATAAAAAGACGTAATAGTTCATTGTTTACATCTTTGCTCATACGTTGTTGAATAAGTTTGCGTAAAGTGAAAATTAAACAAGATATTGTTAGTAAAACAATAAATACATCTGACTAATTTCGTAACTTAATTGATCTTCATTCCTGGTTTTAATCATGAGTCTATTTCTCTCAGATGAAAGAGGTGGTTACGGTGGTAATAGACCTGGGAGTGCAACAAATACTCACAGCTGTAACAATATTCGGGGTGTCCCAATTATCTTACGTGACGGGGCCCACATGTTTCCCGATGGACTGACTTCCTTTTACCAAAAATATACGGAAGCATATGATATTCCCGTGGTCAGTAAGTACTGTATTATGTAAAGTACTGTCTGTATTAGAGCCAAAGTCGGGGTTTATCAAGAGGGAGGGGTGTTTTTGACTTTCTAATGGGGTTAATTGTATTTTCAACAATTACGAAATGGCAAACAGGCCTTCAATGCTGAACATTTTCGGAACGGAACAGAATTATCTCAGAAATTGAACAGAATTTGATGTGTTCCGTTCCGTGTTACCTAGGCTATTGTTCGAGTTCCCCACCGAGGCGGCAGAGTACTGCGGAAAGAGATAGATTCGGGCAACCGTTCCATCCCTAACTTTATGCAGTGAGGTAATGTTTTCAGGTTCAAACAGGGTTAGTGACAGTGCTCTTCAGAGAGCCTGTTATGTGTTGAGATTTATCCTGGCAGACAGATATGATGTGCGAAACGCTTTCTATAAGAGTGGTGGTCGGGTGGCCCTGATTGGAATAAATGAAGACACCACCAGCATTCCTGAACACAGTTTCTTGGCCGACTCGTGGAACCTACGCGCCAGGGGTCTTGGCGGCACTCGAGGTATCCCCATCTCTACAGCGGGGGAAGAAAATGCGTTGTGCTTGGCTAACGACCGTTACCCGTCTCAAGATATTAACCTTCACGAGTACGTCCATGCTTTACATCTAATAGGCGCAAGTGTGGCCATACCTGGATTTCACAACCGCCTAACAAGTTTATATAAATCTGCAAAGTCTGCCGGAAGATGGGCAAAGACGTACTCTATGAGTACAGTCCAGGAATATTGGGTAGGGCAAGAGAGGTTAACGTTTTTAAGAGAACTTGTACGTGAACTGTAGAATTATGGTACTCTCTGTAATAATTGTCAGTTTCGTAGTACTTACTCGCCAGATTTAGTAGTACTAGTTGTAATGATCACCCGCGGAAAACCAGTTTAGAAGGGAACAGAACATTACCTAAGTTACTAAAGTGTCTGTTTCAAATACATATTAACATCTACATGTAACACTGCAATGCTTGCGTTTTAAGGCGGAGGGTGTACAAAGTTATCACAATGTAAACCGTCATTCCGCCCAGCCGGATGGAACCGCAGGACCAATCAGTAACAGAAATGCACTGAAAAGTTACGACCCAGGACTCTATGACATCATACGGGAAATATTTCCCTGCGATAACGAATATATCAAACGGTGTACTAAGAGTAGAAGTAGGTCAATAATTTACAGATCGCCCATATTTGATGTTCCTCGCATATGTCATTTTCACCTTTTTAGCTGGCATAACCATTGGTTAGTCTGGCAAACGTAAAACCTGACCTCTAGTGCGATATAAATTCAGCATCTGGCAGATTCCACGTAACATATAGTATGTTAGCTTTGAATATGAGGTCTGATTCAGACAAAATTGCACTTAACACTCCAACAGCCACTGATGAACTCATTTTATAAGTGTATCACAAACATACGGCATTGAACAATAAAATTCAAACGACCCCATTCAATGTATTGTCAATGTATATCAGGTGCAGAAGCAAGTCAAGAGCTCAAAATGAATTGCAAAGGAGGAGTGGATAATGGGGGTGGACTTGAAGGAGTGAATGCAGTAGAAAATGGCGGAAGGAAAACGGGAAGACGAGGCAATAAAGGAACTCCTGCGACATCTTTCGTCAGAGCTACGGCTCCAACAACCCATACGCCTTCCTCGTCAGGTAGTTTCAATGTGACTATTTTTTATATTTTAGGGAGATATTTGCTTGCGAATATATTTTTGATTTGAATGCTGATTTTTTATTTTAGACAGTCCATTCACATTCGAATTAACGCATTAATATGAAATTTTCTTTCGATTCGGTTTGAATTGAATGGTAAGGAAATGATTGGAGATTCTTTGCAGTCGAGTTGTTTCCTTTATGGATAAACTATGAGTACTGGGTCTCAGGAGGAATAAAAGCAGAAGGCCTTGGCCCGAGGCTATAAGTTCTCACAAGATCCAGTACGAATGATTTATCTAACTTAAACCCAGCATTGACTCTTATGAAAGGTAAATAGCCCATGATCCAATTATGATTTCTTTTGTATTGACTATGAGGTAAGTTTATTGAGAAGTGAGTGGGTGTAATAAGTTCATCCTCCGATCACAGGGCTTCAAAATCAAGAATATCTTCTTTCTTTTTACACCCTGCTATAAGCAGTTAGCATTTCCCCGATTAGAACTCGCAATTTGATTCGCTGTCGCAACACTGCAACAGCAATCATGTATACGTCATCGGTGCATAATTACATCACGTGACTCAGTTTAATCGGACTCTTCCAAATTGGTCATAGCAGGGGGGGGGGGGAGAAGGAGGTACGGATTCTGTTCACCTGCTTAGGAGGATGAATTAGTTTATAATTAGCGATCAGTTCTTTTGTGAATATTCAACTATTGGATGAGTGAATAGATCAGCTTTAGTGCGCTGCATGTGACAGTCAGTCGTGTTTTGCACATCACTGATTTTGGATAGATTGTCATATGTCAATTCTCCCAAAGCAATCTTAAAAGAATGTACTCTTCTTTGTAATAACTGTAAATTCCTTAAAATAAAATACATTTCAACCTATTGTGTTGCTTTCTAACATGGAGCGTACCAAAATAACGAGCTTGCCAGGACTCGAACCTGGAATCTTCTGCTCCGTAGGCAGACGCGTTGTCCATTGCGCCACAAGCCCGCTTACGTTCTCAGTACTAAACATACATTATAAGAATGTTTGGAGTGTCATCTTCATGGAACTGGCTTCTTTGCGAAAGCTTTTTGAAAGTCAGTGTAAAACAAAAAGTTTAACGAAGGAGCATCATTTGGCCAAATCTTCGAAAAATTAAATGTTCAAAATATGGGCCCAGTCCTTGTATCTAGGGCCCCAGAAATATTTTCAGCGCAAGCGCGGAATTTATTTTCCTGACTCAAAATTTGGGCACCCCTCTTGTTCTCTTGCTTCTGGATCCGCCAATGTAAATTAAAGCAATTTGATGGATTTGAGGATATATCTCAATGATATTTGAAATATAAAGTTAATACATATTTCTAAGAACTACACAGAGAGCTTAATACAATGGATTATATAATATAAAGATCCTCTCTTTATTTCCATTACGAACAATAGCCGCAAAATCAATCAAATTGTGGCGATAGGCTCAAACCCAAGTTCACAAATGATCCTTCGAGTCAAATGGCCCATAAATCCATTAAAAGGCTTTTTATGATATAAAGTTTATGGATCTAGTTAACCATTCTTCTAAAATTATATGGTGAAATTTTTGCTCCAACTCATATTGACCTATTGAATAGTTTCAACTCTGACTAAACTCTGATAAAATGTGCTGACTGATTCACAACCTGTCACAAACCATTTCACATGTCTAGGGTCCCCTACAAGGCTACAAGCAACTAAAGTCAATTTTAATAAAGTACTACCAGATCATTCATTGTTTCCAGTTTCAATTCCTCGAATGAACGACCAAGACGTTCGTTGTTTTATTTTAACAGGGTGTGAAGACATGGATCGGGAATGTAAGGAATGGAGCCAGCAGAATTACTGTACTAGTAGCAACTATGTGAAAAACAATTGCAAGAAAAGTTGTAACACATGTAAAAGCAGCTCGAGAAATCATGGTAAAGCTAACAATTTTCATCCCGGTCCGTAAATTAAACAAATTGTATTTGTATACTTAGATCCAGTTACACATTTAAACTCTGAGTGCAAATTAGAAATTGCAAAAAGTTATAATTAGTTTTTCTTTGGCTCTTGAGATATCACTTATTTTTCTAGACATTCATTCACATATAAACAGTCTAACATCTAGATTGTATATGGTATTTTATTCCGATCGGTTCCATTATTTCCTTGGGGCCTCGAGATAGTAACGAATGACACTCACTTTTAATGGAACGAAATCAACCAACTGAATATTGTGGATAGTGCCATCTATTTTTACTAATATCTAATATTTAGGTAACTGTTTGGACGAAAATGCGTATTGTGCGTCTTGGGCCGAAATGGGGGAGTGCACGAACAACCCAGGATACATGCTAAACTTTTGTAGAAGAAGCTGTGGTCTCTGTTCAAGATAGTATCACATCTAGCGAGCAACCTAACCTTTTTATGTATATTTTCTAAAAATCTCCTAAGTACACACTTTATTTCAGGAAAACTAAAGATTTTCACGATAATGTATTATTTTTCTATAAGAATGGTTACCATTCTTATTATTTTGGAGAATTAAAACATTTTCACCCATTTTTGCACTTTGAATCCATTATAACTTCACCAATTTATAACATATCGTGAATCTTTTGGGAGATATTGTATTTGAGATTGTAAGGAATAGAATGGCAGGTCAACTGTACATGTTGCCTGTAATTTTGTCACCCCCATAGATCTGATTCTGCCTTCAAGTAGTTAAACACGTGTCAGTTTTAACATGCACTCGTACGTGTTTACCGGTGTGAATGGCTAACTTTAAGTAGAATCAAATAAAAAACAATGATGTGTTACGGCACTGACAGCCTGGTGGATTATATTAGAATACCGTACAAAAATTATTTTTGTTTTCTTTTGAATTGTATGGATGGTTAATAAAAATGATAATAAATACGTATAGTCCATATTTTACCACTTACTCTTGATTAGTTTATTTTGATGCTTAGTCTCGGTAGTTATGTAAAACAGTTCGGCATCGTATATCCATGGAAACGAGCCCCTGTGTGTGACACTCTATACAGCGTCCGCACTCTGTTGTAAACATGAAAAGTCTTTCCTGTGTATATGGTGCGAGGGGCCAGGGAATACACCTTGTGGAATCATTGAAAGTGCAAGGTATTAACCCGGTGTAAAAGGGTATTAGGTCCTATCAATTTATGGTCCTACTCGCCATTGATTTATACGGTGACCTCTTCCCTTATTATCGTATACACAATCAGGGCCAGTAAGGGCCCTAAAGAAGGGGGATCATAATCCCTGGGGGACCATAATTTCTTTCACACCGGAAAGTCCTGGAAAATATTGTCCGGTGTAAATAAATTATGGTCCCCTGAGGATTATGGTCCCCTTTCTTAAAGCCCCTTACTGGCCCTGATTGTGTACAGGATAATGAGGGAAAGAGTTGTATTTAGGCCACCATATAAATCAATGGAAAGTAGTACCATAATTTGATAGGACCTCCTTCCCTTTTACACCGGGACTATATCATCTAGAATACAAGACAAGGCCGATGGACTATATTTACTTAGATAGTTTAGTCCGTTTACTAGAACTGTCAACGTATTTATAGTCCGTCAGTCTATATAGTCCTGGGTTATATTGTTTATAAATACAGAAAATATGGTCCGGTTAAGACCACGCACCCTCCGGACCCCTGATGTCTTAGGTCTCGGTCTACGGTCTCGGTTTACAGTCTCGGGATATAATTTTGACAGTAAACCTCTGGAGAGGTCAATAATTGTATATTATTCACTGTTTTATTCACCACTCTCTTATTGTTTTGAATGTCTTATAAGAACAAGATTTATTAATCAATAGCTACAAGTGTTATACCAACCAACAACGCAAACTGGTTGTTTCTTAAAGTCATGCGGTAAAATGTTAGGTCAAGTAAATGTTCAGTTCAGCCAATGTTCGGTCACCTCGGATGTTTGTAGTAAAAATGTAGTTTGAAATGATATAGGCCCACAAAGTATATGAATGTTGAAATAATACAAATTAATGCACTTGCATGAGAAGAGAGAATCAACAATTACTTTGCCAATAGCTACAAGTGTTATACCAACCAACAACGCAAAGTGGTTATTTCTTTAAGTCATGCAGTAAAGTGTTATGTCAAGTAAATTTTCAATTACGCAGTTTAAAATGATATAGGCCTGTTAAAATGTTGAAATAAAAATAATTGAATATCCGTGTTTCAATAACACGAACTGCTTATGTAACCAGAGAGTAATTGATATAACTTATGTGCAGCGGATCAAAAAGCACGATTACCAAGCAGAGCAATTCTATTTATATTTCTGTTTAGGTTGAAAAGACATATACTCATAAATATACTGCAATGTTTATAATACATAAATAAGACAAAGGTAGGCTTGTGTTCTTGACAGGAAGGAAACTATAATTGTATTTTAATGGCCTGCTTTATGTAACTAAACGTGTAAAGCATAACGAATAACATAAAATTAATTGATACGATTGTTGTGTAGGGGGTCACAAAGCACGATTACAAAGAAGAACAATTCTATCTAATATTTCTTTTGAGGGTGAAATGACATTTACTAATAAATATACTGCAATATTTATCATACATATCATACATACTTAACAGGAAAGTATAATTGTTTTGAGGACACATAAAAACAATTACAAATCACTGCATACTTGCAATACCTTTATTCACTCAGTTTTAGGCAAACGGAATCAAATCTAATATCCTTATCTACCATATCCATTATCCACCACCACGACCGTATCTTCCCCTTAACTCGGGTGTTTCACAATATTGCTTCATTCCCTTGCTCTTCCACTGAATCTTCCACAAACTATTGGACTCGCTTTCAGTGATGTAGAGCTCTTTTGAGTTAGGCTTGAAGTGAATGTTGGTAGCGTACACAAAAGGGCACTTTATTTTAAGTATTGGGGAACCTCCATTAGGACCGAAGACATACAGATGACCAGTGTTATAATTTGCAACTATAAGGTCTCCTTCTTCATCAAAATCCATTCCGTCTGGACTACTATTGACTATAATTAGAAAACAATCAATGATATTCATTTAGTCAATAACCTATATTTGACTTCTTAAATTGTATCTCTAAAATGTAAGCTGAGATCCTATGTTACACTGAGAAAAATAAGAATGTTCTTGAGATCTAATGCATGAAAAGTACCTGGAAGAGATCCCCAAACTGTCTTGTTTTCAATCTGACAATGGCCAACGATATCGAAGCTCCAGAGAGTTGCATTTCTATCGACTCCAAAAATCAGTTTCATCGGGGTGCCATCTTTATCATGTTGTACTGCTATACCATTTGGGAAAACATAACCAGTGGAAACCTTTGTGAGTTCGCCAGTCATTTTGTAGCAGTACACACTTCCAAATGGTTCCTTGAAATAACGGAGATATTAATCATACGCTGTCAATTAAACAATACATCTAAACCAGTCCCTTAAATTTTGAAGGATATCTTGACGAGAAAAATTGCGAAGATAGAGTTTAGAAGAAGCAAATAATTTAGTAGTTTACCTTTTTTGAACTTTCGAAAGGATGGGGTGCAATGAGACCAGCCGGGGCTGTTAACCATAAGTTGCCGTGATAGTCAAATATAAGATCGTTAAATCCTTGTAAGGTATCATTATTGTTGTCCTTGGTTGCTATCTGCAATTATCACTTATTATGATGGTATCTCCAAATCTTAATAGATTCATTATCTATTGAGATTTCGACATTTCTAATACATGGTTCCCAACCCGATCCATATGATTTAGCACGTTCGAGTGAGAAAATACGATCATCGTGAAATATGGAGGCAAATTAATTTTTATATATTTTTTTATTTAATTATTCATTTATAAATATATATTTCAACATCAAATGTACAGTAAACGGGTGACACTTCTCGTGTATATTCCCGTGTTTATTGACAAACATGAAATGTACAGATTGGGGATCTGCTTGTGTGATGAATGCTACTATCTATGTCTGACTAAGAATGTGTCATATAATGCCCACTATGGTAAACTGAAATTGATATTATTGATTGATAAAATATTTTTTCAATTCTTTTTTCATAATAAAAATACTTCCAGATGATGTTATTTCAATAGGTAATGAATTCCAAATTGATGGTGCAGTAAAAGATATCAAAGCTTTACCATAATTTGTTCGAATTTTGGGTTTGTCATAGTTTACCCTATTTCGGAGAAAGGGTCGATGGCAAACACTGACAGAACCCGGGTTTCCTAAACCCGTGCTGATGGTTTTCGAAGCACGTACTGAAATAGTCTCGCAACCAGTGCTATTTACTGAACGAAACGACACGAAAATCCCGGGACAGCGTCCTATCAGAGTATATATGGATACGAAACACGTACTAAAATAGTCTCGCAACCAGTGCTATTTACTGAACGAAACGACACAAAAACCCCGGGACAGCGTCCTATCAGAGTATTTATGGATTTAAGGATAGGACCCCCGTATGACCGACCATGCTATCAGTTTGAATCTATCATTAACAAACTTATGTAACAGGCCCGTAGCCAGGACCTTCTACCATTGCCAAAAATGCTTTCAAAACCATGCAGCTGAGCACTTTTTCAAGGGTTTTGGTCATTTTTTGGCCATTTCAAAAGTGAATCCCTTGGATTTTTATAAAAATGACCCCCCCCCCCCCGTCAAATCCCGGCTACAGCCCAGATTTTAACTTAAAACAATAAAATGCTGTATAAAACCCAGGAGATATATCATCCTCCGACTCATTTATCCTGCATCCCTTGACCCGTATTTAAATAGTCTCGAAACCAGTGCTATTTTAACTTTTGCCAGTGAGAGGCGCCATAAACTGAACGAAATGCAAAACACTCTAAACCCGGGATGTAGCATCCTTTGGTATTCATGAATTGGATTAATTGCCCGACCTTTTACCTTTCTGTCAGTTTGAATTCATGCCGATATAGGCTCTCAAATAGAATAAAATTTGTTCTCGAAGATGAATTGGCTATAGCAATTAGGAGTTGGAATCCTTATGTGTTCAAGTTTACGTGTTCAAAGGTATTTGGGATTAGATGAGGTTTTAATTAATGTTATAATTTCTGATAATAGCTGGCCTTGAACTACATTGAAGTATTTGGAGTTGATGCTGTATTCAAGTCTGGACCAAATAAACTAATAAAGAAAGTTTGATGTACGGATTTATTTATTTCTATTGCAAATAACTATTTACACATGCCATTTCAAGGTCAACCCATGTGACTATTCATTTTATCAAGCGATTTATAAAGTTTTATAATTATGCATATACCTGTTGACTCACTTCAATCCTGAACATAAACATTAATTTTGTCTCCATTTTTGGATGTGGCTAATTCCTATTGCCCCTACTGTGGACTAGTGACAATATATATTTTGCAAAAGCCAAAAATGTATGCATTCAGTATTGAAACATCAAGTCCATTGTACATCGATCACAAATAAAGGCACATTTACATATATTCCAATAAATTCAAATACTGTAAAACCTGTAAATAGTGACCACCTATTGAGCCACAAAAAGTGTTCACGGTAGGTATTTTCTAACTAGATGGGATTATATACAGGAGTCGATGTGAAATCTATCTAAAGTGGTGATAACTAGAGAGAGGTGTGCACTAAAACAGGTTTTACTGTTGTATATAAGATATAAAAAATGTAATACATATACCTGTAATATTATCTCTAATGAGCGCACAATTCCAATGAGTGCAAATGTGACTTTTTTATTGAATTTTGTCTCAATATTAACACATTGATTTTGATTAACAGAACTGATTGATATATTATAGTGAGTGATGATTTTCAACATGTTTAATGCAAATAAAAATAGTAGCTGTAGAGTATGAAAACCTAAGTGATCACAGCTAAAAGGATCATAATCGATATTTTTCTCAATATCATACCCTTGAGTTGGCAATAACACAACAGAAAATGCACCGATTCAGGTATGTCCACATAAACTAAAATGCCTACATAATGAATAATGCAATTACTGGTTAAATTTGACAAGAAAAAACAATTTCCATAACCCCATGATTAAATGTCAATGGAAGCCCTCAAAAACTCAAAAATACAATAAACAAAAGAACCGCTTAATGCTACTTCAATTTTTGAATTTTTAGAAGAAATCCAATGTTTACCAACAACAGACGCCTTGTTATTCTCAGAGGCAAACTGTGTAAGAACCACTAATTGAATATCTTTAAGATCTTCCAAATGTAATGAGCTAACCAATCTCCAATTTTTTTGCATGATATATCCTGTATTGAAATAACAGTGTTCATATTTATTCGCCAAGTAGAAATCTTATACTCTCCACTTATTGGGGCACCACAATTCATCCATTTAAGATTTCTCTTATTAAATGACTACATGTACTTTACAAAGTTATTGCAAATGAATATCTTTACATAAAGTTAACAAGGCATTTCAACAAAAGATGGTTTGCACACATTCATTGTAACCTTGAAACAAACACCGATTTCCATCTAAATAACACCCTGAGACTATAAAAATGTATTAGCTATCGAGAGTCTGTGATATTTTTCACGAAATATATGTTTTCGTAGGTACTATAAATTCAAATACTTCTGATCAATTTACTTAATAAATTCTATTAATCACTATTTCATCAATATTTCGTTAGCTTGCAAACAACCAAACAACTCATGTTGTAGAACCTGATGATGTTCTGACTCGGGTTGTTGTAGAACCTGATGATGTTCTGACGCATTTTGTTGTAGAACCTTGGTATGTTCTGACTCATGTTGTTGTAGAACCTGGTGATGGATATTCTGACTCATGTTGTTTTAGAACCTGATGATGTTCTGACTCCTGTTGTTGTAGATCCTGGGGATGTTCTGACTCATGTTGTTGTAGAACCTTGGGATGTTCTGACTCATGTTGTTGTAGAACCTGATGATGTTCTGACTCCTGTTGTTGTAGAACCTGGGGATGTTCTGACTCATGTTGTTGTAGAACTTGGTGATGGATATTCTGACTCATGTTGTTGCAGAACCTGGGGATGTTCTGACTCATGTTGTTGTAGAACCTTGGGATGTTCTGACTCATGTTGTTGTAGAACCTTGGGATGTTCTGACTCATGTTGTTGTAGAACCTTGGGATGTTCTGACTCATGTTGTAGAACCTGGTGATGTTCTGACTCATGTTGTAGAACCTGGTGATAGATGTTCTGACTCATGTTGTAGCACCTTGGGATGTTCTGAATCATGTTGTTGTAGAACCTGGGGATGTTCTGACTCATGTTGTAGAACCTACAATTCACAATTTACAACTAGAAATTGGCAACTCCAAGGTGTAGGGAATCCCAACGAACATATATAAATCATGAATTGTACAGTCACAATGTAATATTTACCATCGCACTCTTCCCTTCAATAAATAGATCATTGTAGTATAATATCTCTAAGTTATGGCCTATTCCAGCCATTTTTAATTTTCTGAGAAAAGAATCAGAAAAACAATACCATAATTGTGATCTACTCTAAAATCCCTTCAGTTTTAGTATAATATATAGCCATACTTCTAAGATGAAGAAAATTGAAAAGGTTTAATGGTGATAAATATGATCTTAAACAATGCTGAATGACTTAGTTTTTAACATTTGTTTAGAATAACATTTTTGGCTCACCCTGTGCCTTAATTGTTTCTTATTTCAAGTCATATGAAGAGATAGTTTAAAAATTGCATAAATTGTTGGACTCTGAAAAAAATCTTCAGTGTTTTTCCTCAAAATCAGTGCAAGCATCATTTCCCAACTTTTTGGAATAAAGGTACTCATTCTCACCTGATCTGTGCGGTCACCATACTGTGACAACTCCAGGAGACAGCTCTCTAATGTGCCCTTGGTATCTGCGAGTCGTTTTGTCAAAGTTTCATAATTGAAGTGAAGGTTTTGCCGGATGGTGTCTCGACCCAATACCAAGAAATTTGTCAGAGTTTTCTCTCCCCGTGTCTGCATGGTATGAAGCAGGCTCTGACCATCCTCTATTTGTACAGGAATATCCTTTTTGGAGAAATTATACTTTCATTTACTTACAGTCACTTTGTTTGCTTTTAGTTTTAGCTTTGAGCTTTAATAATCTGAGCAATTACGCCTGATAATTTTAAATGAGTTGCATTTTTCATTCTCCGTTGGCATTGAACTTGTAATATTTTGAATGTAAAATATATTAGAGAAATACATTTGTACTGTATAACTACGAGAGGGTTTTTAATAGCAAATAAGAAGACCTTCACTCGTACATATGAGAGAGAAATGTAACTTTGGATAATCTCTACAATTTCTTTTGAGACATCTGTTTATAAGGGTTGAGGGTTCAAGTATGTGGGAATACAATTTTTATGGAACACCCTGTGTATAATTTCGGCTTCATTCTGTAAATATCCCAAAATTTACCTTGAGTAATTGAGCTTGTGTGGTGTGCCTATCCCCCTCCAGGTTATTCAGTGGTTTCTCCATCTATTCATTCTGTGACATGGTCCAGTGCCTCTTGGTATATGTGGTTTGACAATACATTGTCACATTCCCTTAATAAATCCTTAAAGAGAGATCAGATTAAAGAAATGAGATCAAATGGATATCCATTTGCAAGAACAAACACCCTGATTTACATATACATTTGTACACGATAGATTGCAGGGTCAATTAGTCCCCATGACAACTGATTTCCAAGACAACTGGTTGCCAAGAACCAACTCATCGCAAAGTCAATTGATCCCCAAGACAACTCATCCCTAAGACAATTGATCCTATAATCAACTCATCCTCAATGTTGGAAGTTTATTTTTGTACCAGTAATATTAAAATTACTCAATGTAACAGTGCATCATATAAAGTATCTGTAGATCATACCTCCACTTTGTCGAGAAGCATGTGGTATCTCTCAACAACAAGGTTCTTCTCTCAGGTAAAATGAGGGTCACCACTCTGTGTCAGCAACTCTGAGAATTTCTCCCTCCTTCTGTCTACCAAACTTTTCTCACTCATAAGTGTCAGCTTCAAAAGATATATGCGAATTACTTGTGTTCTGTGAAAACATGATTCATAAAATTTTAGATTTGCATATTGATAAAGCTAGAGTAGCTTCCAAAATTCAAACGGTAATATGACTCTAAAATGCTATTCTTAACTGTCAAAAAGCCCTGCCCCCCCCCCCCCTCTACAGCCAAAATCAAAATAGATGGTATCAAGTTTAATATATCAATGGAAAGATCGACCAAACTTACATAATTATCATATATCTGATTCCTATAAATCAATGTCACAAATTGCTACATTGAATCAATTGAAGTGACTATAAAACTAGAAACATGGCAATTTGCCATATTTTCAGGATTTTAATTATCAGGCACCAGATAAGGCATTTTTAATCAAGTTGGTGCAAAATTCTCATTTCACAATTCAGACCAAAACTGGTAAAACTATGCCCATTTTTCATTATTTTTCTCATTTTTAAGTGGGTGCAAATGAATTTTTAGGAAGATGAAATAAAGCTGGTTTTAAAATTCTCAGGTGGGTGCTATGCCTTCTTGCTTTAATGCTGAGCAGATAACTGTATGCATTGTATATGGCAGTGACTTGAACAAATATGTGGATAATGTCAGTGAGATGTGTATAAAATATGAGACTTTGTGATTTAATGTAACTTTGGGTGATTTAGCTCTAAGATTATGATTTTCTTCTTCCTTGTAGGACAGTAAGTTCTGAAATGAATACATAACAAAATATTTGGAAATTAAATATTAAAATTATTCATTGAAATAAAGATTCAGACTTTCATTGAACATACCTGGACATTCTGTAATTTAGCATGCACAGGTGATCTGTCCCCCTGTGTGAATGTATTGCTTCTAAGTTTGGCCTCGAGGTCATCTAGGCTCTATTACAAAGCCTTGTATAGTCTTCCATAGCCCTCATGTTCAATCACAGCCTTTTCCTGTTTCATACACTGTTTCTTACAGCTACTAACTAGTGCATGGTACCTACAGATAGGACAATTAAGTGTTACTCATTGTGTTTGAGGAATGACATGTTTTTATGATGACTAAGACCCAGTTGCATGTAGTTTTGTGAGGGTTTGAAGCTAGTTGTCTTTAAATGCACTCCATATTCATCAAAAAAGTGAGAATATAAAACAAGAATTATGTAGTAATATTGTGTTAATATTGCAATTTTACACATTTATATATCCAAAATATTAATAACACACTGGTGATCCACTCGATTACGATGGTTACCGAAAAGGTTCGTTTCGGTAACAAAATGTTGGAACGTCGAAGGTATGATATTTCTTTTTTCCTAATTTCACGCGTTGTAGGCAGAATCCCCACGACATTTTTTCACACAAACGTGTATCATGTTTTAGAAAAGGTACATGTTTGTGAAAAAATAGCTCGGAAGACAACAGAATCGTCGATTTAATTCCTCACTTTAGTTACAGAAATGATATTCGTTAAAAGTGCACATCTTAACTGTTTTTCAAAATATTGTTTCTGTAACTTAAGTGAGGAATTAAAATGACGATTCAGTTGTCTTCTGAACTACTTGTTCGCAAATATGTACATTTTCTTAAACATATGTGATAGATATATGTTGTCGGTTTGTGATAAAAATGTTGTGGTAATTCTGCCTATAATGTGTGAAATAAGGAAAAAAGAAAAATCGTACCTTGGACATTCGGGGTGGGTTACCAGTGATAACAGATCTTTGTAAAATACCTGGAAATTATCTGTGAGGCAAGGCTACTCTGGTGTTAGATGTGCTTACTGATAGGCTCCACCCATTCTCACTCAAAGAGTCAAGCTCTGATCCATACACTATCATCTCTCTTGATGCAGTCTGGAAATAAAACATTATACATCTTGTTTGGACCTCTAATGAAAAAAATAATTGATCCTAATTGAACAACAAGTGTTTAAAGCTTTGGTAAAGACTAGTTAAGTGTTTCAGGATGATGTCATAACATGTCATGTCAGGGATTATTTTGACAAAACTTATATTATCACAAAAAGAATGTCATTGCTGGCTAATTAAAGTAATTCTAATATAAACTACAATCAAAATTGAACAGAGGGGGGGGGGGGTGAATGGATGGGGGAGTAATATGTCTAAACCTAAACCAGAAAACTGTGCTCATTGTGAAAATATCATTGCTCATTGTGAAAGTGAAGCTACTTTTGTTCTGATATTTCTTACATCAAATGGCAGCTATCTTGTTTTTCCCCCTTCAAATTAAACTGGCGGGAAATTCAAAATTTGAAAAATAATTAAATATACTTATCACATACATTTAACTGAGGGACCAAAAGGGCATATATCCAGACTCATCATTTCCACAAATTTGTGAGTTGATAATTAAACTCAGTAACTCAGGAACACTTGATAACCCCCCCCCCCCCCCGCTTGAAAAATAATGCTGGGGAGATCACTGAATGCCTTAGAGTATATTTGCATAATTAATCTCAGTGGGTGGCACTCAGGTGGGTGCAAAAACTCTCATTTTCACAATTTAGACAAAAATTGGTGAGATATGCCAATGATTTTTTTCATTTTTATGTGGGTGCAAACTGATTTTCAGGTGGGTGCAAGCATATTTTCAGGTGGTTGCTGCGCCCATCTTGCTTTATGCTGGGGAGATCACTGCCAGTTGCATCTAATTAAATGAACCTATTGACATATTGATTGTGATTTAACATTAAAATTGTGACACTTAAAAGAGTAAATGAATTTTTAATCTTTAAAGGTTTTTCAACATTGTGTAAATGGGGATTTAGCTTGAGCTTTTTCAGATGATTTAATTGAAGCTAGCTATATTGATAGAAAATAACATATAGAATTCAAAGAACTTATAACTGATACTATTCGTTATTAATGAGTGGAATTAAGTAATTTGCAACTTTACTCTGTTACTGTTTGTAATGGCCGATTTTTTAAGGCACTTTTTTATTTAATTTTGCACCACTGTAATAATACTGTCACCACCTATTAATTTTCATTCAAAATTTTACCGCTCACTTTTGAAAAATTAGGGAGAACACTGAATATGCTATTAAATAGAAGAAACTGTGGTCTTTAATTAATGGTTACAAATGCAGATCAATTAAAAACATGACTTAAAATAACATGACTTTATGGAAACCATCTGATTTATAAAAAAATCAACATCACATTTAACAGCTCTCTCCATTTTTTAATTTTAAAAGATGTACTGAATAGTGTTGAGTTGCCAAGCTGAGAACATCTTCCCAAAATCTCTGCAACCTTATGCAGTCATCATTTCCATATCATCATTGCACACAAATATCTTTCTAACAATACATTCAAAAGAAAGGTGGACACATCAAGGACTAAGGCACACCCAAAGAGTACATTAAATCAACATAAAGGTTGTGATTATTAAGAATCATGGCTTATGAAAACTCTTGGAAATGTTGGAAAATTCAGAATGAATATATATTTTTAATACTCACATAATAGTACATTTCCTCTTCTTAAACACCAGGACATCGCATCTCAGACATACATTCATCTTCTGAAAGTACAAAATGGGGTTCATAATTTAGATCTAAAACATTTGAGCAGCTCTTGCTAAGTGTGAGTATGTATGCTTGGTATTTTGATGCAATCCTCAATGGATTCACATGTTTCTCTCTATTAATCCATTCATTTGTTGAAATTAACAGATCTCTAAAAAACTCAAATTATTATACTAGATTCCTCTTTTAAACTCAAAAAGTAGAAAACAGCAATTGTGAATAATTCCAAATGAAGTAGGATTATTTCAATCAATATTCCAACATATGAACTCTCACATAGAGAGACTGATTGAGAGAGTGAATGAGTTACTGAACTTCTGATTGAGAGTGAGATAATGACTAAGGAAGTAAGTGACTTACTAAGTGACTGAGTAAGTGGCTTGCTGGCTGGCTTGCTGGGTGGCTGGATGGCTGGCTTGCTGGGTGGCTGGCTGATCAACTCCACATTATGGAGATAAGCTTAAACATAAGTTAAGACATAAGTTAAGACAAGAGATCTCTTAGGGAACTCGACAATACTGATTCTGATTGACATTTTTACTTGAATTTTTGGACAGCCCGTCCGTGGTCCCATCCCCAAAAATAAGAAATCAGGAGACCATTGTGCAATAATATTTGGAAAAGTATATTGATATTGTACATGAATGACATTTGGATATTTCAGATTATTTAGTTTTTTTTGTGCAATAACCCTGTGCCCTCTTATAATGAATTTCAGCCATGTTACAATGTATCTTTTTGAAAATACTATGGCAGAGAAGCACACATGCTATCTATTGCAAGACTTATGCCTAGCACAACTGTCACCATGTTATTAAGTGTTCTTAAGTTTCGCAAGGATCTTGCCATGGTCGTGGTGGTATTATCGTGAAAGCCTGGTATAACCGTGACAATGCTATATTATATTGCAAGGCCTGTCATGACTGTGGTAATGTTTAAGCCTGATATGACAGTCGCAATGGTTGCAAGGCCTGTCACGACCGTGGTAATGTTAAAGCACAATATGACTGTGACAATGGTTATATTAAATAGCATTTAGTAGAATTGCAAATTTCATAGAATGATTAACTACCTTAAATATGTGAATCTAGACTTCTATACATGAACATGGTACTCACGCACATCGATACATAAAATTTTAGAATCATTTAACTCATAATTCATTTCCGAACACTATAATTTTAATCTCATTCAAGAACGAGAAACATTGTCACAGTCATATCAGGCCTTATTTATAATAAAGCACTGTCGCGGTCATATCAGGGTTTAACATTACCACGGTCATGACACTGGCCTTGCAATATAATATTACATTGTCAAGGTTATACCAGGCTTTCACGATAACACTACCACGGTCATGGCAGGATCATTGTGCAACATAAAAACACATGCTATCTATTGCAAGACTTATGCCTGGCACAACCGTTGACATGTTATTAAGTGTTTTTAGGTTTCGCAAGGATCCTGCCATGACCGTGGTATTGTTATCGTGAAAGCCTGGTATAACCGTGCCAATGCTATATTATATTGCAAGGCCTGTCATGACCGTGGTAATGTTAAAGCCTGATATAACTGTGACAATGTTCACGTTCTTGAATGAGATTAGAATTATAGTTTGTGGAAATGAATTATGAGTTAAAGTAGTAGTAGTATCCTAGATTTACATATTTAAGGTAGATAAATGATGACGTTTTCGATTACAGTATTCTCATGCTACTAAATGTCACTAATATAACCATTGTCACGGTCATATTGTGCTTTAACATTACCACAGTCATGACAGGCCTTGCAACCATTGTCATGGTCATATCAGGCTTTAACATTATGATGGTCATGACAGGCCTTGTAACCATTGTCACCGTCATATCAGGCTTTAACATTACCACGGTCATGTCAGGCCTTGCAATATAGTATAGTATTGTCACGGTCATATCAGGCTTTAACATTACCACGGTCATGACAGACCATGCGATATAATATAGCATTGTCACTGTTATACCAGGCTATCACGATAACACTTCCACGGTCATGGCAGGATCCTTGCGAAACTTAAAATTACTTAATAACATGGTGACGGTTGTGCCAGGCATAGGTCTTGCAACAGATAGGGTCTCCATAAAAATACTTGATAACATGGTGACGATTGTGCCAGTCATACATGTAAGTCTTGTAGATAGGGTCTCGAGAAGCATCAACATATAAGAGGTCACACACTTTATTAGCCAAACTAGAACTAATTCAAGATAAACGAAAGTCATTTACAGTTGGGGACAAAAATAAATGACAGGTCGATTTTCGATCACCATTTCCTAATTATGGTGGTCTGAAAGCCCATAATTTCCAATATTGTCTAGATATATATCCCTTAAAATTTGTATATTTTACATTTTGAATAATCTCATCCACTGATGTATGGCCTCTTGTAAATTCTCTTATTTTTAACATGGGAAATCCTCACTTCAGCAAATCCACCTGTCATTTATTTATGTCCCCAACTGTATGTACAATAGGAATATGGCAGTGAAATTTTTTGAAAATCAAAATCAATGGGCGATAATTCATCATACTCACTTTACGGGAAAATTACAAGTTTTATGTTGAATTTATCAGAAAAAATCATTACCCTGTTTGATCCTCGCTTAGTCTTGTTCACTTTGAGCAACTTCTTACCTTCAGATCGGCTATATTGATTACAAACTAACGGTACAAAACTTCCAGAAAGATATTTCGGCAAAATAGCACGGTTTAAGAGCGCTCTGATTGGTTGGATTTGTAGCACGGGTTAGGAGCGCCTCTATCGGTTGGACTTCGAACTACATTCCAGCACGGGTGTGAAAGCCCAACTGTTCTGGGCTACCCAAGTGTTCTGTCTCTTGCCCAACTGTTCTGACAACCTAAGTGTTCCGAGTTCACATATATTTTATAATATCTTAAAATTCACAAGAGAGGGTGCCAAAAGTTAAAAGTGCCACACGATTAAGAAAGAGAGCCAGAAAATGTCAAAAAATTGTCCATTATTAGAAATACGCACCCATTTTTTTCAAAAGGACAATTTTCCTGAACAAGTTGATACATACTTAGTATTCCTGAAACTGAGACCCAGTCTACATATATCGATATATTCTGTCCAAATATCCTATTGCTCAGGAGTGTTCCATGGTGCAAAGGTCGAACACCCGGGGATTTGACACTCCTCAATGGGTGCCCTGTTACACTCCCCTCCATAAGTTAGGCAACATTAGCTCCCCCATTGAACTACGTGTTAAAAGCCTCTTTACCTTTGAATTTTTATTTACTTAACCTACCATGAAAATACTTATACTATTAACGGAAACGTAATTTGACTTTATTTCCAATACCTCAACATTTTCTCAATTTTTTCCCTCAATTACAATAAGTTGAAAATTGATGATAAATTTGATGAATTTTGAAAATCGACATTCCCATGTTAACCAATGGGAAATGATAGGTTTGCCGCAAGTCATATGACAGAATATCCATCCATCCGAGTCCTTGCAAAAAAATACGAATAAGGCAGGCAATTGAATTAGTGTTAACTTTATTTAACAAAAAATTGATATGTTTCTTCAGGTTCAACAAAGTTATAGGGCTTTAAAGTCAAAATAGTTTTTCAAAAAACCTTTCCCATTGAAATAACTCAGGAGGCGAAAAATTATTTTCAAAAATGACTTTGAAGCGCTGTAACTTTAGTATTCATCAAATAAACTAACGTGACACTTAGTGTACAAAAAAGTTAGACAATTCAATTTTCTATATAATTTTTTTTTGCTGAATCTTTAACTGAAAATATATCCTGATTTCTGATTTGCCCGAACCCTCCATTTCCCATTGAATTACATGGGAATGACGATTTTCAAAAATTCATTAAATTTATCAATTTTCGACCTATTCTAATTGAGGAAAAAATTGAGAAATTTTGGAGGTATTGAAAATAAGGTCAAGTTACGTTTCCATTAATATTATAAGTTATCTCATCGCCGGTTAAGTAAATAAAAATTCAAACCTAAAGAGGCTTTAACACGTAGTTCAATGGGGGAGCTAAGGTTGCCAAACTTATAGAGGGGAGTGTAGTTATATATAAAAAAAGGAAAATCTTTTGTACATGAGACAGCCACATTATAAGTGATTTGATTAACTTAATTTCAACAGTCATCTCTGTAGAAATCTAAAATTGGATTAGAAATTGAAAAATCACCATATCGAGTGTATTTGCTAAAATAAGTAAACCCAGAATACTTGGGTCAATTCAGAATATTTCGGCAGGAGTCGGAATACTTGGGTAGCCCGGAACACTTGGAGCTTCACACACGGGTTTGATCTGAGGCCCAGGGTTTGATCGAACCTCAAACATGGCTAAATTCTAGCACGGGTTTGATCAACCTCAAACACGTGCTAAACTTAAGCACGGGTTTGATCAATCTCAAACACGTGCTAAACTTTAGCACGTGTTTGATGTGTATCCGGCATCGAGTGCTTCTGCTATTTCGGGTGTTGTAAACATGTCTCTCTTGGATGGTACTGAAGAGGTTTGGAAAACTTTTATGATAATTATGGAGTTTATTAATCCATTTGTACATGAAAAGGCATTTCAACTGCTTATTAATGTCAAATATATTCAAAATGTTCAGTTGTTTGAATAGGGGAAGGGAATGTGCTCTGTAGTTACTGTTTGTTGCAATACGTGTAAATTTTTTCTGCAAAATATGAAGGGAGTTTAACAAACCACTACCTGATTCACCCCAGATAAGATTGCCATATATCAAATAAGAGTAAATAAGGGAATAATAGATGCTCAAGAATGCTTTATCATTTAACAGTTGTTTGACCCTATATAGAATACCAATGGTTCTGGAGATTTTAGCATTAATGGATAACAAGAAAATATAATTACCTTATATAGCCTTATATTTTATATTATCACACCTTACTTAACTTTTGTATTCTTGATTAAATGTATATGTAAATTTGTTTTGATTTTGAAAATAATAATAAAAAGATAAAATAAAAACAAAATAGTTACCTCTCAAGGCTTGCAATTCGTAAAGATTGGAAGAAAAATTTGAAAGGCTTTAAAATTAAAAATAGGTCGAACATAGATTTTTCCACTTCAAGTACAATACGTATATCACCACTATATTATATTATACATTTTCGTGCGAGTTGTGCAGTCCATGCATTAACACGTGCGACTGACTGATTAATTATACAAAAATCATCCAAAAACTACGAAGATGAGGTTTAAAACTGGATCAGATGGAATCGCATAGGAATAATTTGGCAACTCCGACCATAATCTGTCAAAATTTCCAATTTTTCGTGTCAAAAATTCGACCAATTTGTGTTTTACAAAATATATACACCGAATGACGTGCAATTTAATTGCATATTTATGATCATTGTATCATACATCAGTTTTAAATCCAGTGCTTCGTAATTAATATCACAATTATGAGTTCAATTGGAGCTCTAAGATGGATGACTTTCTTACACACTTCCTTCAGTAGCACATTCTACATTACAATAAACATTCCAAAATACAATTGCAATACTTGGACATTTACTACGCTAGATTATGGAATTAAAATCAACAATGCAGATACACGCCGGTACATCCTGACAACGGCAACGTCAGATTCTGTTCTCACAAATGGCGGACTGAAGTTCGTACACTCGATTCGATTTGCTCCCTTTAAACTGATTCTAAATAATGGACAAAAACAAAATAATACTAAATAAACACAATATTACCTGGTGGAAAGTGCCATTTTGGAACACTTTCAGTAAGCCTAACCTCATGTCTGCCACCCATATGTTATTGTCGTGGTCACATTGAGATCCTGTAGGCCTCCCTTTATAGCCAACCAATAGAGATGACTGCAAATATGGGTAATAAGACACAAACATAAATCTCATGCTTAGGTTTATTTGTAACGTCTATGAGGACACTTTGATAATCTGTACTCAATGGTACTGACAGAATACCGCATGTGAGAGAACAGAGTGTGCACAGTTTTATTTAGTATTGAAATGAATTCCGGCTTTTGCTCGGTCATATCCGGGCATCTCGGCTCCAAACCCAATCAGAAGTTTCAATTTTGAGTGACAATGCATATTAATTCTCGAGTCTCGACCAATATATTTATGTATACGTTAATAAGTATGACAGCTTACCACAAATGGGGAAACAACAAATAAAAAAGTATATCAGAATTTACCTGATGATTTGTCAAATTAATTTCGAGTATTTCACCTCCTTTATATGACACCATGTAAAAATTTCCATCCATGGTAAATACAGGACCTTCTGCACTCGACGACACGTTGTTCACTATTTTGACAAATTTCACTGTAAGAAATAATCAAAACAAATTCATGCATTTATAAAATAATTTACTTATTTAGCTATATAGTAAACACGGAGCTCCTCGTGTGTGTTTCAAATGCTTTTCTTTACCTTTACACTCATGAAGACATCCTTTGAGGACTGCAGCAGTAATAGAAGCAGCAGAGGATGTGCAGTTTTCCCAACAGGACTTCCAAATTGTACAATCCTGTTACAAGTTAACAGACACACATAAATGTATATTTACATGATTGCACTTAATAATGCGGCGATGTAGGGAAAATATACAATGAAATTCTTGGGTTATTTTAAATGATGTACTTCATATCTTCATTTACCTTCATTGAAACTCCCGTATTCGCCCGGGTGTATTCGTGGTTCCCTCTTCAAAAGAGGAGACGCGAAAGATTTTGTACACGCTTTTCTTGATTGTACTCGGTATACTGACAATTAAAGCATTGAAAACAATTCTTCTCGTGGTGTCACTGTTTTATTTAGCGTGCGGGTGTAAAAACAAAATTGCGTAAATAGATTTAGAACTTTCGGGCCACGCAAATAGCTACGCGAATGTATCGTGGCAAAATATTGACCAATCAAATTTTGTCCTTTTTGAGGGCTTCTTAAGTTCGTACCTTTTCGATTAAAGAGCGAACCACGAAAGGGAAAATTGAGTTTTTCTTCAAAATACTTAATTTGAAAATTAGTAATGACATACTTTTACTATCCTGCATACTCTAAAACACCTTCCAAGGTTTAACTTTTTGCAAATTTTCATACAAGGTCGATATTTTGTTTTTGAGGTCAATCCTGAAAAGGTCAAATATGAAATATTCGTTTTTAACCAGGTCA
The DNA here is from genome assembly GCA_903813345.2 of Owenia fusiformis. NCBI lineage: Eukaryota > Metazoa > Annelida > Polychaeta > Sabellida > Oweniidae > Owenia > Owenia fusiformis. The sequence goes on along the minus strand of CAIIXF020000006.1, from coordinate 34,878,692 downwards.
TCTAGGCGGGGTGGGATCGTCCAATTGTGGGAATATCCAGGAGCATTCATTTTGGATTATTATTTTGTTGACGGGATGGGATCGTCCAATTGTGGGAAGACCCAAGAGCATTTATTTTGGAGTATTATTTTGTTGACTGCATAGGATCGTCCAATTGTGGGAAGACCCAGGAGCATTCATTTGGAGTATTATTCTGTTGATGGGATGGGATCGTCCAATTGTGAGAAGATCCAGGAGCATTCATTTTGGAGTGTTATTTTGTTGACGGGATGGGATCGTCCAATTGTGGGAAGACTCAAGAGCATTCATTTTGGATTATTATTTTGTTGACGGGATGGGATCGTCCAATTGTGGGAAGACCCAAGATCATTCATTTTGGATTATTATTTTGTTGACTAGATAGGATCGTTTAATTGTGGGAAGACCCAGGAGCATTCATTTTGGATTATTATTTTGTTGACGGGATGGGATCGTCCAATTGTGGGAAGACCCAGGAGCATTCATTTTGGATTATTATTTTGTTGACGGGATGGGATCGTCCAATTGTGGGAAGACCCAGGAGCATTCATTTTGGAGTATTATTTTGTTGACGGGATGGGATCGTCCAATTGTGGGAAGACCCAAGAGCATTCATTTGGATTATTATTTTGTTGACGGGATGGGATCGTCCAATTGTGGGAAGACCAAAGAGCATTCATTTTGGATTATTATTTTTTGACGGAATGGGATCGTCCAATTGTGGAAAGACCCAGGGGCATAACATTTTACAAAATATATCAATAATTTTGGATTAATATTTTGTGAAGTTATACTATATTGGTTTTTAAGTATACTTTAAAAATACATTTTCATGCAAAACAGAAACTGAAAAGCAGCTTCTCGGAGCTTTTAATTCAAAAAATAAATTGATAAAGTAGTAAAAACTCCTGCTCAGTGGTCTTCCTAAAATTGAAACGATCGATCCGTCCCTTCCCCAAGGCTTGTAAAGACATCAAATGTTTAAACCCTCGTTTATATATATGGGTTCAATTCTTCATTGGAGTATACTGAGCATATAGGTTTTAAGTTGAAGTTTTTTAAAAATTGTAACATGACAGGTAAATATATGATTGTACGTACATCTAATTTTTACCAATATTATTCATTATTCGGCACACAAGGAATGTGAAAGACCACTGATTTAAAATTCAGGGCTACTTACTTGAAAATTATTTGTCGGCAGAAAATAATAGGAGAAAATTTGAATAATGCATCAACGCTTACCTGTGGCTAAGACTGTTAAAGCAATCAACAATGCAAAAAGATTTTTTCCCATGTTCATCTGGTACAATTGTATAGTCGAGTAATATGCAGTTACACAAGTATATCATATCGGATGATGCGCGAAATGACGTTGTTTTAAAGGCTATAAAAATGATTAATAACATCAATTTAATCTCAACATGACTTGTTATTAATAGGTGTTTTGTGGGTATGATAAGAGGGATAGTCCCTGGAAAAAAGAAGGTAAAACATCTTGTGAAGTAATTGATTATGTGGAAGTTTCATTCAAGACAACCCCACCCCCCTTCAAAAAATTTCCTAGCTCACCTAGGGTAATTGAAACTGTTAAAATGTTATTTGATATGTCACCTAGCTAGCACCTTTACTGACAGGTGAAGAAACACATATAAATTTATAATTTTTGACGGTTTTAATTTATTTTTGAACATACAATTATTCGGAAATACATTTATATTTATACTCGTATTTATACATACAGTTCATACATACATAATATATGTTAAAACACCATGTGTTAATCAATGGTAAGTTGGAAATCTTTGTTAAATTGTTTAACAATTTATCTATAATTTTGAATTTAGCATCCCCCTTGACTAAAAATAGCATCAACTACCAGGCCCGTAGCCAGGGAGGGGGGGGGGGGGGTCGAACCCCCCCTGGCCAAAAAATCTTTCAAACTCATGCAGTTTTTCACCATTCTGAGTACTTTTTAAGTGATTTTGGCCATTTTTGGACCAAAATTGTCACAAGTGAATCCCCCCTGGATTTTTTTCAAAAAGTGAACCCCCCCCCCATTGGCAAATCCTGACTACGGGTCATATGTATTTTCTAAGGTGTTCTTTACATTTGTCAAGTATATCTTCTATTAAAGAAAGAATGCTATTTTAATTTTATATATGCTTCCATTTAAAATGTCCGTCAGTTTATTGTACCATCTGCCAATGTTTCTTGTATAAATCGCGGAGATATATTATTTTTTCTTTTGAAGACACTGACATTATGGAAGCATTTTCAGTTTGAACTTAATTGTGTTACTGATGTTCTCAAAGTTTTTTCGATCTTTTTTTGAACGATAAGTCATGAAAAGGGTTTCATTGTCCATTTATCCACAACAATTTCAGAGTGTCTGCATTTTTGACGTGGTTTTACATATCGGTCCATTTCAGTTTGCATCTAGGATACAATGAGAATTAAAATGTGAGACGATCGCATCAGTTCACGCCTGTCCATTAGCCATCGCCGATTGCGCCAAAATCCACAACGGTTTCAATCTAGTTTCTGATAGTGGTTCATTGCGTCTTTCGATTCTATTCTCTTTCGACTGCGATGGGTTTAGGGTTATTTCTGATATAGTCACATTCCGCAGCGAGCTGGGAAAGCGAACATGGTCCACATAAAATGATAATAGCACAATCTGTAGCAGTGTCACTACGGATGCTTTGCATATGTCGAATCTTGGCTCTGTTTTCAGAGAGAAAGTACATGTTCACGATTGGAATGAAAATTCCGACGCAGGAAAGGACGAAACTGTCACCCACCGCCTCTGCGTTCCTCCCTGCCTGGACACAGGGAAGGAAGAATGAAATGACGCACACGCCCATATTCCCGAAGCAGCCAAGTATTCCTTGTTGGAAAGCGGGTTCCATTATCTCCTTTGCTCCTGGCATTGGTCTCCCCATATTTACGTTTTTGTGTTTCCTTTTGCAATCAAAAAATATTTGTCCGACTTCTGTTAGAAAACTAGTATTACTGACTTGTTTTGTTGTATCCAACGGATTGGCTAAACATGGTACATACTAGTATACAATAATAGTGCATTCATTCTAGCAGACTTTCGAAAGTTACATAACTATTGATTTTCACTTTATTGATTCTACCAATCTTGATACGGTGTTTCAATGGCTTTAGTCGTTTGTAACAATGGTCTCAAATGAGATATGGGTTAAGGTTTATAAGCTCGAGAAATAGTGAAAGGGAAGTCGGTGTGACATCATCATGGATTGGATAATGTAATGTCCTTTAAAATTGTTTAGGAAGGAAAGGTCCACGTGAACCCGAAAGTACATTTTAAATTACATTTTAACATCGTCATCTCACGTCCTCGGGTGTCCATTATTGAGGGGTATACCCAAAGGCTAGATATGTGGTCACGTGAAAAATATATTTTGTTTGTTTTGTCTAAATTTGAACCCTATTAAAGTCGGTGTAAAATATTGTAATCAAAAATTTCCTTCCTACAACATGCACAACATACATAACTTCACTTACGTATGTGTAACTCGTATATAAGGACCAGAGCTTGTAATTAAAAATATCTTAAGCCTACTTTTTCGATATTTCACACAAATGGGACGGTCGATTTTTTTCATTTTATATTTCACTTCGAAGAATTTTCCTAATTACATGTATTGCTAACAATATCTAGTAATGTCAAGAAAATTGTGCCTCTACGCTAAGCTAAAATCATTTCGCATTGGGCTCGTGGTAAGCTTATGCCAAGGTAGTTTTAAAAAGATTCCAGGGCTCAAACTGACAATTTTAGCCCAAAGTCACTTGAAAGGTGTTCAAAATGGTGAAACACATTTTGAATTTTCTTTGGCAACAAGCTCGAACACCCGGCTATGGGCCTCGGCTCCATTAGAATATATATCTAAGCTCAATTTTCTAAAAAAAATATACGCGGTGAAAAGTTGCAAATTGGGTAGTTATGCGGTAGTTATGTTATGCCTGGGTCACATTTGTTCCGATCCATCGGCCGGCGCCCGGCCGATTGAGTGTTTTGTTCAAAGGATAGGTATCGATATGGTGAACTGAATTCAACAATGTTTTTCTCTTAAACCAATTATTAAAAACATTCTGTAAAAACACGGTCATGTAATGTTGACCGATTGGCAACAATTTAATGCAAAAATTATTTGTATATATTTTATATAACTGTTTTTGTTAACATTGTTTGTTTTTTAGCGCAATTGTTTTTTTGTTCCTTTCTACCAATTCTTGAGAATGAAATAGAATGTCTTTCCGAACCTTGTTGGAACAAAATAGCATATACAACATTTTCTTAGACTTCTTAATATTATAGTTATACAAAGGAAATTTTGGTTGGTTTAACAAAAAGTATGCAAAAACAAAACCTCCAAAATAGATAAAAATTACGATAAACCTTTTATTTCATTAACAAGATACTTTTTAAAATCAACCAAACTTTCCATTGTACAATTACAATATTGAGAGACCTTAACACGTTGTGTTTTTGTCGTTTTGTTCCAATGAGGTTCGGATAGATGTTTCATTTTTGATACCAAGAACGAAAGAAGTGTCTGGTGTGTTTTCTAAGACAATATAGAGAAAAGTATATATATATAATTCAAATTACAATCCTCCCATCCAAAAGATGACCATTAAATTGACGATGTGTAAAATTTTCAGAATGTTTTGATGACAGTTTAAGAGAAACGCGAGTTCAAAATGTTCACCATATCGATAGCCTTTGTATTCAATTTTGAACAAAACACTCAATCTACCGGGCGCCGTAGTGAAAATCGTAGCAAATGTGACCAAGACATTATGGGGTTCAAAATTCAAAACATAAAGGAATAAAGAGAAATTGTTTTAGGGAATTTAGAAGGGATTAAGTTTAACATTTCTTTAAATAAAGACTAACACCCCAGTCACATTTGTCGTACGGAGGCCGTGCGTCGACCGCAGATCAATTAAATCAGTGAATTACTCGGGGAATTACTGCGGCGAGCGTAGGAAAACTATTATTGAGTTTAACCTCCATGCTATTCTTTCCTTTGATGCAAGTTGTGGATCTAACGAAACCACTTTTCCTCGCTAATATGACACTGATACTTAACAATAATATAAAACCACATTTCATCAGGCGATTTCACATAATATTATTGTGTTAAATGTTCATTTTTAATCGTAAAATGAGTCTTATTCTTACCAATTTATGAGACGAATATTTCAACCGGCAATGTCTGTCTGTGCGTCGCCAAAGTAAACTTGGTCAGCGAAACGAAATTGTTCTTCAATATTGATATTTATTATAACCATCCAGTATGACACGAATCTTTGCTTTATTCAAACAGCGCGTGTATTCACCCAAGTTTACTCTATTGTTATTTATAAAAACTTTAAAAAGCAATACTCGCAACATTATTGATGCATTTGATTACTGGTAATTTCAGCTCAAAGAAATATAGATGTCATTGATTGTGCTAGATTGTGATTGTGTTGAATAATTGTGCCTAAATATTAAATTATGGTAATTGTTCATGGTTTTCTGCTTGCAAAAACGTACCTAGGAATACACTCAATTGTTTATAACTGGGATCATGTATTTTACTCAGCATACATGCTTTGTAACAATTGTTACATTTTAATAACTTCAATGTGGTGATTATTGTGATAAGATTACATGTACAGTGATCTCCCCATGTCACTTTTACCGGGGGCTCCCCCTACTTGAAACCAAAGGCCCCCCAGTTGGCACCCAGTTGGCATCTGCACTTCAACTTCTGATTTAAAGAATGAGTGAAGTAAGCACCTACACTGAGATATTGTGAGCGTAGCGAGTGCTGATTTTTTTAGACTTGAAATCTTGCACCCAGTTGAAAATTTTTTTTGGGGAGAACACTGATGTATAAGCATGGTTGTTTTATTCCTAGCTCTTAAATGTATGATGTTCTTAATAAAATTAAACAGAAGTTTTGTTTATGCTATTTTATAAAACATATTTTTCTACAATGATATTTCATTTACTCAATGAGAGAAAAGTTAAACACATGTGTTTTATCACGATATTGGAGCAAGTAAATGTACTTTTAACCTATACTTCACACCTGATTATTTATCTCGATACCTCCAAATCTGATTTTTTCAAATCAACACTTTTCAGCTTTTTTCGATCTCATTACTCTAATGTTAAAAAACCTTACTTGATCGTCATTAAACATTCAGTCAAAATGATGTCATACTAGCTAGTATTTGAAATGTACATGTAAAAGTACATCAAGAAATATTGCTTCAAATATTGTTGATCAATTTTGAAAAAATTTTGTTTTGAAAAATGTAAATGCTACTACGGGGAGATTCAACATATAAAGTCACAAAAAGTGAAATATGTTTTCTTGTATTGGACAGATAATATTTTCTTTTACATTATTTTAATTTGCATAACTATGTCATGCTATGTGACCTGAATGAGCCACCTGGTGGTGAAACTGGTAACTACCTACTCGCATCTGAGTTATTACAATGGGAAATCACTGACTTTCTGGGAGAGAAAACTTTGGCACAATATATATTTAAACATGTTAAGAAAAATATCTAATTATTCAGTATCACATGCTTGCGTCTGTCCAAAGATGTTGAAAGCTTTAGCATTTTAGCCAGAAATTTACCATAATTCTGAAAATAAAACAGGAAAAAAAGTAGGAAACTTAATCATGTTTATCGCAAGCCTCCTACAGTATAACAATATTTTGTACTTATATATAGGATAACCGGGGTTCGTTTCGTTTTATGAACTTGTTTCGTTCAGTGTTGCTAACGGCGGTTTATTCCTGAAAGGATTTGCCATTTCGATGTTACCGGAACCAGAACAGAGTTTTCTAAACTAAGAAAAAGCCTTCTCCCAACATTTTCATAATTATACATCGATGAGGTTACAGGGGGGGTATGTGATGATTTGTATTTATTCATAAGGTATGTATGCATGCGTTGATCACATTATTTCTGTAACGATACCATCTTATTACGGTTTAATTAGTTCCGCATGTCGAAACCTGCTGAACGATTAAATGATCGCATCAAGGGCAAAATCATCATGGAAGTTAGACCTAGCCGGGGCCATAAGACATGTCAGATAAGAAACGAGGCCCAGGCTAGGTCTAATGTTGTTGGACTAAGGTCCCCGTAGAAATCAACTGGCTCAACAAGATTGAATCATTATTTGTCAATGTTTCACGATCACTTTTCATTTGATATTACATCATAGCACTATGAATAACATTTATAAATTGTCCCGATGTAAATAACATGAAAAAAGTATTATTTATCAACAGAAATCTAAAATTCACCGTGCGGCTGCCATGGGAAATGTGACTGCAAAAGTATGAGAGCGCAGAAATTCCACGGCGAGCGTAGAAATGTTACTGGTTGCAGAAATGATAGACCGCAAGGTCGCCGTAGGAAATGTGACTGGGGTGTTAGGAAGGCGCAATGCTGGAGTCAACAGTATATTGCATGAGCCAAGACAAGCGACATCTTTAGGTGTAAAAAACTACATGTATCAGATCAGATCAGATCAGATCAGATCGGAGATAAGTGATAAGTTTTATTTTGAGTTGTGGTGGTTTAAACTTAGGAAGTCTGTTTTAAACGGAAAATAGTTTTTTGCACTTTCATTACAGAAGTCATTTCTCAATTATGTATTCAATTTATAAAACAACAAGATCTTTTTTGTTTCATGCATGCAAATCCACCATTTTTAGAATTTTAACTTGCAGATATTGAAACAAGAAATTTTGGTTGGTTACCCGATGCATTTCTTTGAACATTCAGGAAAATGCTAATATTTCGGTCTTGACTCTGACCTAATTTTTACTTAATTTTACCTACTTTCTGCAATGCTAATATGACTAAACTTCACCAACTGGTTACAGTTACAAAATAGTAACCAGTTGTTACCATTAACAAAACACGCATCATATTATGCAAAATGACATAATTTATTCAAATAAAATACACCAGTAGATCTATAATCTATAATAGATCTAGCACAGTCTCGTGAAATGTCTCCATAAATTTACAACTGTTTTCCGGGTCTATATGCTAGACTGTGTCTGATGCTGAATTGTCAATTTGTAAAAGAGTCGAATTTAGTATCAGTAGACTGAAGGTCTGTCGACATATGGCAAAAATAAGTGATTTTTGATACTAATAGTACATAGTGTACGTAATAACCTTGAAATATTTCTGTAAATTATTAATGTTTTGACTTGGCAATTCACAAATTCTGTACAATATTGCCAATTTAAATATCAGACATTTACCAATTTACAACGTAATCACTAATCATATTGTATTATGTTACTAGTGATATTTGCATAACTCGACCATATAAACAATATCCAGAAAATATTGAAACCAATTAAAAAGTGCCAAATCAAACCACTTTACAGTTAGAGAATGTACTAATAAGATAGCACTGATATAAGACAAAATGTCACCATGTGGTAATGTAGATTATTGAAATTGATTTTAAAAAGTGAACATTTATCGTCCATGAATAAATATTGGCTGTAACAATGTCACAACTTCTTGGCAGTGACATAATAAATCCTAATACTGAATCTTCCACTTTGAAAGAACAGAGTTGTAAAATACACTTAATTAATATCAAATTCAATATTTTTCATATGATGTCTTTATATGCAATATTTATACACATGAAAAAAGGAAAAAAAAGATATAAGCCTTTCTACTGATCTGCCATCTATTAGCCTTCATACACATTAGAAATGTTTATTCCACTGAAATAACTTTAATAAATTAAACTTTTTTTCATAGTCATCATGTCTAACAGTTTCTACACAATTTAAGTGATAATTACAGGTACTGTGGATGAACCTTTCAGCCAGAGATGTTGCCTTGCTTTAATAGGGAGGTTAAGCTACACATACACTAACTTGTAATATTATGACCCCCAGGGATTACTGTCTTGTTTTAGAGACTGAATCGCAACTCCTTATACCTTTATACACAATCGAGCAAGCAATTAATCCATAGATGACCATAATTTTACACATTCATGTATAAGATCTTGTAAAACTGTGTAGCTAAAGCTAGCCATACACCAATGGGACATTGTCCGACTTTGCCCCTTCATCCGTTTTTGTCCCAAATTGTCCCCCGGACATCATGGGACAAAGTCCCATGTTGTCCAGTGATGTCTGGAATATAGCGCCATTTTGTCAGAAAATGGTCATATGATCATCACATGATGAAATGCCCCTCATTTGTCCAGTAATGTCACTCAAAAAGAATTAACAAACATGTTCATTCTTTTCTTGGGACACAAAGGCACAAAATTGGACAACGTCGGACAATGTCCCTGGGACAACTTGGGACACGTTGGGACAGTGTCCCCTGATGTCCCAAGTACCGGATTTTCTCGCATATACGCCCCCCTAAATTTAGGCCCATGGGCCAAAAATCGAATGTAGTACGCTTATACGCCCATGGGCCTATAAAAAATGACTATTTATTGATTTTTTCAATAAATTTTGTCACTGGCAGATCGTTCTGTCGTTACTTTGTTTCAACATTAAGTTCAACGCTGTGGCAGTGGTGGATCGTTCTGTTGTTACTTTGTTTCAACATTAAGTCCAAGGTTGTAGGTGACATTTCCTTTATAAATCTTACAAAACATGCGGTATGACTACAACAGTAGGTACGGTAGTCTTTGAGGAACCATTGTATTCATCAGCTCTTCTCACCTTTACGCCCATTGGGCCAAAAATCGAAAGTAGTACACTTATACGCCCATGGGCGAAAAATAAGAGGTAAAATAACAGACGAAATTACCCCTTCTTTCAGTTATACGCCCAGGGCTTATATGCGAGAAAATCCGGTATGTCCCATGGGAATGTCCGAACTTGTCCCTTCATGTGCCATGAAAATATTTTACTCAATAACTCTTACCCTTACTATTATACATTACACCAGTTTGAAACTATGGTTTCTCTAGGAGCACCTAAGGAATGTGATCAATATTTAATTTTGTACAATACTCATAATTCATGCCCCCCCCATCCCATTATGGAGGATTATTTGAGTAAACATGATGGCACATAAAGTCATATTTATCCTTACAAATCTTGCCACACATTGTGCATTGCCAGGGGTCATGCTTACTATGCAACGCAGAATGGGCCAATGAGAGAGCACAATCCTCAAACCACATCTGACAAAATTTACACCCAAACAGTTCCTTTGATTTGGATAATCGATCAAGTGATGTTTCAATCACTCCATTTTCGTAATGTTTATACGCTGGCTTTTGCGGTTTAGTGTTCATTATCAAGTCGCCATTCTGATGTTCAGCGCGTATTCTAGAAACATCTGCTCTATATAAGCTGTCTCCATAACTACCGACACCATTTGTTTTTGCTGTGTTAAGCCTAGGCGTTGGAGCAAGTGGTAATTTGTCTCTGTTAATTACACTGCCAGTCAATAATGACACCATCCTTGGTGAAGGTGTGCGAGGGTTGTCACATGTACTGTTATTGTCCTTAATTTGTGACTGGGCCATCTTCATGGAATGTAACTGGGCCAAGCTCTTTGCTCTGTTGATCCTATCTTGTGTGTCTATGTCACATGAATCACCCGGTTTGGGGCTCGTTTTCTCATCATCCTTGTTCGTATCATTGTTTGTGTTTGAATCGTTAGACTGCTTCTTACCTAATAGGGATCTTAACATTGACTTTGGGTCATCTACTTTTGTCACAGCAGGAGGGGTGGTGTTAGAACTGGATGTATGTAGGGGTTGAGACCTAGGAGATTCTGTGGGTGGAGCTAGGGGTTCAGATCTAGGAGATGTAGAGGAGTGGCTACCCCCAGGACTAGGGAGTGACTTGGGTTGAGATTGCACGGCAGTGGGAAGCACCATAGACCGGGATGCATCAGGGCTGATTAATGGACTTTGTCTAGGGCTAGTTGAATTTCTGGGGGAAGGGGTGACAGAGTCAGTTTTATGTGATGCGTAATTCAACCAAGCTGCGTTAACAGTCTCCATATATGGCTTACTGTCCACGTCATATTCATCGTCACCATTCTGAAAAACACGGAGAGGTCGAGATTTACGATTTTTCTTTTTCTTGATTCTGGCATTGTTTCCAAGTTCCTCAAAAAGAGCTTCATATAAGGGTTTTTCAGATGAATCACCTCCTGGGTCCTCCATCTGGCTGTACTGGCGTTTGACACCAAAGCCATTTCTGCTGCCTGGGTAGTCCATTACGTAATCATCATTGGGGTATACCTCAGTTTCAGGGTAATATACATAGTTATCAGTATTCCTGTATTTGTCAATAGAGTCCTCTGATCCTTGCCTAGGCTGAGGGGGTTCTTTTATTGGTTCTTCAGTAGAGACATGTATTGGGTTGAGAATGTCATCGAAGGGCTCCTGCTTTACTCTGACTAGGGCAGCACCAGGTGGTTCACCACTAGATGGGTCTGGTTGTGATGGAGGGTGTTTTTCAACAAGGGTAGACCTTTCAGGACTGTTTTCATGTGATTCGGGAATATTACTACCTAATTGTTCATTTGCCAGATCTCCAAATGTTTTAAGTTCTTCATTTTGTTCTCCATAGAGCCGACGTCTGTATTCCTGCATCTCGAGGTATGTCTGATCTGCAGGGAGGCGAAGATCTCTCTCGGCAGGTCCTTCAATCTTTTGACTAGAGCATTTCTTTAAATGAATGGCCAATGAGTCGCTACGTGTGAAGCCTTTGTTACATAAAGGGCAAATATGGTTCTTCTTTGTTGGTGAGATATGTAGCTGGAAGTGACGTCTCACATGCTCCTGTCTTGTAAATCGTTTATCACATAGCGTGCAGGCATATGGTCTCACACCACTGTGGGTTGACATGTGACGTAGCATCAGAGCCCGACTGTTAAACACTTTATCGCATTCACTGCATGAAAACATCATTTCATGAAAGTGAACCAGTTTGTGGTGAATGTTTAACTCGTTGCGAGTTTTGAAGATTTTGTCGCAGAATTGGCACTCAGAATTCTGGGAACAGTCTAATAAGTGCCTATTTAGGGACTCCTGGTACCAAAACCTCCTGTTGCATCCCTTACAGAGATGGTTCTTCGTCCCTAAGTGGACACTGACATGATCTAGCCATGACTGTTGGTTCACCTGAAGGGCATTACATACAGGACAGATGAATCCCTTCCCTGAAGGATGCCTGTGTAGTTCAGGGTCCATCTCTTCTGAATCATTTTCTCCTTGTCGATCCTTCTCACCACCAGGTTCAATATTAGCATCTGGGTCAACATCATCAGCGACATCATCAATCATATCATCATCAACATTTGCATTATCAATATGTAATGTATTGTTTGCTATGTTTTTATCATTGGAGTCACCATTTGGGCTATCAGGCTCATTAATATCATCAAACTCCATTTCAGTGTCACTATCAGGAGCCGCACCATCACTCCGAGACTTTGTATTCGTTTTCATCTTCATCTTGAATCTCTTTGTAGGATCAGAGCATGTTAAGTAGCAACAGAACCTGAAGGTAAAAATTATCATTCATGTATAATGCATGAAAATGAGTATAAAGTAACTGCAAAAATCCAATATACAGGGTGGGCCAAAAAATGTTATCAATTTTGATTGTATACTACCTTTTTAAATGTGAATACTTCAACAGATATTTTTTAGAAAAATGTCACTGTTTCTGAAGACATATTACAAATTAATGACATGCTGAATCCATCCATAATCAGAATAAATGACCTTTTTGACACACCCTGTAATTATACATACATCTTATGTCAAACACACAAATGACATGTGTGTTTATAATTCAATACAGAGTAAGGCTATAAGGTATGAACAATATCAAAATATTCAAATTATGATTCAAATACAAGGCTATTCCCATCAATCTGCCACTAAAGGGCTTATAGCTGAAATATGCATATACTGTATTCAATAATTAGTTAGCATGAAAATAATGACATGTTAATATTGTCAGGTAAGATTTGCATTTCAAAGCACATTGTAGAAATACAATTTGAATTTTTTTGTCTTTCAACTCACATTTACTAAAATGTAACACTAATTTTTTTCTTTGAAATATAGATGTCACAAAAATCAGTTTAAATGACGCTGGCTTATTTTTCATTTTTCTAAACGTAACTTTATATATTTTCTTTATATTATATTATAATGTAATATATTTCACTACATAAGGAAAGCTTTTAAAAATGTAATCTGAAAATGTATTGTGAGGAATCTTCCCAATCAAATGTTTATCAATAGTTTCAATCACTTCAATTTTACATCATTTGATAACAATTAAAATAATTATTTTTAAAACTCCAAGCTTTGTCTACTGAAGAAATTTCATGCTTATTTCTGATATAAGGAGAGTTAATCAATTTTCACAATTATTCAATACTTTGGTCTATTATTTGCAATGAGGTAATTTACAAGTATTGGTGATTATTAGATCAATCATTTAATTTGAATTACTTTTGCTTTTCAAATATTGCCTTATATAAACTTGAAATAAACAATTTTATCCAGTATGAAGCAACATTTGAAATATATAAGCTCATTCTCATTTGCCTTGGTATATTTAGAATCTGATGGTCAGTATATGTTTATTTGACTAAATGTTTATTTTTGACTAAATGGTATTTATCATAAACTGTCCTCACCTTTGGATTTGAAAATGAAGTCAATTTCTGCAAAGTTGAAGTCAATTCACTGCAGATGTTGAAGTCAATCTACCATGAAATAAATCCCTAAGGTGTTGAGATCAATAAGCTGGCGATGCCTGCACTAAGAGACTATTCTAGATGACTAATCAAAGCGCCTCTTCTTCAGTTCTTGGGAGACAATTCTAGATGACTATTTTAGATGACTATTCTAGGTGACTGTTCTTGGACACTTTTCAAATGTTCCAATCTGTTTTGTAACTGAAAATAAAATACATGCACTATTAAAATCATGGTAAGATCTGATGTGTGTTACAAACAGAAATACAAAAAACAGCAATATGTATACAACAAGTCAACTATGTATCAATGATGGTAAATGAATACTCAATTACATTTGTAAAATAATACAGTGTAAATTTATTATTGTTCTGAACTACCTACGATTATTCCTGAATAATTCCTATAATTTACGAATTAAATCTTTACGCTGAAAAGAAGCATTCAATCCTATCTTTTAACTCACAAGTATGTCGGTTGTCTGGTTTACTCCCCAGTTGAAGTTGAAGTAAATGTAAACTGGTAAATGTGCTCAAGCCTGGGGCAAATATATGACATAAATGGGACGGGTCATTTAACTTTAAAAAAGGAAAATTTTATCATTATAGCAGGTATTATTATTAAACATTTATTTATATGAAGATATTTATAACATCTGGTTTTATTCTGATTTTTAATTCCTGTGTCAATAAAATTATTAATGAACTGTCTATTGCTATGATGCTATATTAGAATACAAATTAATTTATAAAATAAAAGTATAAATTCATATGAGCCATCCCTTTGTGTTTTACAATCCATTATGCAGGGGTTTTGACCAGAGGGCTTGTACTCAGGTAAATCATAGCTTCCCATCACTCATGACATATTGACAGTGCCCTGAAGCCAAAACAACAGATTCATTTCTAATTAACACCAGGTATACGGCTGACTTTTGCCCGAAGCTAGGGGTTTATAGCATGAAAAAATGATAGATAGCATAGAATAGGCCCCAAGCAATGGGTATATTGTCAGAACCTATACAATATAGCTAAAAGCTATGGTATGACCTTTGCAGATGTGTTCGTATACATGCACAACGTACATTATTATAACCATGATAAACTACTTTGATTTTCTATATGCAATTTGTGTTCAACCAATATTATAACTTAAAATTTGTAATGTTATCTTAATTATATGTCTTTTGAATGTAATTAAAGGTGTATTTATAGCATTAGATTTTCTATGTGCAAAATTATTGGCTCAATCAATACTTGGAAATTGCAATTATAATCTACGGTGTAATCAATAGTCTAATCTTATTAAAGTATATGCAGACAATATGATTAAGATTTTTAAGTTTTAAGCAAAATAAAGCCTGATTGTGATTCCTTGGTCTCATGTAAGCATCATCTAATTCAAATTGTATTTCCATTATATTTGTGCTCATAAAATGTGAATTATTGTAGAAATTACTGAAATGTTAGCCTAAAGCGAGAACAAAGGAGAACTCAGCTGCACCTCTTTGAAAATTGGAAAATTAAATGACATCTTGTTGAAAATCTGTTTGCACCCTACCAAAAGGGTGAACTTTTGAAACATAATTTTGTCTACAAAAACAGACAAAATTAGGTTTTGGCTTCATGTTGCGAAAATTCCTTTGGAGATCACTTGGCTATTTGAAAAACAAGAAACACCTTTCTGTGTAAATTCATCACCTTATAATTAAACTAGGTATAATTTTCTTCAATGATCTGGCACTGTCTGTAATTTTAGCCACTTTTTAACAAAACATTTCATTTACAGATCTTAAGAGGGGCACGAGGGAGAGAATCTCAAGTAACAATTTAAAGATAGTAACCATTATACCAATTTGTTCATTGGTTCGATATCAACATATTTGGTTTGGCATTGAGTCCATATTTAAACATATTTGGTATGGCATTGAGTCCATATTTAAACATATTTGGTTTGCCATTGGTTCTATGTCTAAACATATTTGGTATGGAATTGTAGACATTTGGTTTTGAATTGATGCCATATTTGGACAACTGTTTCCATATTTAAACATATTTGGTACAGTATGGCAATAGATCCATATTTGGACATTTGGCATGGAATGGCATTAGGCCTTTATTTGAATATTTGGTCAAGGAGGAAGCCGTTATTAACTCGATAATCCATTGCCCAGTGTGGACCAATTTGGTAGGCTAACAATATTACTATATTGTGAAGACAAGAACTGCATGCCAATGAAACTTGAATATTACCATAATATTAATCATGTACATCTTCGAACGAAATAATTGGTCCAAAGAGAATTATCAGGAAATATTTTTACTAAATTGTTCCACGATGGGCAACTAAGTACGGGTTTGAATAATGGCTGCCAATCCTCCTTGACATTTGGTAGAGCTTTGGGTGTAACAATATGTTATTCCAAACTACATATATATAATACAAATTGGTTGGTGTAGGAACATATTAAATTCTGGCAGGTTGGTATAGAAACATCATTAGGATCCCATCAAAGTTAGTAAAGCCTGATATGTAAGACACCAGGACTACAGATAGGATGTACATGTACAATGTACATGTATCAGGTTTCAGGTATGTTTTAGAAGTGAATGACTTAAAACGCACCACAGAAGAGCTGTTGTAGCAACTTTCATGGTTACAGTAGGCCTAACTTACAATTCCCTGAAAACGATTGTGTACTTTTTGACGAAAAGTAGCTTGCGACTAAATTGACCAAATCGTAAGTTAGGACATTTCCAATTGTACGTGCCAATGTAATTTCAGCCATGGTTTGTACTGTCAAAATCCCACCCCTTGGGACAATCATTTGACTGATACAAAATTTGCATATAATTGTCTTCAACTTGATTGATTTATGGTTTTGATGTTGTTTGATTCACAGTATACAGTACAGTGAACACTGCATAAAATCAAAATGAACCAGAAAATTTGAAATTGGTTGAAGTTTGATTGTCTAGAAATTAATTTTTACAAAGATACGACATACATTTCAACTTTTACTCTGGTAGAATGAAATCTAAAATTACTGAAATAACACACATTTAATAAAAATACATTCGCAAACGAATACTTACAGTTTTTCTTTTGTACAGCCGCATCAATAAAATCTTGTTTTCTTTTTGCCTCAGGATATCCATGACGAGACTACAAATATATCAATATAGTTATTATTTACTACTTTTAAAATATAATATAATCAAAATGAATATCAATTCTAGTAGCATAAACTACAAAAAATATTTTAAATGATAAATTTGGTATTTTAATGATATTTTGTATGTTTTAAAAGATATAATATCTGAAATAGTTTGTCTGCTGATGGCTTGTTACTGATTCAAAATGGCAGCCCCCATGAAATCAAAATTTCGAATTCTGGAGTTTTATAGTGGAATAGGCGGTATGCATTATGCTGCCAAAGGTAAGTATATGTTTTTTATTTGTAACAAACATCCAAGAATATATAGCTTGAAATTTGAAGAGATTCATTGTGGAATACACACAGAATCATCATATTTGTTCAACTTCCGGTAATATTTTGGTGCATTTTGATTTTCATGATCTTGTTTTCTCCTCCCTACAAAAAGAGGAACATTTGTCCTGACTCCTATGATAAATATAAAGACTGTTCCTGGTTTCAGAGAGTGGTTGTGATTTCACAGTGGTGGGTGCAGCTGACATCAACACAACAGCCAACCAAGTGTACACTCACAACTTCCCACAGACAAAACTGCTGCAGCGTTGTATTGAGGTGAATCAGTGTTATATGCACATGTACTGTTCTCTAATAAAATATTTCTTCATATGCGTACATAACGATCTTTGGATAAGGTCAAGATAATGAGAAAATTTTGAGCCACAAACAAATCTGTTTTATGATGTGATGTCCAATGTCACGATAGTGGAGGTAAGACTTTGAGGGTATGAATACTACATTTGATTAATTATTAGTGAAACCATGTTGGCTTCTGGCAGTCATTTTAGGAATGAAAGAAGACCATCTATCAAATTTTCTCATTGTACATATTGCCAAGATGATTAATTTTTTGGTTACCATGTTCGTTTTCAGTTGGCCATTTTAGATGGTTAGATAAATATTGTCATCGTTATTCCAGGAAAACCACTGATTAGATTAACTTGAAATTTGTACATATGTTGGAAGTTACCACATTACAAACTTCATTTTTTATTTCTGGTGAAAATGCTATGACATACCTTGAATTTTACCACCCCCTATTAATGACATGTTATACCATTTCAGTCCTTCAGTGTCAAAGAGCTTGAGAGTTTGGATCCAAACATGATCTTAATGAGCCCCCCTTGTCAACCTTTCACCAGGGTAGGGCTACAGAGGGACTCGGAAGATCCAAGGACAAAGTCTTTTTTCCACATACTGTCACTAATTCCAAGGTATTTTTACTGAGTCATATTGATGATTACTGTACTTTTACTTAATTTGGTGGATGTTTTAATTTGGCTGATCCTTCAAATTAAGTAGCCACAAAATTCCCTAGTAATTTTAGTGCCATGTAAAATAGTACCATTAGTACATTGTAATGTTGCATGTCCAAATGTTCAAAACAGCACATCCGCCATAATAAGTCGGGCCAAATAAGTAGAAGTAAAATATGATATTGGGTTTCCTTCTGTCTTTTCATGAACTAAGTATAAAATACAGATTTCACTAAAGGTGAACACATTTTGAATATAAATGAATGAAATACAAAGCCTGTACATTTTTTTAGGTTTAAAGATTTTTATTATCATCAAAATATATTACTTAATTTTGCAACAATACTACTGGGGTATTATTGGCCCCTGATATTTAAATTGTGCATAAAATAAAACAGTGATTACATGTATAATGAAATTTATTTAATTCACCAAGACAGTAGGGACAAGACTGCTATTTATTGTACATGAAGATATACATTATATTACAAATGTCATTATTGTTAAAAATTTGTTACAATTTAAAGACAATTTCATCTCTAATAATTCATGTATCCATTTATATTGCATTCTATTCCATATTGCGTTTCTTTCAGGTTGCCCTGTATTCAGTATATTCTAGTTGAGAATGTGAAAGGCTTTCTATTGCATTTCCTTTCAGATTGCCCTGTATTCAGTATATTCTAGTTGAGAATGTGAAAGGCTTTGAGACTTCTCTCACCAGGAACCAACTGGTAGATACACTCACTAAATGCAGTTTCACATTCCAGGTAAGAGAACTAATGTTTAATGCTTTTCTCAATTTATTGTTTAAATATGAATAAAAAAATATCATGAACTGTTTTTTGTTGGTTATTTTAGCTCAAATAATAAGTAATAAAGTACATTATAGTTTTAACAATTCACCACTGAAAAAAGCTAAATCATAGCAAAAGAACATGCTAAAAATTGAATTAATTTCATTTCAGGAGTTCCTGTTGACCCCTACCCAGTTTGGGGTGCCCAACTCAAGGTTGCGGTACTACATGATTGCTAAGCAACCCCCATTACAAATGAACTTCACTGTACAGAATCACGTACGTGTCAGTGTTGCACATGTTTGTCCTGTACGACCTTGGTGCATTTAGTGGAGAAATGAATTCTTTGCATATGATCATAAAAAAATGTTTAATTTTTGAGCCACTCTGTACAGTCCTGCATATAAACCAGTAAAACTATTAGGATTTTGTTAAACGTGTAAATTAGCTGCCTCATAAATATGCTTACATCTGAACATTCTTCTAAGTTTGTATACAGCATTATATGAAGTAAAGAAAATTGAAAATAACTATTAATGATCAGCTAAGACCACAATCTCATGTGAATTTTAATGTTTGTTACAAGTTCAAATACTGACTCCCGATAATTTTCATGCGCTACTATATTTTGCGAGTTTTGGAAAATTCGTGAAATAGCCGTGAAATTCCTACAGTTCTAATTCGCGAAATTTGATATTTCCAAAATTCCAAGGAAATTCCCAGTGATATTAATGTTGACAATATTTTTGTCCAGTGCTGGGTGATAATAGGTAAAAACGTGACATTTCGAGTTTTGAAAAAGGAAAATTAGAAGAGAAATCAATATTACTGTATTAAAATGAAAATGAAATGGCTTAATAAGAAGCCAAAATCATTGGCAAAGGAACAACCATGGCTGATATCAAAGTTGAAAGAGTGATCTTGTCTGACAAATTCGCGATTATTAATAGCCACGAAATTGAAAAAATTAGCGTAATATGATAGCCGCGAAATTTCAAAATGCGAAATATAATAGCGTCAAATATTAGTGGGATTACAGTAGTTGGCCTATAATTTTAATAATTTTCAACAGGATTCAGTCGCTCTTATGCTGGGAATATCATTGCATGATATATTCCAAACAGAAAAATATTCGGTCCCCAGACTGCAGAATGTGAATTTTTATTTCAGATTATGTATGAGTTACCAGAGGCACATGCAGAAAAGCTGGGAGAAGTATCATCAGCCATAATGCATCAACATGGGGATGTCCCTCGCCATACAGTTGAACACACGGATGATGCCAATATTGTTGACACTGAATCAGAAGATGATGGTGTTCCCAAAAGACTTAAACTCTCAAATGATGAAGATAAAATGAATGATAATGAACATATCACAAAAGTGGATGAAAAACATGCTACTACCAATGATAAACATAGTACAATAGTAGATGATGAACATACTCCGACAAAGGAGTCTCAACATGATAAAAGTGCAATTAAACTACATGAAAAGTATACACATCTATGCGAGCCTATATCTAAATACCTTGAGAATGAATCTGAACATTATTTCACAGACTATTTAGTTAAGGATAAGGAACTGAAAAGGGCATGGGTGATGGACATTGTGCAGAAAACTTCAAAACTGTCATGCTGTTTTACGAAAAGGTAGGGTTAATTATCCAACTGAACATAGTTCGGTAGTGATATAATGAAGTTAGTCCTACATACAAGCCTTGAAGAGTACTTAGATGTGAGCTAATATATATGACAGCTCGGTTACAAACTTGACAAAATGTTTATGGAATTTCTGGCTTGTTTTCTACACATTTTTGCACCAATTTAGGTGATAGACCAGGCTAACCAACCAAAACATGTGTGATCTCAAGTTGTAGTACAGCCAGATTTGAATTCATTCATTCCTACCTTCATTCATTTTAAAGGCCTTTATGAAGCCATTGTATTGTCCCCCCCCCTTCATTTTCTGAAATACCAGTGTCTCAATTGACTCTGAATGATAAATGTCAGAGGGGAAAGGGACCGATTTGGAACTTGTGTTTTATTTCATAGTGTTAATTCTCCTCAATGTTGCATTCCAGATATGGCCACCATATAGAGGGAGCTGGCTCTCAAATACAACAATCACAAATAGATGTAAGTCTACATTTTAGTACACTGTTTTTGCTAAATAAGGCCACTTTTTCTCTTGTGCGTGGGTGTTTTATTCATGTTATTAAAAGCCCATCTTGATAACCACAATACGTATGTTTGACAACAGACTACAAATAGGGACTTCTTTTCATTTTCCAAAGTAAATGTCTAGGCGTGGGTGGGGGTTGTTTATGTGCCAAATGATCTATTATTGTGCCCAGCATAATTATTTTATAACTGAGCAATTGATACCTATGACTTGAAAGCTGAAGTTTTGTCTGTGAATCACTCTAAGCTAAATGTATAAATGAAAAAATGATTCTTCCATGTTTCAGATGTCGACTGTTTTCTCTCAGTTGAAGAAGCCCATTTCACCAGAAGATCTGCCAATACTTCACACACTCAAGCTGCGTTACTTCACTCCTAGAGAAATAGCAAACCTACTCTCTTTCCCACAAGAATTCAGTAAGTTTTTAAGATTGTTGAGCATTTGTTCAAGTTATCAGTGAGTTATTATTTAGGACATCATGGGGGATGTCAGTGAGGATGTAGCTTTTACTTAGGATGGGATTGAGGCTCTAATTTATGATGTCGATGTGGGCATCATTTAGGTTATTGAAGTTGTCAGTGATAATGTTCATCTGTAGTGTCTGAACATACATGTAACATATAGAAAGGGATAAAAATATGAACTTAATTCATTTTGATGCTTCTTTGACACAATACAAAATACTACAGCACAACTGTATTTACATTTTGCCATTTTCTTCTTGCAGGTTTCCCAAAGCAAACTAGTACAATACAAAAATACAGAGTCCTCGGCAACAGTCTCAATGTCCTTGTGGTCTCAAAATTAATCAAACTGATGACGTCATAGCAATACTGTTGATGTCTTAGCAATACTGATGATGACATGACATATTTTATAACACTACTGATAATACCGTAACACATCTGGGGATTTCATATCGCAAGAGATGAACAATTGGTGAAGTCATATAAAGAAATACTGATATTCTAAATATATTCCGAGCATAATGACTGATGTGCTTTCAAATGATGATGTCATAACATTGATATTATGTGTTGTTAAATCACAACATTGGTTTGACTACTATGGACAAGTGCTACTCTACTAAAACAGTGCCATACTGCAATATGTGCCTATCACCACGAAGGATGTCATGACAACTGAGGGTATCATATCATGACATTCTATTTTAAATATATTTTCAAAAAATAAACTTGTCATGCGATTGCCAAGTGACAACAACCAATATGGACTGATTTGTATCTTATGCTTCATTTTAAGATAATTGAATAAAAATGAATCAATAATAGATATTGCTAATGATGAGAATATATCTATTTTTCTTGATAATAAAGTATGCTCTTAAAAATTCATCATGTTGTCTGAGGTGTTGATCTCATGCAACCTCAAAAATCCCTTTCAGGCCTGTAGCCAGCATTTCCCAAGGAAAGGGGTTCACCTTCAAAATTTGCAGGGGGATTCACATTTGACAATTTTGAGCTATTTAAAAACTGCATGTTCAGACTTTTGCTGCATTCCTCAATTGAGTCACATGTTATTTTTCAAATAGGAATCACTCCTTCACCTCCTTTTCAGGGAGAAAATTAGAAAAGATTAGACAGGTTTGGAACCAGGTAAGAGGAGGATTAACCCCAGAGTTCAAAGATGACATACGCTTAAAATGTAAACCTGTATTGAGATGACGTACACCTCTGATTGGTCCAAATCGATAAACAAAAATGGCGGATTAAATTTTTTTTAATAACGCTTCGAATAATATTATGTTGATTCCTGGCATATTAACCAATATCATAGCATGTTTTTTTCACATCAAGATAAAGAAATATGTAAGGAATATGTTTACATTGATTAAAACATCATGACGACGCGCTATGTTCGAAAATCAACTGGTGAGAATTTGTGCAAGCGAAGGTGGTATGCAAGAGACGTATTATGTCAGTCATTGCTAAAGCTCTGGGGCTTTCCCTCTTCTTGAACCAGGTATTATTCTGTGCACATAACAACCCCGGGATTATGAAAAAGCAATTACTGGACGAAATCAAGTTTACAACAGTGACATCTATTCCACACGGAACTTAAAATTGAACTCTCGACAGGTGCGAGATGTTTATAGAAAGTTAGTTTGTTTTTCATCCTCCCTATGTTTCCAATTACGATATTTCTTGAATTTAAATTTTGACTTGAAATATGTTTGATTTCAGGATAGAAGGATACTTTTCAATTACATTAATTCTTTATTAAATTTAATAGAATTTGATGTGACATTTTACTTCAATTTTTTTGACAGACTCAATTAACAGAAATGCTCAAGTACAGGGAGGAGGATGTCAAGATGGAACAGCTGAGAGGGCTGGGTCCGCCATGATTGACAGTCAATAGCGTGTATCAGTTGTAAAGTATTTTTACGTTTTATATGGATTTACATCAATATCCGAGCTCAAACCACTGAATTTCGGTAAGTATACACAAATTACTTAAATCTGAATAGCTGATTTATGCTAAATGATGTGTAAATATAAAGGAATTTGCAATTTGAACGTTTGTTTTGCTTTCTAAAATTGGGTCAAACTTCATCACCGGAATTTTTCAATTTTTGAATTTACCTCCTTTATTTAGAGTATTTTATAGCCTCTTAAGTTGGTTATATGGACATGATTTAAACCCTGATCATGTACAAATCATATGTTATAGGGTTGATTTAGGGTGGTCACGTCTAAAGCTCTTCCTGGTGCACTTTGAAATTTGAATTTTTTACACAATTATTTTTCAAAGTTTTGCCATTTATAAGAACACTAGTCCTGACCTTATACACACATGAAATGAGATTTTGTTGCTAATTCTCCAGTCGGTTATCGTTTTTATGATTTTAAATTCAAACTGCTTGGTGTGATGTCGGCTAGTAGTAAATCAGACTGTTTTTGATCTGGACACAGTTCACAGCTCAGAAACGTGTTCTGTACCCTGAATGACCGAAGGGAGTGAGGGATTCGAAAGCTTTTGTGCCTAGTCCTAAGGGGTGTAATCAATGATATTACCCCTGCTCTGAGGTCTATATTACGATTTGAACATGAAAACTCACCAAAATGTGAATATTCATGGTGCCATATAAGGCCAGCCGTTATAACGTTACATATTACTCGTATTACCAGGGGTATTGTTCGCGAATATACCCCGGGTAAAATGTTGACTTTGTTTACAGTTTATAGAAGGCATGAATACAGTCATGTTCGAATTGCTAATATGGATACTAATGTCATGCATCAGTTTGTTGACCAGATTACCACAACATTCTGTATCTCAGCAAAATTGAAACAAATTCCATTTTCATATGGATATACGTTTTATAAAGGACAAAGGCGTTTTTCTCTGAATAATAACAATATGTCTAAGACAGTGAGACAATGAAATACTTGTTGACCACAAATTTGGTCTCATATTCAACTGGTGACTAATATGTTACTAAAGGTTAAAGTAGTCTCACTTCCTATTCATTTCCTAAGGTCATATATACACTAATGTTGATACTGATACGTCCTGTATTATTTTAACACCCTATGCTGTTAATATGCTGTTAATATACACAATGTAAACGTTTCATATTAGGAAAATAATACATGCATTTAAGGATTTCTTAGAAAGGTTGAAATGTTCTCGTTCATTGAGATTTATTTTTTGTATTATAATCGAAAATGAGTCTTTTACCTTGAGGAGATAAAGAGTCTGATACATGTACTTGCAAGTTACAATATAGGTGAAGCTCTCTTTTAAAGAACTGAAATCAGCTTATTGGAAAGGGTATGTGTCTTAGAAAGGAAGGCAAATATTCCATGGGATTGGCGAGGGATGAGTTACTTATATTTTGTGATTAAATGCTCTGAAAGATCATTAACTAGAACCCCTCAAAATGATGATCTGTATTGATTTTTGTGTAGAAAATTACATTTTGATTCTAATACAGGAAGTAGAGTCTACAATATTATTTTTATCTGATAAATTTCTAGGTTAATAACAAATATACAGGTGCGCTTTCATTTGTTTGAAAAATGATCAGATGTACAAATGTAATGTTTAAATTATTCGTGATGAACATATTAAAGATACCCATGAGGCTTAAACTTTGTAAGTTGCATGTCAAAAAATGTTCTTATATAATTTGATGCTCCTAAATGTTCTATCATGTTATTTGGCTATTCAGTGCACTGGTGAAATAGGGGTGAAATGCAGCTTGATCTAATAGGGAATTGTCATTTTATACGGTTCACTAAATATGATGTTTTTATTAAAACACAAACCTGTCTTTTCTTCATAATGTTGGTCAAAGTCTTCTCATGTTCTCAGGTCTACTTTGTTGTTTGATGGTGAATACATGACATACACCTTCCCAAAGGGTGATTTCTCATTTTCAAAAAGAGCTGAGTAATTATAACTTCTGGCAGAGTTCTCAGGTACATGTACATGGCATATTATTAGTCTTATAGGCTTCAATGTATGAACAAAGTCTCCATACAGGTGGAGCAATATGCTTGTAAGGAGGGGGTACAATAGACTGATATGAATTAACCCTTACGTGCAGAAATAATAGTGAGAAGATAATGAAAGATTGTGACTGTGAGTTAGTTAAAATAAAAAATGTTAAAGGCCTTAATTTCTGTGAAGTAGAAACCCAGGGTAAAGCTATTAATTAAGCTGTCACAGCTCAGCCAATCAGTGCTTATGATTTTCTAACAATGTCCATATATGTTATGATCTAATGTTGGCAAGATTTATAAATTATCGTTTATTGGAAGAGTATAGCCAAAGCCTTATTTCCAAAGGGTAAATGAATATATGGTACATCTATCTACATAATGTTCAGAGGTAATTGGGAGATTGGTGTTTGTGTTATTTGTTGTCATGCTATAATTAGAATGTATACATATCACTGATAACTGTGTTGTAATTGGTTACATGTTAATTACATAGCCAAATAGCTTATAGATCTTGCTGTTAGATATTGTATGATATTGTATGCTATGTTTTTTTCTGAATGATCAATGACCAGTTGTCATGTAATCGTTTTTTATTATTTTAACGCCATCCCATCAAATTAGTCTCGTCAGTCATTTTTCTATTTCACTGTCTAGAGATACACTGCTACCCACCTAATTACACAGACGTATCGTCGGTGTATCATGGCGGAACTTCCTCCGGGACTAGGTTTCGGTAAGATTTTTTTATTTCCCGATTTACACCTACTTATAAGTCACGTTGTAGATAATAATTTGGCTCGAAGTTAAGGAAGATAGTCTAGTTTGAGAATGTGTCCATGGTTTTAGGTTTTATATGTTAACAAAGACACAATTCACGTATTTAGTCCCTCGCTTTTCTTACACTGACGATCGGCATTAATATTGCCAATATTACACTGATATTGGTCGTTCTTCACCGTTATTAGGTGGGTAGCAGTGAGATATCTGAATCTGACACAAAATGAAATTTTCTTTCACCCCTCCTTACATAAAAACAAATACATGTACATTTTTCACCTGAGGTAAGTGACTTCTTACTTACTAGATAATGAGATGTTATTGTTTCTATTTGATTGATATTCAATGCTAAAGAGATCACTGTGCCGTGAATCTAGAATCTTGATACGAGATGATTGATGCCAGATATTAATTTGAGTTTTAAAGCTATGCGTCCTATTGCTCCTCTTCTTCAAAATACAGTGATTAAAAATTCGAACTAAGTTCAAACTGTTACCATGAGGACATTGTAGGACCAAAAGTCTGTACTTCCTTTGGAATCTCTCTCAAACTTTAGTATTAAGGGAACTACTATGAGAGTATGAACCTCAGTCCAACCCATCTTCAATGCAAACCAGATATGAATCTGTCTTAACTTGTATTCTAAAACTGCATGATTTATGGACAGTTTTTGTTATAAACTACATAGCTGAATGTGTACAATTTAACCTGGGGTGACCTAGAATGCACATTGCCTGTTAGGCCCTGGATTTATCTATCCAACTTGACTTTCTAAGCTTTTTTATATATTTTTTACACTTCCAACTAAGAAACAAACGTTTGAGATATCACCCAGTGATCTCGATCTTCTGCGGTCCTTTTCTAACATTAAGGAAAAGATCTACTTTAAAATTATGTGAACATCTGAATTGGAACATTTATGTGCATCAATTTAAATCAATACAAACACGTAAAGCAGAGTTTTTATTATATATACATGGGACATCAGTTAATTTTATTCGAGACTATTAAATCTTTTATACTCAGAACTGAACTGTCTGCAGATAAGTATTTGTTTGTACATGTAACATTGATATATACCCTTTTAAAGGGTGAAATCAGAAATCAAATATTTCTTGCAAAGCTGCTCAGTGTTAGTCTTCATTTTATTGTCAATAAAACTCTTAAACAGCTTTTTGTCAGTCTGAGTTTTTACGTTGGTGGGTGCTAGGGTCAAAGTACCTACATTCTTATGTTCAATTTTTCTTGTTAAATGTGGCATACTGCCAAGTCATAATATAACTTTCAGTTATTTTTGTGACTTTTGACTTCTAGGATAGTAGTAGAGTCCAACTCGATGGAATATCAACTACACCAATGCTACTACAGGTCAATCCATGAGGGGATATTCATACCATGTAAAAATCTAGATATTTGTGGAGATAGACTTGGTAAAATGATTTATACTTCATTTTTGGACTTTAAAACCTTAGGGACCACCTTAGACAATTAATCATAAGTTTTTTAACCATTAGGGAAGCTACACTCACTTGCTATACCTATCAGTTTCAGTTGGTTTAATTTAGCCTAAAACTTGACCTCCCGTTCCTTGTCTAAATCAATTGGGGTTTGAGCATTTAGATATGTTCCTTATGAAGATGCTATTTCTATCAGTTTTAATGGCGCCTCTTCTATATCTATATGTTCCTTACAGGAAGATCATGGTAGCCCTGATTCATCAGTTGGAATACTAGCATCTGAGTAGGGCCAAATATTTTTGGCTAATCACGAGAGTACAGTAGAGCAAAAAGGTTAGCCTATGATCCCTCCTTCACCTCCCTAGAAGATAAGGGGGGGGGGGGTCCAGAGACTTGATTTAAGACTACTTCATAGTCACATTAGCCTATAATAGTTTATTGTCATTTTAATTCAGAGAATTTATTATTATAATGATGATTACAAAGGGTATGGTAATTTCAATCTACACTACCCTGGCTTCATTTACCAGTGTCATCCAGGTAGCTAGTGAATAAACTTTATCAATGGAAAGATACATATTGTCATTCTGATACTCACAGCATCTTTCCATTCTGATACTCATAGCATCTTTCTGTTTCACCTGAAACATCTCAGGGCTGAGAAAAAATGAGATGTCATGGCTTATCATGATGACATATTGTTTCATTCTTGAAATGTGCTATTAGCAAAAAACAACTCTTTAGCACATTCTATATGATTACACTAATAAAAAGCTGGCATTTGCCATATTCATTAGGTTGATTTACTATAAAGCACACAAAGCTAGCAATTTGCAGACAGATTCATGCGCAAGTTCAGCAACTCTCCACCCTTGCCAATATATCATTGTGCAAGATTGCTTATGCTTATTGAAAAATGTGAACTTTCATAGAAAACAACCTGTAATTGATTGATTGTTTCTGTTGTAAATAGTTACATGTTGATTATTCAATAATTTTTTACATATTTTTTTGTTTCCTTTGTTTTCCTATTTGTATGATGAAACAGGATATTACACATGCACGTGTGCGATAACATGCTACAGACAAGACAGTGTATGTTTTTTACGATATGTGGAATACAGTTTAATTTAATTCATAATTTTTATTATTTTACAAATTGCAATAGCTATAACATGTCATAGATACCCGAAATGCATAATGCCATGTAACTGTAATAAATTGTAAATGATTAAGACTACATAAAGGATAAATGTTTTCTCTTGTGATAGAGTCAGACTTCCTCTATCTTCTTAAAATTTGAGTCACATGTAGAAATATTTCAGTCATGTTCTAATGCTCATAAAACCAGGAAGTTTTAATTGAAATGATGTAGATCTTATCATATAGACTACATCAGAAGCATCTGCTATTGTCAGAGTATAGTATGGGTAGTCATTATTGATCAGGGTAGTGATAGATGTACTATGGTGTTATCTGATTATGTAGGAACAATTGTCTATTTTTCATCCTGACAGCTACACTATGTTCTATCTGTATGTGGAAAACCGTATGTAGCACATTTTTTGTTGACTCTTTGATGTATAACAGATGCAGCATCTATACTCTACCTTCTCTTGAACAAGAGAGCAGATGCTGTCTCAAGCCTCAAATAAAGAGAGACTCTGGTGATAAATTAGAATGCATACATTTTGTATTATTTAATTTTACTGAAAAAGGGGCAATAGGGAGGGGGTCATATCCAACATTGATTGCTGTTCTTTAAGGGACACAAATGGTATATAATCGTTGAGATGGGGTTGCTAAACTGTAATATAGTCTATACTAGGCTGCAGCAGAGGGTAGTTTATAACTAGACTCTGCGCGAAGGTATGCACCTGTGGTGTAATGATCAACTTGTGAACTGTTTAATATCTATTATATCAATTTTTAAATCAAAATTCAATTATCTCTATTACATTGAAGGGTTAATGGCTATGATTTGATTACAATATATTGATTAGGCCATTGTACATCCTCTGATAATCTCTTTGCTAGGGTATTAGATTAGGCTATGGGAATAATACTTTAACAGGAGGGAATCAGTATAATCCGCTTTCTAGATAGCTATACTAACTTTCAGTTATCATAGTTCACTGTGATCTTGATCTCAGTGTAATGATATAGTCAGCAGTGTTTCAGCTTTAGATGTATTATTGATACATTTTGAAATTGTACAGTTTAATGCACAGCGCCAAAAAACAAGTTTGGCAGTTGTGTGGTATGTAAATCAATGGATGATGTCACCTCAAATTTGAGATCATTCTTTGAACTAAGCCTGTATCTAATCAGAGAATTTAGTCACACCATTGCAATTTTTACCGAATATTATTACCACCTTGCAGGGCCTGTTCTAGGGTTTTTAGTACTAGTTGAGAAGTCATTTAAATTGCTTTATTGACGTGAGCAATATTGTGTCAGGCGTTAATGACTTTAGTCTGGCAATAATGACATTATCCGCCCGGCTATGTTTCCCGGGAAAAGTGATATCGTTCAGTGCGTAAGATTTTCTATTTCAAATTTGCTATTTCAGCCCTGGTCATTAACGGTGGTAATAATAGTAATAACGTCATTTCAAAGGGCAAAATAGTGAAATATTGGACCTTGGGCCGCGCATGTTCATACTGCCTAATGTTGTGAAAGATACATTTAAGACTGATAAGATCTGGTCAAAATAGAAATTACAAGACATTTGTATGTAATAGCCAGGTGGTACTAGAACCAGGGTTCGGCAAAGCAGGAACACTAAACCCTAGCCCAAGGCCCTCGATGTAAAATTCTGGGATGATCGAGTTTTGTATTAGGAATCATAGTGTGATTAATTGGACTTGGTTCTGATATTAATAGTAGCTTATATTAGAATTGGTCAATCCATTCACTCTACAGGCACTCATTAGAACTTGAATGTAACTTACATTGTAAGTACATATAATCTTGGGTAATCTTGTAGTATACTATAGGAATTTGGTTAATCGCAATAATTCTATCTGGAATGTTGAAATGATACATGGATTTGATGCATAGCCTTAAAAGAGAGGGGAGAAAAAGAGTTGTGATGTAAGTTTTTTGACCCTGGGTTCAATTAAAGCTTGCCTTCTCTCTCCTTAACCTTGGAAAGATAAGAAGTGCATTTGGTCATAGGGGCATGAAACAAAAAATATTATTTCTTGATATTTTGAAGGTATATGCGTATATGTAAATCATTTAATAAATCCTGCTAATTCTAGTACATCGCCTATCTGGTCAACCGTTAAGTTAATTATTAATCCTGATCAAACATTGGATCTACTATGATCTACTACCCACACATTGTACATGCAGATAAGAAGAGCATCTACTTGAGTTTTTAGGTGAAGTCCAGTGAATGGACCTGTTTCAGCCATCCACATACTTTTGTCTATTTTATCATTTTGGACACCAGTTGGGATTGGATGTTTTATATCAAACCACCTACCCTTTGCATTCTTTCGACTTTACTTCTTAAAAATGAGCTTCGTCTTCACTCTTTCAGTTTATAATAAATCTTTGATCTCACCGAATCAATCAGAGTTCGTTGTGGAAATACGGATGACTTTCTATCTGGTCATTTCTTCTGACATCATCGCATAGTTAATGAGTACTTATTTAGCACATGTTCCTTCCACTTCGGTGATTGGTTAAGAAAGGATCAGCGTGGTAGATTTTAAATGATTTATTACCCGGGCTGTCACAACCACAAATCTTCGGGGCAGGGCTGCTAAACTGAAATATAGTCAATACTAGGCAGAGGGTAGTTTATAATGAGACTGCACGCAGGGTATAAACCACCATTGAATAACTCATATCCACCCCTCTCTGTTGAGATTTACGATAAAGTCAGTTCTTTGAATTGCTGAAGCTATCTCATTTAAATTCAATCGTTTTGTTATGGAGACTAGGCTTGTTAACGTTTTCAGAAATGTCTATTATTGACATTTTGAGATTGAATTTAGAATTTGATTTTAGATCCAGTCTAGCCCATGAAGTTAAGCTTGACATAATGAGGATTTAGTAAAATTATTAGTTAATTTGTCTGGTAGAAAATATATGTACATGAAGTGCCATAAAATTTTGACTGTAAAACAGTAAAACCACTGGGAACTGCCAAAAGTGTTTGGACGAGCATGTGTTTCAGTGTGAGATTGGAGCTGGAAAAAGTTTTCACAAATCGAATGAGGTGTTTGGATATAGGTCAATTATATTCTGAAATGGATCATGTACTATAGTTCTGTTTGGGGTAATCTAAGGCTATAGATTTCTTATATAAATTAAAGATTTGGTTTTGAATACATCTACTTCAAATTATTTGATTTACTACTAGCTTCATTCACTTGAATTTACAATATTATAATCAACCTTTGGTATGCATACATCTGTTTTATTGATTGTTTTAAAGATTCCAAAAGTTCACTTTTAAAATAGAGTTTGAGATAAAAGGCATAGCAATTGGAGTATTTGAATACAATTTAAAATCATTTATAAAGGTAAGTCTAATAGCCTTGTGTACTAAATATATATGTAGCATTGCACTTATTATTTGAAGTATATTTTTTGCAAATATATTTTCACAAGTACATGTATACATTTGTGTGTTTGCAGAGATTCGAGAGGATCATTCTATAAGTTTGGATTATATTACCTTGGATACATTGGTCTATTACTGCATTTTTAATAGGTGAGTCCCATTATATTTCTTTTATAAGTTCAATAGATGACCATTTTAAGTTTTGGTATGTGACAATCTTGAGCCTAATGCCTATATTGATGCAGGGGGATTCATATCTGGGATCAAACCGCTCATTGCCACAGTAGTTACTTGTTACCATACTTCAAAGAATATAGCTACCTGTAATTTCCCAAAAATGTTAATGTCAAGGCCTTGATTAACCAGAATCTCCTTTAACAGCTTGACCTTGTCTCAGAGGGCAGTATAGTTAAGTGATGGCAAGTCAGGGTAATGCCAGATACGAAATAAGAGCATCCTTTCTATTTGACATTTTTGGAACAGGTGGAGTGGTGTAAGAATGGTGTATTTTATCCATGATGGTTTTTGTATCAAGGAAGGAATATGATGATAATGAAGATATATAAGATGCTGATTTTAGAGGTATAGGGGTTAACAGTTGCATGTCGTCTACCCATTTTAATACAAAGGCTAGTAATACTTCTTGTATATATTGCATGCATTGTCTGATGTCTGCCTTTATTATTGCCACTAAATCACAGTGCCTGTACCTGTAATATGTTGACAATGTAGTTGGTATTTTGTGATTCTTACTGATTTTTACATATAAGAGGAAAGATAGCCATATGCTCTGTCATGATTTCTCTAGAAATGTTTTTAATGGGATCCTAATCTTCCCTGTTTTGAGCAAACGATCTCAATATTCTAGCAGGGTGCATACAAATTTTCAGTAACATTGTATATGTTTTACTTTAATCCTTGGGAGATCATACATTTGATTTGCGTGCAATGCTCATAGTAGGAATTGGAATAATGCGGTTCTAATGTCTATACAAAATAATAAAAAGCAATATATTCCCTGCAACTTTGATCCTAGTGAGTGGCAATCGGTTTTGTTTTGGTCTGGATGGTCTCTTGCACAG
Organism: Owenia fusiformis; assembly: GCA_903813345.2. Lineage (NCBI taxonomy): Eukaryota > Metazoa > Annelida > Polychaeta > Sabellida > Oweniidae > Owenia > Owenia fusiformis. Next base: position 34,845,056 of record CAIIXF020000006.1, on the reverse strand, counting down.
TCATAAGAATCTCCCTTAATTTAGCCATTATTTGGGACTTTGCATTAGACTGGTTAAAGTCTAACCAGAAAGTGGTGGGTAAAGTAAATTATTAGATATACTTTGACTTTTAAGATTCTGCTCTTTGCTATGGATTGTTTCTATCATGTTAGAACCACATTCTAATTTGTAACTATCAATTGGTACAAATTGTATATATAAATCTAAAGATACCAACATCTGTTCTACTTGAACTTGTTTTTTTAGCAAGGCCATTTCATTTCAGTTAATGATATATATTTTTTCAAAACTTCTCAGTGGTCTAAGATAACTAAAGCAATAGTAGACTATAGAGGCTTATCAGAAGATTTCTCAACAAAAAACTTCGACACATTATGCAAGATTTAGAGTTATCTAAATATTGTATTTTTGTTGAAGACAGTGTCTGCCAAAGATTGGAATGCTTAGGTAAAGATAGAGGGGTAATATACATTCAAGACAGGTTTAGTCATTCTCCAGAATTACCATTCTGAAATATTTTGAAATCATATATAAGTCAGCCATTTGTAAAGGTAAACTACCTCAAAACAGGGGTAACCAATAACGCTATTTTTACTATCAGCACATGGTTATATTTGGCAATTGATTTTGCATGTTGCCCTCTGGCTCTAGTCTGGAACAGTGAACCCCTATCAGGAACCTGTGTCTAGATCTAATGCAGCATTCTATATGTGCTATGATCTAATGTAAACCAATTACAATTGAAAGTCAGTTAGATTGGCTGAGGCTCTATTTGAAATCATTTTGGAATTTGAATTTAATCCATTGAAAGTTGTACAGCTTAGCGTCATTGAATAGAGGCTAAGTAAACATTCGTAATTTTGAATTAAAGTACTGTATTGTAGTGTTACATTTCGATCAACAAGGCTTTAGGTCTCGTTGACCAAACTATGGTTTGGAATCGGTCCCATTTCAGTTAAAGTTTGGCTACATTGATGGCGATTTTAATGTTTTAATGATAACCTTTATTGAACCTGATATTTAAATCTGTTCAATGACATCATCAGTCCATAATTAAAGAAATCCAAGTTTTGGTTTCATAGATTCTAACTATACTGTATGTTGGCAGACATAGGGAGAGGGGTTTGAGTAAGAGATTTAAGGAATTAATTTTGAAATTCTAAATACGATTTTGGACTTATTCATCATTTGATGTATCTGTGCACCAAACTGTCCAATCAAAAACTGCAATCTGTACCCCTACATACCCAAGCAATTTTATACCAATGAAGAATTTTGATCAACTTTGATGACTGTATTCTGATTCAAAATGTTGATAAAGGTTAGTATTTCAAGTGCAGTTGGGAGAATATCATTTTGATTTAACACTACATTTTCTTAAAGCCATGTTAACATCAAGAAATGAAATAAAGCGTGAATTTCATAGCTATAATCTTCAGAGCTTTTACTCATATCCGCAATGTCTCAGGGACCATTTCAAAACCATTTTTTCTATCAAGGATACATCTCAATTTAAATCTTTTATTTTAGATAGATAAATCATTTCTTTCCCAAGAAGTAAACTGCTTACTCCAAATATTAACATGGTTACCATTCGTTCATCCTTCAACAAATTGTAACCCTTGACAGTTGTAATATCCATGTTGCGGGTTTTGATATGTTCCCCAATAATGATCAAGCTTCTTCACAGTTGAAGGAAAGGTGCTGGATATAATATCTTCTGCAAATGAATACCTGGCAAAATATACTTTAACCCATCTTTTTCTTTTTTTGTGATGTGTCATATATCTACTGTGTCAGAGCTTGAAGATGAAATTCTCTATTGAAGGAAAGTCGTGCCTTAATATTTTCATGCAGTTATTTCTCATAATGTGAATACACATGTTGTTGTTTGGACCTATTTTGATGCAATATTTAGGTCTATGACAGTTCAAATTATTAGATAACAGTTGTCATGATGAATCCAATTTGTTTCTTTATATTTTTTAAATATTTGAGAGTTTCTTCCATGGTGAAAAATTATAGGTTTTCCATGGTGAAAATAGCACCTAAAAGGACTATGGTCTTTGTTTAAACAATTTTCTCTCATTACTTTTGACAGAAACATTGCATGGATTGTTGGTTGTGATAAACTCTGCCCTGTCACTGATAGTGTCACAGAAGCCAAGTTAATTGTCTGTGAGTGACTATTTGATTTCAATCATATTCCAGGCATCACCATTCATGCAGAAGTATGGTTGCTAATGGGTCTTCTATTGCTGTAGTACAAAATAATTCAACCTCAGTTAAATCATGTATGTATTGGGGGGGGGGGGGTAGTACTAGTGAAAAATCTTCAATGATTTTTCTGGATTTCAGAAATCAGTTACTTGGCATTTTTGTGGCATCTTTGCATATAGCCTAAATTGATATAAATGGCAATTGCAATATTTGCTAGCTTGTCATTTTCTAGTAATTTTCAATTCTCGCAACATACTCTATAAATGCTCATGTCTTCTATAGACACAAACTTGTGTTTCGAATAGCAAGAAGACTCCTCTTCAGAATCTTAGAATTGGATTCATTATTTGTCACCCTGACTGGGTATAATATTGCCATCAGGCACCTTTCTTCCATCAATATTCCAAGACAAAAAATCTTGACTTACATCATGCATTCTCATTTATTCAAAAAAGGGATATTTTGATGTAAAAACTTTTGCAAGAATAACCATTAGTATGTTCAAGTTAGTTCTATGGAACTCATTCCTTGTGTATTTCCAAGTTTTCTCTCTATTTCACATTAAGTTTGATATTTCATGAATGGTTTAATCAAAATCAGATAGAATGTAATTTGGTCAAAGCTTTGTTTGGTCAAGATAGTTTTAACTTTTTGCACATTTGATAAATTAATGTGGAACTATTAATTACTAGAGTTGATATGGATCGATGAATTGTAATGGATTTGGGTGATTGGGCTATCTAGCACATCTGTACAAAATTGAACTATTCAGATTTGCAGCAAATTAATAATGAAGAAGTATTCTTGAGTCAGGTCTTTCATTGTACATACCAGGAATTTTTCTCAACCATTTTTTGTCCAGCTAATTATACTGTTCAGAAGATTTTTTTATTGCATTTATCAGAACATGGTAGAGCATCTGTAGTTTCGGTTGCTTTAAGTCCTTGCGTCCCTCTCTCAAATATCAAACACAAGTAAATAATGCAAGTGATCAACATAACCCCTCTGTCATTGAATTAATTTTCTATTAAACGTCTATCGAATTAATGTTCAATGGATATTGGTATTTCACTTACATCGGTTTTACTGTAGATATATAACCAGAAAGTATGAGAATAAAAGGGTCTGTTTACAAAGGTGAATTTTGAAGCGTTATGATATGGAATGAATCAATGGAATGTACATTTATAGCACTCTTTTTATTATACCTACCTATTTGTAAACATTGAGAACTACATAACCGAGTACTACAGTAGTCCGCGATATAGTCTTGCTTTAAGACTGTAGACCTACCCCCTTATCTATTTCACCAACACAAAGTTATGTTGTAGCTAGACTCCACAATACAACACTGTGAGAACTACATAGTAAATGGGTAGAAATACCCTAAAATTAATCACTTTTGACTCCCTCATTAAGTCAATATTTAGAGCAGTCTTACTGTGTTAACCCTCACACCTACACGCCTCACCCCCAAAAGTCTTAATGTCCAGTAGATTGGGGAGGGGCTTGAGTTGAGTGAGACTGCAGAGACTTGAAGCAAAACTCATTTTGGATATGACCAAAAAAATAATGACATCTCAAAATTCTTGGATAAATCTTGTCACATTTTGACAGTTGTGATTTCTCGCTTGGAAATGTTGGAATTGAAATGTGGTCCCAGCTGAGAGAATTGTTGATTAGGCAGGGGTCTTGCTTGATTGCTAGCAGAAGTAATTCTTGTATCTTCATGCGTCAATAAGATTAACCAACCTCAGCTCAGTTTTTATTATCTTTTTAATGTGATATCATGGCAAAAAGCACTCCATTCCCAGATTTCTCACTTTTTTCCCTAACAGACTTTGGGGTATATTGTCATTGAATATGATTTACCTTAATCTAAAAAAATTAAAGCTAAAAACACTAATCAACTAAACATATTATAAAAGCGCATTTGATTATCAGTTTTCTGTACTATTAATACCTACTGGCGTTATATTTAGCAGACATGCTATTATCAATTCATTAATAATATCTACAGTACTGTATATGTAAGGCCAAGTGGTTAATTAATAGTATTGTCTGTACTATATCTAGGTAACAGCTGTGCTTTGTGTTTTAGAAGTGCAATGGTAGCAGTTTCAAGATCAGGGTCATGACATGCTCCTATTTGTTAATCAGTGTGTGTGCCCTTGGTTCTCACCCCCCTCCCTCCCCTTCTTATAGACACATGCCATGTTTCCTTTGGGCGGGTTCAAAATATAAGGAGGTGGAATAGAGTTTTGTTTGGGTAGAAACCTAATGGTTTCAAGCGAACCTCCCTGGCCAAAAATTCTTTCAAAATCATGCAGTTTTTCATCATTCTGGGCACTTTTTAAGTGATTTGGCCATTTTTGGAACAAAATTGTCAAAAGTGAACCTCCCTGGAATTTTCCAAAAAGTGAACCCCCCTTGGCAAATCCTGGCTACGTCCCTGCTAATGTATACACATGTGTTTGTTTGGCTATTTGTTTGTTTGGGTTTGGGGAGGAATTTTAGGAACTTATGTTCCTTTGTCAGGTTGATCTTAATAGTATTTCTATTAACTGAAGTCAGTGAAAAATAGGTTTTCCATGACATATTACATGAAATAAATTAGAAAACATCAGTGTATTATAATCACGCAACCAAATTCAAAAAAGCAAGTATTTGGTATTGACTAGTAATTCCAATAAAATACAGTCAATAAAATACAACTTGACGCATTCAGAATGAATGAAAAAATATGCAAATTTCTCCGTATTTAATCGTAATAATTTAATTATTTCGCTCACTAGCTAGCAAATTGATGAACGAGGTCAGGCTACTCTGACTGTATTAGTCATACCTGGACTAATGCAAATATTTGATGGATGCCAGATGTCTGCTCTGAAAGCATCTATCTCTGATCTCTAACTAACATATGGCCTGTGTTGGGTCCTGCAAGTGTGATGTTGATTTTGTTCTGAAAATGAAACATTTTATTCCTTACCATAAGTCTAGATTACTGTAGTCTGGGAATCCAGTTGAAATTTTATTTGTTTTTTATAGTCATTTATGCATTACATATACAGATTCATTATGCATATATTTACGTGTTATTAGCTGCAGAAGGTAGTTAAAATATATCATAATGCTACGTAGGCTATCTATTGATGCATTTTTTTGGGGGGGGGTTTAATGCAGGAAAGGAACTGGAGATATGTTTTAAGTTATACCCTAACTACAGCACTGTCTGCTAGTACATGTAGGTCCTATGAATGTAGAACACTTATGGTATCTTAAAGCAGTGTTCTACTAGTTTTCCACTTACAGCTCTAGGTGTTCTACTAACTCAGGTTCTACTATATTCTATAAAGTATGTTCCACGATTTAGTGGCAGAAAAATATTCAAACAATTATGGTATAATGGCAGGGGAATGTTGAGAGATTTTACTAACATAGATAGAATTTTAGGTTAAATGGTTGCTATAATGAAGAGGTGGTCCTGGTCAGCTGCTAAGCTCCTCCTATACAGCTGATAAGCTCATCAGTTTATATTGGATTGATAGAGAAGTTACTTAACCTGTAGAGAATACAAATTAGCCCCCACTATAGCCAATTCCTGAAATGAGTCTTTCTAGGAAGGTAGGCTATGTCCCCTAACTCAGTGGATCAAAAGGGAATTTACAGGCAAATCTAGTGAAGATCTTATCTTGCAATGTCATCAAGGTGCATTATGTCTTCATATAAGTACAAGTTGTGGTTTTTAGTCTCGCATCAAGCCTAAACAAAGGTTAAGGGAGACCATGGGTTGAGGTAATTCTATGTGCAGTAAAACCTGTATACAGTGAACACATATGGAGCCACACTGTACACTGTAGGTAGGTGTTCACAACAGGGAGGCAATTTTATGCAGAAGTCAATGGAGTATGTGTTGACAAGGGGTGTTCACTAGACACAGGTGATCACTTTGGAGAGTTGTTGGCATCTAACATATCCTCCAAAATCCAAAATTATCTGATTGTGTTGCCTGCCATATATACCATTGAAGGTAGAGGTACATACTATTACATGTACCGATAGGCTGAGGCTGGCTTCTCGTGTGTAGAACATCTTGGATTTCGATGGTATGAGGTTTTCAGATTTTTGATGAAATTTATACCAGGATAATTATTGAATCTAGTCTATGTATTATCTCTCTTAAAATTCAAACAAACAATTCCTCTGGAAAATCGGGATGACCCAAGAGACCTAAGAATTCTCTGAAAAAAATTTGAAAGCCCCAAATTTTGGCAATGTCATTTCGATATTTAACCTCCCCTAACATGCCCTATCACTTAATCATTCTAAACCAAGACATCTCATATTTTAGCCATGGTCCCATGTTGTTGTAGCAAACAGAGAAATGTTATGAACAGCCCTCATCTTAAAAAAGTCGGAGTAGATACCCTGGGAATCTGATATATACTCAGCTGTGAGTAGTTGTAGCCTAGAATCAGAACCACCATTCAGATCCCTTACAAGTTAAATAGAGATTATCCTATATGAGGTTCAGGATATTGGGATTATCCCGAGGCAAATATAATATATTTGCCCGAGGGCCGCAGGTCCCGAGGGAAATATATTATATTGGCCAAGGGATAATCCCAATATCCTGAACCGACTATAGGATAATATGTTTATCCCATACCAATCTTGGTCATCTGGTTTACATTGTTCAATCGTGGAAATATTTTAGAATATTCATGTCCAGTTTTGTTTTCTTGGCCGTGGGCGGATTTTCCTGTTCTCTCAAATATTCCCACATTTATTTTCTCGAATTTTTGATTGATTAAGTGGATGCTCTTTCCCTTTTTAAACCATCAAACAGATCCCGATCGCCTGTGTTTTCTCCATTGTAGTTTACAGTCATTACGCGAACGTTACAAATTATGAACAAATATGCGAGCGGCGATTATGACGTAGCGGGCAGATATACTATATCTGCCCGCTCAGAGCGGGACGTAAAGCTATATCTGCCTGCTGATGAAAATATAAGTTTTTATAAACCGGCTTTATGTACCCGTAACACGTCCAAGTATGGGATAAAACCTAGTATTCTTTCTGTTTTGAATTAAAAGAAACCACTTCTCTTATCTTAAATATTGACTGTTCAAAACTTAGTACTCATCTGTTATGTTTTGTTTAGAATGAACTTGTATTCTTTTGGTTTATTTATGATTCATATGTTAATTTATAGTACATGTGTAGGCAGTAGGCGCCTTTTGTTATGTTCAGTATACAGTAAGACTTGTATATATTGAACATTTGCTTGTCAAGATTAAAATGTTAGTATTCACTACAGAGAGGGTAATTTATACAGAAGTCAGTAGATAATGTGTGGAGGAAGGGTGTCTGCTAGAGATAGGTGTTCACAAGGTATAGGTGTTTATAAGAAACAGGTGTTCACTGGAGAGAGAGAGATGCTCAATAAGACAGGGTTTTCTGTATTAGTATCAGTTACTCATTACAGTAATGAAACATATGCTAATGCATATATTTTATAAAATTAACATTGTAGTTTGTACTCCGATCGGAGTTATTTAATTAAAGCTTTTTGGATCAATATACCACTCCTTGTATGTAACTTTTTGTATGATTTGGATGTAGGTTGTATATAGGCTGAAAGCAAGTTTTTTAAAACATACATTGCATGAGATAAAGCAAGACTGAAGGGGAACTGGTAAAAGCAAAACAAACACCTTTGAGTAGTGAAAAAAATTAAATAAAGTTTTTTAATAGAGTGAAATGCCCCATGGGGTTCGCTTGCTTCATATTATTGTTGTTTAAGGACAGATTTTGGCTCCAAATCAGTCACAGTTCCATTATTTTTGTGCTTCAATGAATATATTTAGCACCATTTACAGTCACACAGATGCTAAATCACCCCCCCCCATAGCTTGCTTTAGTGCATTTGTTTAAATGTTGTTATCAATATAATAAGGGTATTTTGACCTAAACTGAGGTATTCAACTTCACCATTAGATGTGTCCTCAGTGACATTTATAGAGAGTAATTGTAAAATCTGTAAGAATGTTTATTTTGGAGTCAAATACTTTGGAATATATTAGCCATGAGTTCAAGTCTATATTTTGTCCTGATTTCATTTTACATGCTTTGGGTTTACTTCTCATTGCACATAATTGTTGGCTTTGATGCATTTTCATTAATACCTTATTTATTCTGGGTATGGTCAGTTAGTTATATATAAGATGCCATTTGTGACACATTTATGAGAAATGGGTCATCATAAAATTCTCTGTATTTTGTGGGAAGGGGTGCTTTGGTACTCACCTCATATTTTACTGTTTCTCCAACAACATAACTGAAAAGAAATGTGATTGCATGATTGATTTCAATGGGGGAGATAGGGTCACCCACTGACGATGGGTGAGAGGAGGTCATCTACATATAGCTGTGGGGTATATTTTTCTGTTGTTAGGGAGGGCCCTGTGGATTGAGGAGAGAGCATATTCTCATTCTACATACTGTATTTATAACAAAACTATGTAATATGGAAGTGGGGTCACCTACTGAAGAGGTCTAAATGTCAACGGATTTGGTTTACATTTTTTGTGCTTGCTTTTCTTTATCAGGAGGCCAACTGGGCAAAACTCCATCTTGATTTGAAAATTTAGTCGAAAAGTGAAACAATGTTATATTCTTCCAATAGTAAGTCAGGGAGGGCCTTTTGTCCCTTTGGATGGAAGGGGGGCATATTCTCCCTCTAAGGACTATATTTATAACAAAACTATCTGTATTCTCATGTTGACTGTCAGGTATAATATGTTTGCTGATAACCTGAATGTTTCAATAGATAAGCCAACTGAACAAACAGATCACAAACTGATACCAAACGCAAACAGAGCTGAAAATGAAAACATTCAATTTTCATGTCCGGTTGAGAGCATTGGTATATGATATCCTGGTTCAGTTTTGTGTGTATCCTCAGTAGAACATGTCTATGTAATGTAGATGAATAAATGAGCATCTTAGATTTATTGTGACAGTGCGCAAGACTGTATATTTTGGAACATTCATTGTGTTTGTGGTTTAGGAGGAAATATTAAATTTGACATGTTAGTCACCTGCTTTAAAAATACACTTAAAATGTACTTCAAGTTTGTGTGACCTAATCATATACATGCCTCACTTCTACAGGGATAAAGTAGATAGGATATGGGGAAGGGGAGGGGATTTATAGACCTGATGCTAGACTTTGCACTTTGGACCATCAATAATAAAAATAGATTTCCCTTTTTTAACCAACATTATGCCAGAATGGAACACTGATAATTTCTCTTGATTTCACAATAAATATATTTCAGAAAACATATTATATCTGAAAGATGGGGATGGAGAATACGATTTTTTATAATCTGAAATTTTGGATAATATATTTACTTTGATCTTAAGTTCTCTCACTTTTTGTGTTAAACCAACACATAAATATGAATAGAACCTTCTTCAACAACTCTGAGAGTGGTTTAATCATAGACCAGTAGTAAGGTCATAAAATGATATCCCTTCATTTATTTTAAATACCACTTGTATTTGAAGACATATTACAAGGTTAAAATGTCCCTTTCACACTACAAAATACTTGAGTAAACAATTTTTAAAGCCAAGTTATAAAAAAACTAAATAAAATTAAATGTTTAAAACTCAACTTTATAAGATTTTTCATGTACAAATGAATGGTCACATTGATATGGGTTAGTAATGGGAGCTTTTTTTTATCAGGCGAACTGAGAAGTGTTTTGTGGTTTTTGTTGTATTTATGAGTAACCAAGAATGTACATGCTGGAATTTGAGAGGGTGTTGATCAATGACGATTTAACTTAAAACATATTTTTGTAACCCTTAAGAAATGTGTGTTAAGATATAGATGGCGTTGCTTGTTATTGTAGTAGTATATCATACAGTTTGGTACACAACCCCAAAAAACATCAGGTATTTCAAAAGGATGAACAGGAATATGTAATATTTAAATATGGAATATGTAATTTTTCAGGTTTTACATTTGACTACGCAAGGTTTGCATTTTGTATTTCAAATGTATGGAAATTTCATACTGACTGATTGAAAAGCAAGTTTTGTAGATTTGTCTGGTAATAGGGAGGGGTTAATACATATTACCTTATTTATGCTTGACTAACAGATTTGACCCCAGTTGAATATAAGGCTTGACCTCATCAACCCTCAGAGTTTGGATTGGGCATGGTGCTATTTCTTTTATCGAATACTTGATCCCGATGGTTTACAATTTTTCATTACTTATCTCATTTTCAAATGTATGCAAATTGTTTTTTTTGGTAGGTATGTTAGCCTCATCAAAATCTTAAGTTGGTACAGAGTGAGTGTCTATTTTCTAAAATGCTGGAGAGATCCCTGCTATATGAGTTATGTTTATATGATCTATGGCATAATCTATACTTTCATGTGTTACTACACACAATTTCTTTACTACACACATAATCTTTCTCGTTACAAGTATCTAGCTTTATACCCAAGTTTACTGGACTCTCCTTCAGAGTACATATCTACTGGCCAAGTTTGAATGATAAAAATTGATAAGTGAAGTGTATAATGGACATCTTTATGTTTATTTGTGTTTAACATCTTTAATACAAGTCCACTTCATCTGCTTCTGTCTTTAGGCAGAACATTTAATATTACCATTCTCTTAGTTCAGCTTCAAACCGTTGTGAGCTGAGCCCCCTCCTCCACTACAGCATACCTCCCGTTGATGTTGGTGAAGTATATAAGAGGGGGGGGGGGCAGTTTCTGTTGCCTGTTGATTGTTGGCCTGTTGATTGTCAGCTATTATATCTGTATTGTTGTCTCATATTTTTGCTAAATCTGTGTCATAATTATTACCATGGTGATCTTCGTTTGAGTCACATCGATAAATAAAGAGATGATATGAGTATCAGGATGTTTCATTTGGCTGAGTAACAGAATGAGGATATATGCTAAATATATGAGTGTATACCAGACATAGTAATCTATGCTCTTTTCGAGAAATTGAATCTTGAATATTTTGTCATGTTGACTTGTCCTTCAAAGAAGATGGATGGCATGTCCATATATTAAAAACCAATGAAAGTCATTCTGTCTGGAAGATTTTATTCAGTAAGAAACATTTGTCTGATACAGGAGAAAAAATCTGGAACAATTTTGGTGAAAATATTTAGTTAAGATAAAAGGGTTAAGCTTTCTCATAGAGATTGATTTGTTCTTTTCATTGAAACAAATATAACATCTATGATCATTGATAATAGTTTATTGTTTACATCCTGATAAGATTACATAGTATTAGGTCATATTGATCACTTTTCTTTTGCATTTTTAACATTTCGCAGTAAGTAATAGGCATAATTCTGGAGTAACACAAGGTTTATACTGCATTTAAGGTAAAGTCCCCTCCCTTTCCTGGCGCTCCTCAAACTAGTGTTTTTAAATGTTTAGGTAAAGTTCCCCCTCTTTGTTCTCTATATTCTCAGCGATTATCATCAAGTATCAGGTTTTAGCAAGACCTTATTTGAACTTATTTTAATATATATCAGCAAAATGGCTAGGTGTCTATTTCCTTGTTTGGGTGATTCCTCAGGGTCTTGTTTTAACATTGTGAAAGTGGATATCCTGGTGGAATTAACCCTTTGGGGCCAGTTGTTATAATAATGGTATTATCTCCATAATTGCATTCCCTGGGTGAAGTTAACCTCTCGAGGCCCAAACTTAAGTAATGGATTTATAATATGGGCTTGGTGGCCAGGACTTTGTCAAATGAAAGCAGAGTATTTTTTTTTATTAATTTAGCAAGGATTTAAATGATACAGTCATATGATATATTTAATGATATTTTTTTCTCGTCAAAAATGAACATTTAAAACAGATGCTAATATTTACCTACCTTTCAGTTATTGTCTTGATCATACCTAGCTTATGCCTATATCTGTTTAGTAATGACAGGCACCAAAGGGTTAATCTGTGACTGTGGTTTACTCTGGCACCAAATGATTGTAAACATTTGAGAATGAAAGAGAGGTCTGGATAAATACTAGAATTGGCATAATATTTCCTCAGTTTCATGTCATTGTGGTCAGTGTTCATGCCAAATGGTCTTGTAAAGACAGAAATTTGCATGGGTTCAAATAGGTTCAGGTACACACTTCCATATTGTTTAGAAATGCAAGAAATACTAGATATAGTAATATTTGAGCAAGAGAATCAAATGCACCCCCCCCCCCCCTTACCCTTAAGTAACACACCTTTGCTGAATATAGAAATATAATATAGATTTAGGGGAGGGGGGCAGAGGCTCAATGCATGTTTATTTAATGTGATGTTTAGAGTGATTGAAATTCTTTGATTAGGATGGCATATCCATTAAGAAATGTCTTATTTGGAGTTATTGATTGGCACAACTGATTAAAACAGTGGTCAGTGCTTGTAGATATTTTTGCATGTGTTCATTACATATGTTTTCCAGGCAGTTGTTCCTGTTTGTTGCTTTGTTGATACCTAGAAATTGAAATACAAAATTAAATCTAAAAATGTCAGTCTTCTTTAACTGGGACTTATAACTCATTGAGAGACTTAATACTATATTCAAGAGTATGACTCATCTTGTCTCTGAAATAGAGCCTCGTCTACAGAGCTCGCCAATACCCTGACCCCAAGAAGATAACAAGATGATAGAGCATTTGGGACATGAAGCTCTCATTGAAAAGGGTTGCTAGCTGATAGGCTTCCAAGAAGACTAGTTCAACTTTTTTGTCAGAGAAATCCTAATTTAACCACAGTGTTGTTTCTTGATTAGTTCCAACACTCTGTCTTTGTTGATCAAACCAACAGGAAAGATATCCATGGAGTAAAGATATTTGTGGTAGATATTTCAAACAAACCTTACAAGAACAGAATTGCTGAAGAAACCTACTCCAGGATATGGGAGAAAACGATACACAATGTTTTCGGGTCAAATAGTTTGGTCGGCTGTTTAAGTGTGGACTAAGTGTTTGAGGATTAGAGGTTTAACATTTTCGTTGATAGTTGGATATACCACTAGGAACAAACACGTTTTGGATTTCTGGATTTCGTAGTTTTTCGATGTGATTAATTTAGACAGGTGAAGACATGAGGACTAAAACTGTAAGTAATTATTTTAAATCCCGATTAATAATCTAAAAATCAAGTATGGTGATGATGTTTACTTCATGAGGTACATAGCTATGTTAATGATCAAATAAATGTTACATCTGATCAGAAACAAGGTGCAAGCATTCTTACATGTACATCGTATGTTCATTGTTATCCTTTGCATCTCAAAAGAGATTATCAGAATAGATACAGTTCATACTTCTCACCCTTTTTATTATTATAAGACTGGGAAAGAAGGCGATGACTTGAATAATAAACCATGTGCAGGCCTGTAGCCAGGATTTGCCAAGGGGGGGGGGTTCATTTTTCAAAAATTTCCAGGGGGGTTCACATTTGACAATTTTGGCCCAAATATGGCTAAAATCACTTGAGAAGTGCTCAAAAGGTGAAAAACTGCATGATTTTGAAAGAATTTTTGGCTAGGGGGGGGGGGGGGGTGTTCGTCCGAACCCTGCGAACCCCCCCCCCTCCCCCTGGCTACGAGCCTGATGTGATCTTCTTTCGTTTTTTACTTTTGAGAAATATCAGAGCATATGAAGTTGCAGAACTGAAAGATATGATAAGTATGGGAGATGACATGTAGTTTATCAAGATCTTAGTTAGATGTGAATTGATGAGTGGATGAAAGATGTAACATCTATTAGTCAGTTATCTCTTATGAGATAGTTACATGAATAGTTACCTTACCTGTAAATGATTACCTCTACATTCGTTATTATTTTTTACGAAAAATCAGGAAAAAGATCACAGGATTCTACTCTACATTACATGTGTAAAATATAGCTTAGGTTGCTGTGTAAGATTGAATAAGTTATTGATGAGACTGTACTAATGAGACTGAGTCTTACAGACGGGAATGGACTGTGTAATATCAAAGATCATATTCGATTTCCAGTTTGACTTTCGATCAGCTTTATACCTTGGAAATCCAAGATTACATCAAGATGAGAGTCTGAGGATTCAGGCATATGGTTATCATCAACACCTTACTTTGAAAACAGCAACATGAAACTTACAGATTATGCCATTCATCATCATATGTGGTTAATATATTGTGTCATTATTAGCTACAGTTCTTTTTGTGACTAATGTATTTGTATGATGATGTCAATAGAAGTCATGTATTTTGCCATTGTAGTAAGCTTGCAACCCATTCCCCTTTCATTAGGATGTGCAGACTTATACAGAGTGTGGGAATAGATAGACAGCGGGGGGGGGGGGGGGTCTGCATACAAGTCTTTTAATAGCATATATTCAGTCTTTCATTAAGATCCTGTACCTATATTTTCGTAAATATGTGATACATCTGACAAAAAATGTAATTCTGATTTTGGAATAACTCTGAACTTTAGTGGTATATACTTTAAGTTTCTTGATTGTGCAGTAGAGTGTTCAATGGATCAATGTTTTTGGTCATCCTGTGCTAGATCATATTCAGTCTCCATTTCAGTCTTTGAAGACAGGCTAATTAACAGAGTCTTAAATCTGGAACTCACTTTAACTCCAATAAAATATTTGTTTTAAAAAACAGGCATGTTTCTGTTAGGTCAGGTTTCATCATAAAAAAGCAGTGATTTTTCTTGACAGTTTGCCATGTTGTCTTTTGTTGACAGACCATGTAAGAGGAGATTTATGTGAAACATAGCTTCTTAAAGTCACAATAATCTAAGAGATATTTTTGCTCTGGATCATATTTATCTTACAGCTCTCAAATTATCTAATTATCACTGATGGTGAACCATGTCATGTCATGTGCCTTAACACCACACATCCCTGTAGTCTTGCTACAAACCCTCCCCCATTACATTACGATTACACACCCACTCACAATATAGATCCATCAACTTGCAGCTTTAAATGTGAAAGCAGATGGGGAAGGGTCACAGAATTAATGCCAAAGGCAGGACTAGACTAGATACAAAAAGATTGAAAGGAACTGAGTTCTGTTATGGTATACTGTATATTGTTTTTTTGGCTCTCACTCTGGATTTACATTGCTTGGATTTCAATTCATGAAGAAATGAATAAATTATTGAGATGATTCTAAATTGATGTATAAATACTGACTTTGTTATTTGACAAGTTCAAACGATTTTATTTTCTGATCCAGACATGCCCTTCTCTTTGAAGGGCAATTCAGATCAAGTTCATTCATATACTTGTCAATTTAACAAAGAATACATTTCTTTTATTGAATTATAAGAGAATATCATTGAAACCGCAACATCTGTAAAAAGACAGCTCTATGTTAAAGAAACTTTGGTGGGTTATCATAGCTACAAATTGTTCTGCATCTATTCCTAGGTCTAATAGCTTAGAAATAACCTGGAAAAATGTTCAAGTCAAGAGGGGAGATAAAAGTCATATATCATAGCTTTAGAGAAGGATGTTCAGATTGTAGGAGATAGTATTGAGCATGATCTGGGATTCTTGCTTAGATATGCCGCATTTGGCATCTTGTACTATTCTTGCATCTTCAACTATTGCTATTTGAGACAAGAAGCCAGACTGGATAGGTAAAGGTTCAGGTCTTGAATTGATAAATAGACTAATACCTGAGAATTCAGAATGACAACAATATTATTACCTCCTGTGTTGAAGAGCTCTCAATTTGGGTACTGCTTTTTGACATCCCTGTTCTTTCCCATCAAAATATGCAGGGTCTGACTTTGGACACAACATTTCAGCACATATAACCACAATTTAGCTAAATTTTAGGATTAAGATCTTGCTCCCAGTCAAAAAATCATGTACAAAAATGCAGCCAATATCAGTGTTCTGATTGGCAGGTGTTCATATGTTTTCAAAGAAGAACATGGCAGGTTAAAGAAATTGGACAAAACGTGTTCATATCATCAAGAGATGTTCAAATAAGACTGGTGTTCAGATATGCAGGTTCACTGTATGTCAGAAATCATTTCATTTCCTAAAATATATATTGAAATGAGAATACACCATGGAATGTTACACACAGGGCACTTTAAGCCACCCGGATCCAGAGTCTGACCTTAGACAAGGTTTATTTCATATTTATCTCAGAATTATTTCCTGTGGTGAATTCCATAGTAAACATTTGAGTAATATCTGAGTATTAGAAAATCTCATACCATTTGCCAAAACCGACCTTGCCCTCAACATTTCTTCTTGAAGGAGTTTGATATCTTGGGAATTGGTTCCATACTGTGTTGATATTTTTTCTGATGTTTTTTTCTGAATGATCACAGTATAATCTGGCAGGACTCTGTTTGTTTAAGCAGTGGTTCTCTTATCACTGAGTGGGATTTAGGATTTAAAAACAGTTAAATAGGTTAATCAGCTTCCTATAATGTTTTATGTTTTGCACTGTACTTCCCAACTTTTCCCTGGTTTGTTATATGATGAAAAGAAAATAAGTAAATGTGCTCGCTCTTGTTATTTCATCACAAAGATTTCTAGGATTGAGTAATTCTTCATTTATATTTTTACATTGAACATATTTTATTTTAATTTCTCCAGTGTTCACCCAAGCATTCAATCACACCCTATGCAGACAGAGCCTGTGGGAAATATTGGGTGCGGCGCAAATGAGCGGAGGGTGCGGAGCTAACGGTCATTTTTGAATTTAAAATTGGGGTATTTCTGAAACTAAGCCGTTTTGGGACTTCAAATATACCAAGATATGTGTATTTGACACCAAATATCAATAAAATTGTGAAAATAGTAGCGCAATTCATTTTATAGCGACGCAGTATGCCTTAAACATTTCCCAGACCTATATATTTTTTGAGACTATCCTTTTAATACTGCGTCCCCAGCATTCATAAAAAATGGTGTTCAAGATACACTACCCATGCAAATTATTTTTGCATCTTGGAAGCCAGGCAGTATCTGTGTGATTTTATAAAAATTCGGAGCAGCTCCATAAACGTAGCTCCGCACCCAATATTTAGAGGGGGCTCATATCTGAAAAACATTTCCGAATTTTTATAAAATCACACTGATACTGCCTGGCTTCCAAGATGCAAAACTAATTTGTATAGATAGTGTACCTTGAACACCATTTTTTATGAATGCTGGGGACTCAGTATTAAAAGGATAATTTCAAAATATATAGGTCTGGGAAAGGTTTAAGGCACACTGCGTCGCTATAGAATGAATTGCGCTACTATTTTCACAATTTTATTGATATTTGGTGTCAAATACACATATCTTGGTATATTTGAAGTCCCAAAACGGCTTAGTTCCAGAAATATCCCAAATTTAAATTCAAAAATGACCGTTAGCTCCGCACCCTCCGCTCATTTGCTCCCCACCCAATATTTCCCACAGGCTCTGTCTGCATAGGGTGAATCATATTGGTATGGAATCTTGAGATATTTGCGAGGCTCAATACAATTTTTCGAAATGGGTTCAAAATGAGATTTTATTCACAATTCTGAAGAAAAATGCAATTTTCTATGATTTCTCATTTTCAAGGGGGTACAATAGGTTTTCAAATATTTTCAGTCTCATCAAAATCTCAAAAGTTGGGAGCACCTACTTCCCTTTATGCTTTGGAAATCATTACCTACGCATGGTATTGTGTTCAACTTTCCAGTATTATGATGGAGGTCCTGTCCTGATTTATTAACTCTCATAGTGATGACAAAAGAGGGTTAAACTACTTGAAAAGCCAAGTTGTATATAATACCACTTGTATAATTCCTAGTATGTTTAGCAAGTGCTTTGATAATTGATACCTTTGTGAATTGGGGGTTCTGAAAAATGTCTTGCTAGTAAACATTGAAATGTCAAAGTGTACATGGAGTCTCTAGATAGATATAAGAGCAATGTGAGAGATGATATTAGAATGAAGTTATTAATCATAGGATAAAATAGTTGCTATTTTTGTGTGTAGCAATCTTTCACTGTGATGAGCAAAATTGTCACAAAACTTTCCTAGTGCAGGCTCGGGGGGGGGGGGGGGTCGGGGTCAACTGAACTCCTTTGCCAAAGATTATTTCAGAAAAACACAGTTTTTCACCATCCTGAGCTCTTTTCAAGTGGCTTTGGGGCAAAGTTGTCAAATGTGAACCCTTGGAAGTTTTTGACAAGTGAACCCCTTTGCAAAAGCTGGCTACAGGCCTGTTGTGATTTACCTTACTTTAGCCCAGAAATGCATGCTTCACTGACTCCCTCCAACTGATTGTGATATATGTTTCATAATACTGTATAACATTCTATACTAATAACAATTTATGTTTATAATACTTTGGAATCAAAGTTAAAATTAAAAATTCAGTAATGAAAACATTATTTGAGAATTTAATTTTTTATGCTTTTATACACGGGGTGCCATCGAATAATTTTGGCAACGTACCGGAGAACGACATTTTACTAAGAAATGGCAATAATTTAGCACAATATATTTTTTAACTAGAGTTCTACTTTGATTTTGACGAAAGTAAGTATTCCATGCAATAACTATTTCATTCATGAGTTTGTAGGAATTCTGTTGGAACCCAGTTCTGATCAAGTACGAAGTTATTGAAATCGGCGCAGACGGACTTTACTCCGAAAGATGGTTTTTCGATTATAACTTTTCACAACAATTAAGTATAGACTTTTGAAAAAAGTACAGAATAGTCCTTATACTATTGAATAATTCCGTTATTTCTGATTCACACGACTCTGATTTGTTTAATTAAAAAAAAAGTTTTAAAAATATTACTTAGGAGCGTAACCGGAGCTGGGAACGTAACCGGAGCAGATCAGTTGAATTATATAATTTAAACAAATAAAATATATGATTTAAAGCATATATATTATTTACAAACACATATGAATGTTAAAATGAGCATTTATTACCCTTCACTTACAGGAAAATCAATGCATGGAAAAATATATAAATTTTCTAAAGATATATTTTTTGCACTTATATTTTAGAGTATCAAAAAATTCACTGATAGCTATTGCTTCAGTGGGAAGCTGGGAAGTAACACAAGGAGATACATGTATAGTACAAAGTTCTGTCAAACAAAGAAGAGGCAGTCATCAGTCGCATCGCTAATTAAAAGCAAATAGGCCTAATACAAAAGTGATGCCTTAAAATAGTTATTTTTTCATGAGTTAATAAATTCCTAAATTGTTCAGTGATTTTTTTTAATGTGATTGATCATGTTTGCCCTTTTCTTCCATGTTTTTCCACAATGGGGACATTCAAATACAACTTTTCCGTGGGTAATCCTTTTGTGTTTGTCCAGATATTCCTTGGTTTTAAAGGATCGTACTTGCATATCACTAAGTCCATTTTCTTGACATATGTCACAATAAAACTCAGTGTTTGCATGTGTCTTTTCGTGTCTGCGCAAACGTCTTTTAGATAGAAACTGTTTTGGGCATTTTGCACACACAAACATCTCATCTTGATCACTGGATCTATGTGCTATCGTCATATGTTCAATAAGATATTCCTTTCTTGTAAACGTTTTGTCACAGTTATAACACGTATATGGAACGAGGCATCCCGCTCCATGCCTACTCCTCATGTGTCGCTGCATGTTGTAATTTGTAGAAAAATGACTGCCACAGAAGTGACACACATGCGCCATACTGAAATTTAATTAAATACAAAAAGCCGTTTGTCAAGTTGAGCATTAGGAAATATTATATTCTTAAAAATGAATCCCCTTAGCGAAAGTTGCCTTTGTGCCTGATTACACTGTACAATTAACATGCTATGAACATGTATTCCTTGATAATTCCAAGGTAAGCAAGAGGTAAGGAATATATTTTTATTCCGAGTGACAGTATGACATTGACTGAAAGACATACATGTAATATGATATTTTTGAATTGGTGTAGCGCTGCGTGTCAATGTGATATTCTTTTATTCCATAAGATTTTGAGTGTAATAATTGAAATTGCACTGAATCGACTAAAACTCATACTGACTACGAATATGTACTATTGGAACGATTCGATGGCACAAGATTGGATAGAATCGTTCATATTAACTATTTTCTCTATTCATGTATTGTCATTTGCCTTCTTTAACAATTCAGGAAGATTTTACAGCATACACGAGTTACTCTACTTCAAGGTAAAGTAAGATTATTATAATACGTATTAGCCCTCGGAATAAAACCCCGCTTGTTGATTTCCCGCCAAATTGAACTATTTGACACGAAATACATTTTTCAATGATATAATACATTTAGCACATTATTAAAGCAAGAGTTTATCGAAACAAAGATGGATAACAACTGGTTTTGCATAAAACAATAAACGGGCACTCACTCAAACATCTTACGTTTATATGGAGGGGGGGGGGGTTTAGGTGAAGAATTTCAGAAAGCATATGTTGATTCGATTTGGTCGAGCACATGACAAGTACTTAACACACCTACGCTATATATAGTTCGTTGTATCCTAACTTTTTTAATAATCTAGCATTTAAATGCTTTTATTTCCCCTGAAAAAGAGAAGTTGTCTTAGAAGTATAATACATGTATGTATAAACAGTATATATATACGAAATTAGTATAACAGAGTGGTTTCTAATAGTTCGCTGAACAAATACAATGGGTGAAATCAAATGGAATTATTTGCTTACTACATTTAATCACTTCATTCTCCATACAATGATTCTTCTATGTTTGATAGCCTTTCTAAGGTAAGTGCACTTATGCATGGTAAATACCAAATTTAATTTTTCACAATGGATACATTTTTTTCTTTAAATAAAATGTAATAAATACGCATTCGAACAATCCCGTATGTTTTTAAATTAGTATATGTGCTTTCAATCATATATTTTAATTTTTTCGATTAAATAATTCAACTGATCTGCTCCGGTTACGTTCCCAGCTCCGGTTACGTTCCTAAGTAACATTTTTAAAACTTTTTTTTTAATTAAACAAATCAGAGTCGTGTGAATAAGAAATAACGGAATTATTCAAAAGTATAAGGACTATTCTGTACTTTTTTCAAAAGTCTATACTTAATTGTTGTGAAAAGTTATAATCGAAAAACCATCTTTCGGAGTAAAGTCCGTCTGCGCCGATTTCAATAACTTCGTACTTGATCAGAACTGGGTTCCAACAGAATTCCTACAAACTCATGAATGAAATAGTTATTGCATGGAATACTTACTTTCGTCAAAATCAAAGTAGAACTCTAGTTAAAAAATATATTGTGCTAAATTATTGCCATTTCTTAGTAAAATGTCGTTCTCCGGTACGTTGCCAAAATTATTCGATGGCACCCCGTGTTATATCCAGTTGGAATAGTAACAAGTCTATTTTTGTACTTGTATTCAAAGTTGTGTTATTTTAACAAAGTACTTTACATGGACTTATCACTATTCACCATTTATAATCCCCATTAATATATTAATTACATAAATGTTTATGTTGTTGCTATAGATACTTAACTGCATGTAAAATGTAACTTTACCATGTAAACCAACATGATATAAAAATAAACAAGGCAGTCCAAACAGTGCCTCAGTTGAAATTTTGTCGTAGTCTTGCACCAAGCCCCTTTATCTCTATCTACCACAATGTGTTAGAATGAGAGAAAGGGTACATTGACTACCTCCCATTGTTTAAGGAAGATCAGAGGCTCTTTACCAGTAGCCACCCTAATTTGACTGCCCTAATGTGAGTTTACATGGTAATATTACCAAGCTAGCCTAGTAACTAACAGGTGGTATTTACTGTGCTTGCAGGTTGTGGTGTGCTTTATACTAAGACCCCATTGACATCTCCATAGCATTGACCTCTGACCCTGTACCGCAATGCCCGCGGGCACGACTGCCCATCCCACACATGAAAATACACTCAATTATAATTTCCGTCAAGCTACCAAAGAGCCTGTGATAAGGAACGGAGACGAGTCCGCAGCTAGTATCTTGCAATCTGTAAAAGAACAGGTAATTCTTGTGTTCAATAATTAACGAAAGAAACTGTTATTCAACCAAGGGAAAAATCCAAAATTCAATATGATGCCTAGGTGTGGTAATTTGAATAGTGACAGTATAATATTCTACCCCTGCTGATTACAGTGCTCAAAGCTTATACAGATCTTATAAAAAGGGGTGCTATGGTAAATTAACACTCTACAATTTACTAGCTGCTGTGCCTTAAACTGTACTCTACCTAATTGATCATCTGTTATGAAAATGCTTAAGCATATTCATGTACTCTTCATGTTTTCGTTGCCTGTTTTATTTAAGTCAGTCTAATACAGAGCCAGAGAAAATAGCTCGAAGTGTTAGACAAACTATCTATTCATGAAGTTATACCTTAATTGCATGATTTAATCTCCTCTCTAATTATTCCCCTCCTTATATGTAACCCCCTCATCTATAACCCCCCCCCCTTACTCAAATACTCATAGCCTCTCCTCATTTGTAACAATCTCTTTACTGGTATTTGTAACATCTTCATCATTTGTCACCCCGACCCTCCTATTTTGTACCTCTCCTCATTTGTAACCTTTCCTAATATGTAACCTCCTCATTTGTTACCCATCCCCTTTTACACATTTCCTTATTTCTAACTCCCTCAGTTATAACCCCCCTTGAATTTTAGCCTCATTTGTAAGCATAGAATCATTTACCAAACCTCTATGGCCATTGGTGCTAATGAGATAAAGATACCTTAACAGCTGAGTTAAATACAATTAACAGTAACAAGGCTCATGTAATAGCTGCAGTTAGTCCACCAAATTCAATTAAATCCCAGGCAAAATGTCAACGGGCATATTTCCTCTTTGCTTAGAAAAGTGTTGAGAGATTAATTTGACTCAGAGATGGTTCATCAAAATCTGTATATGGGAAAACCTCTCTAATCTGAACACCTGCATTCATGGTCCAGGGGTGTTTCTAAGGATTAAACACCTGGTAATCTGAACACTAATTTTGCTAATCCCAGTTGCATTCAGATAAGACAGGTTTTACTGTAGTCAGTAATGTAGAAATCTCTCAATAATTGTGATTTACATTTGGGATTATCTGTTAATAAATATGAGGATAAAAGAAAACAATGGATAACCTGGACAGGCCATGCAGAAAACCCTTGCAGTAGTTAAATCTCAGGAAATCAAACTAAACATTGTCTTTTCAGAAGGTATATGAAAAAAGGGAAAGTTGCTTAGGTAACAGACAGAAAACAATTAAAACATGCACTTAGGTATATTTTTAAAGAGAATGGTATTTGATCCTATCCCTATTAGAGATTACCATATTTGATGCTTTTAAGGCTGGGTTGACATAGAAAGTTATAAAAAGTCATTATTGTGATAAATCCCAGTTTATTGCATTGATATGACTACTGAACTGTAATGATAAACTAACTTATTCATAGTAATTGCAGTATGTAACTAGTAACACTTCCTAGCTGTTACTTTTCAAGATTTATAGAAGTTGGTTTTTGGGATGATGAAAAAATTGTTTTATGTAAGTATTTGTGCATGATTACCCAATTGTTGTAGACTGATTGATTGGGGAATTCTTGAATCAATTTATAGTTGAATGCATAACAAGGCAAAATGAAGTCCTTTATTATTATTTTTTTATTGGCCTGTATGACTATTTGTCTGTGGCTATAGATAAGGCTGGTTCCCTGTCTTGTATGTAAACTACCCCCCCCCCCTCCCCCATTCCTACCATATATATTACTTCTGGTTTTAGATTTTGAGGGTAAAACTGGAGACTGCCATGAAACTAGCAGAATTTCTTGGATCTTCCCTCACTTTATGTTTGTCAGAGCCTTATGATTGAGAGATAGATGTGTGATGCAGACCATTTCATAGCAAAATTTATTGATCATCCCTTGTAATGTACCATTCCATCAATGAATTACCAGAATGTTGTCTGTGATTCCAGGAGGCCCAATTTGAGCAGCTGACGAGAGAACTTGAGGCAGAACGCCAGAGTGTCGCTAACCAACTTGAACGGGTAAGGAGCGATGTAACTCCATGTTCACATTAATGTTTCAATTTGATCTTAGATTCTACATACGTAAACATAAAAATGAATGGCTCTTCATCAAAAGACAGTTCCAATCATCTTCAAGCTTTTAAGTATATCTGTTTGTAAATTCCTTTCCCTGTCCATATGTTATACTCAACCAACCACCAAGATGCTAGATCAGTTCAAGTTTCAAAATAAAATTCTCATAGTTTTTAGTTTATGAATATCACATCTTATGAAATGTAAAATGCTTGAGGCTGAGTATAGCACTGCATAAGTTAAATAGCAGTAATGCTTTGTTTCTGAAATAATATGAATTAATGTTATATATTAGTTTATAATGAATACCTGTGCAAAGTGCTTCACTTAGTAGTATTTACTCATTTGCATCGTTATTGCATTTTTTCTTATTCTGTTTTTATTATCTAAATGAACGAAGTTTGATATGGATATAGTGAAGTCCTCTATCTGGCTATCTGTCAGTCCATGTATCTGTCCATCTAGGGGTCATTAACAGAAACTTCGTAAAGTTACGAATTCGTAAATCAGTTGTTGTAACCATGGATATAATGACGTCACAGTTAGCTAAGAGAACAATGGATTTTACGAATTCTTAACTTTACGAAGTTTCTGTTAATGGCCCCCTGGTGCATAACTAAAATTATTTTGTAATGTTTGAGAAATAATATATCGTTTAGGCAATACAAACATTATTCTGTGTGACAATCATTAATAGTTTACTAGAAAAAATTTATTAGAAAATAAATATATTGTTCATTGGGATCGTTCATTTTGTGTAGATATAACAAAAACAATTTTAAGATACCAATTTATTCTTCTTTTTGTTTCCTCTGAACACGCATTGTCTTTTATGGATAATTATTTAGATGCATCTGTAGAGATTGTATTATGCATCTAGTTATTGTATCATGTATTTATTTATTGTATCATGCATTTATTTATTGTAACATGCTTTTAAGGACAGGGAGGCAATGTTGTCCATATAGGTAATTGTCGGACTAATGACTGCATACAATTAGTGTCCGACAATTATCAACATGGACGACAATTATCTACATAGACGACATTGCCTCCCGGTACTCAAGTTATTACAGACACTTGGAAAAAAGAACATCAATGAAATGTGAAGAATCTCAAATTTGAGTTCTCAATAGTTCCTCGAAATTTATATTTGAATTCGCACAACTCCATATTCATTTATTTGATTGTCAGTTACTCAAAAATGAATTTTATCGAGACGTTATTTGTTCACTTTTTTAATCTTTTGTCAGTTGTAAATTGTTTTGTTTGTTTAATACTCATTATTTTTCATTAAATGTCATTTTTGTCACATTTCCTCTTATTTTATGTTATGTTACATCGGGTGGAGAAATACACAAACAGTTGTGTGATTCTGTATATGGGGAATATTAGTAGCATGAGGTTGCCTTTGAAAATGTCATCTTGTAATAAGCACATGCATTATTCTCCTAATAAAATGCACAAATCCTACACTCCCATCAAAAGTATGACAACTCAGTACCATATTAGATGTTAAAACCTCCATGTTTGAATTGAATTTGTTTTCCTCATTGACAGAAGTTAAGAAATAATTTTTAATAATTTGATGAATGCCTGAAAATTATTGTATATAAAAAGGCTATTAAAAATGGTATAATAGAGGAGTTAGGGTTGCCAACTTTTAGAAGGGAGTAAGGAAGACAGTAGATTTGAGAATTGTTAATATTAACATCTATGCATGTATTCAATAGATTGCAGACACACATTTCGCATTTATACTCTGCATTCCTTATGCCTCAGTCACATTTGATCTACGGCAACCAAACGTTGGCCGTAGCTTTCTAAAATCGGGAGAAATATGCAGCGTAAAATATAGGGATAAGCAGTACAATGTATCTATTGATTTTGTGAAGCTA
Source organism: Owenia fusiformis (assembly GCA_903813345.2). Classification (NCBI taxonomy): domain Eukaryota; kingdom Metazoa; phylum Annelida; class Polychaeta; order Sabellida; family Oweniidae; genus Owenia; species Owenia fusiformis. The sequence goes on along the minus strand of CAIIXF020000006.1, from coordinate 34,818,782 downwards.
CAGTGTCTGTACACCCGCCATAGGGCAAATGTGACTGAGGCTTAAGTATCACCTCCAAATGCTTATGGGCTATGGATCACATCATAAAAGAAATTGGCCATTTTGAGAAATGCATATGGTGGATTTTGCTAGGAGAATATGTTATGCTTTTTCCTGCATGTTTTGTGTGTATCATGTTTATTATTAATTCAGCATGGAGTTGTTTATTTATTTAGTTATATACACCCACGCTTAAGCATAGTCAAGACTAACCCAGCGGCGGAATTTTAATCGCTAAGCGGCCATTTTGAATTTTCCAGATCAAGGTTGGCAGTGATTCGGCGAGTATGAATAGCTACGATTATGACGATAGTTATCGGTAAGTACAAATAGTAGTCTCGCAGTTAATATTCTTTAGCGGTACATTGGGTTGTTTTTCAGTACGCCAGTGATAATGAAAGTATGGATAGCATAACTGAAACTAATGAATCTTTTCGGTGGAGGGGACAGAACGGTGGAGCCCCTACAGCTACATCGACCACCGAGTCATATTACGACTATGGTGAAGAAGGGGTGGATTTAAGCAATGCGGGCAACAATCAACTTGTAGATTCCTGCCTGTAAGTACGGAGTGGCAAGCTTGGTGCTCACAGTGACACCTATTGACTTGCGTGTTTATTCTCTCTAACACACACACACATATGTACTCATACATATGACACAAAAATCATTTCAAAATATCTTCTTCATTAATGATGGAATTGTCATGAATTTTCTCGAGTACCTAGAGAGTATATGAAACAGTCGTGTCCAGTTGCATTTGATGACAAAATGAACAGAAACAGGGTTTGATTTGTTGGCTCAGTTAAAGAGAGTGTCTATCTAGCACAACTAAGCACATCACATACCAGTTCAACAATAGCTTTTCTCTATGATCATAACCTACAATCAGTTGATGATAAAACCATGCATCTATTCTTAGCCCATAGCTAAAAACTCAAAATTAACCTAACACAAATTGCACTACATTTAATTCAGTCTTGCTCACAGGCTACAAAAAATGCCTTTACTTGTGGGAACCCATACATGGCCAAATTACCTTTTTGCATAGGATTTTGTTAGCTGTGCTGCTGACTGGGTTATTTTTCTTCTGGCTATTGCTAAAATATATATGAAAGTAATGATAGGTTTGATTGTAATTAAAGCATATTGTAGTCAAATTATATTACAAGTATGTCCCCTGTGTTGTTGATTGTATGAACTAAACTGGACTTACAAGATCACAATGGATGTAAGGATTACATATGTCTTAATTTTAAAAAATATGGATTAAAGGTTTAATTAAATTGAAATATTTGGTGAAAGGGAGATATGAGCATATTTCTGGATGGTTTATATGTCTTTGTTTAAATTGAAAATTCAAAATGAAGAATAAGAATCAGGATATTATATTGTAAAAAGCGTAGAATTTGGAATATCAGGAAATACATAGGAGGATGCAAATGTCACATATTTTGAACAACCCTATTTTGATAAATGAGAATAGGAAGATTGTTTGTGTTCTACAGAAATTCACATAAATCACCAGTTAGGATATTTTACCAAGCATTAGGTAAGATGATATATAGCCTTGAAAGAAAACCATCACTATGGTGATATTTTGATGCCATTTAGCATGAACAGGTGAGGATTTGAGATAATCAAAATAAACGGAGAAACGAGGCTTTTGATAATGTTCATATGCTATAAAGTTGGGTCCATATACTTCATTAGTTCTTTGGGAAGATTTAAATTAAAGGGGATTGTGGTGATTTATTTTCCTGGAGTTGTTTTGAGTCAATTGGATGTCTGGTATTTTTCAGAGTTTGTGTCACAGTGTTTTGTTTTTAGGCATAGGTCATGCTTCTACACAATGATTATTGTATCATGAGTTTCAATGCTGGGTTTCTGTATATCTCTTGCATAACAAGAAATGACATATTGAGGTCTAGTACATATAGAGTATATATCAAATTGGCCAAACGTTCATTATTCGATTTTTTTTAGAAATTAAAGCATATTTTAAGACAAGTAGCCGAGAATGAATTTATATTTTGAAACGACTGAACAATTGTGTTATTCTTGGAGCATTTCTTATATTTGAAAATCAAAAAATAACTGTCAGTTTTAAACAATTTTGACCCTGATGAACCAAGTCAAGAGCAGTACATATAACATGCATAAGTGTGTGGGAGGGCATTATACTGGTTACATGAAAGACTGTATAGAAAACAGTTGATAATTCAAGTTGTACTCTTAACATTAAACCAGGCAATAAATCAGTAGATGAAATGAGTAAAGTTGAAAGTTAAACCCAAATTGAAGTGGGTATATTGTACTTTAGTTGTTGTTTATGGCCATAGATATGTTCTTTTAAGATTCAGCTGCACAGATTGAACCATTTCTGAGCTATTTTTGAATATTGTCTTCTTCGTCCCATTTTGGAACTGTCTCTTCATTTTGTTTTCTTATCTTTTCAATATTGGTTTTGTATATTTCAGTGTAGTCATTCACTGTATCAAATGGTCTGCTTTATATGTTTTATTATAGAGGTGGCCTAAGGTTTACTATGGCTGTTTGTCAGGTTTTGCTTCACTGGTTTGGATAGAGTCCAAGGGGCCCTTATGAAGTGCTTATTGTCAGGGATAATTTCATGATCATTAAAACTTTGGTGGTAAGGTCACAGACGCTAACATTCAAATGCTGAATATGCTTCAGACTGGACAAAAAATTACTCAAATATAGTCAAATTATTTTTAAAACATTCAAAAGCAGTTTAGTTTGCGTAATAAGTCATTTCATAAAAAGCAAGGAGCTTAAAGCTTTGCAAGATCACACTGGGAGGACAAAATCATCTTCTTATCAGATTATTTGATCATTTCAACAATAAATAAGACATCATATTCTATAACATGTACTTAATCTGAGGAAAGCCACCTAGCCAAGCCAAGGATTCTATTTTTGAAGTTAATGCACCTTGACGTTTTGGATTATTTTCAATACATTATCTCCAAATGACAGTTGAACTGAGATGGGTGTGCTGGATAAGAAATAGTCAGTTTAAATTGGAAGTCTTTTTGGATATTTGATCGATCATCTCTCGAGCAATCAACGATAAAGTGAATTTTTCCTCATTTTGATCAAACTCTGGATGTAGCCAATTATCACTTTGTAGTTATTAAATGGGATTTGAAAAGAAGATAGCATATGTATGATGCTGGATGCATGGATTAGGTTTCAAATATTGCAATAAAATAGATGAAATATAGATTATATGATGTATCAACAGCATATGAATTAGTTGTTATCTAACACGCTTTGTGGATTATTTGAGAGGAAAAACGCTTCTTCTGTGAAATAAACATTATATTTTAACAATCCATACTTTGGGAAATAGCAATTTTTATGAGGAGGGACCTAAAAACGAAAAATTGACCCCTGTATATAATCATATAGTAGAAAATGACATTAGAATCAGGCATGGAGTTTGGACAAGGAAACGAGTCTCACCAGGTTCATCTGAAGAAACAAACTCAATATTTCACGACCCAGAGAATCGTGAAAAGGTAGGCATAGTTGGAGGGAGGGGGTCGCAGAAATAATGGACATTTCTCAACTGTCAAATTGATTTTGGATGAAACGTGGAATTTCTGATTTTATTTTATTAGCAGGACAGATTTTTCTTGTTTTCTAAAATGCTTTTTCATAATCAATTGTTATTTTTACATTTCATGATTTATGGTCTATGATTATATTTCTTTGTTTACACGACATACAGTACAATGTATGTATATATATTCACAACCTTTCGTCACATATCATTATTATTCATTTTTCATTTTTCATTGGTATATTTAAAGTCATTGTCACATTTCATTGTCATGTTTGATTATTGTATCTGTTGAACAATAACTTTATGTTATATTGTTTCACTGTGTTGAGTTACAAATGCCAGCCTCTGTGGCACATCCATTATGGTTCCATGTTAACCCGAACAGATTTTAGGAAGATAAAATTATAGCACTATCATTCCTGCATCAGTTTAAAGAACTTAAAATATGGGTTGTGAGTTTTAAGGTATTTTATATTTATTCAAAAAAGCATATGACTAAATGAAAGTTTTCATCACCTTATTTTTCAAAATCAATACTAATACAATTATTTGAATAAAATACTCTAGCCTTGAAATGGAAAAACATGTGTAGAGATTTGGGTTCAATAGTTTATCTAGGCCCCATTAGATTATATCACTTATAACATTGTTAAGTGAGTTAATAAAAGAGATATATATTGGCTATATCAAAAGGTGAATTCGGAGTGCTAATGTTGAACAGGAAAGTCTCATTTTTATGTCCTGTCATAAAACAGTGAAAGTTATTGAGGGTTAATGGTATAATATAGACATCTCACTCTGCAAAATAATGGACGATTTTGAGAAAAACAACTGGAGAATTTCAATTGCTTCCTGATAATGAAACTCTTTGTACATCATGGTTAAAATGATTTTTTGGTATATGCATCCATATTTATCCAAAGCAAGGGGCCTTAAGCAAATATCTATGTGATGTTTCTGATTGATAAATTCAATACTTTACAATGGAATTAACAATTTGAGGAGTAAAGATTATCTGATGTCTCATTTTGAACTGATTATTTCAATTTAATTCTATAATTAAACAAATGCAGAAACTGCATGTGGTAACAGATTGAAAAGATAGTTTCCGTGAAATGATAGGTGTGACAACATGTGCATGTCATGTTTCTGCCATTTTGCGCTTGATTTAATTAAATTAAAAGCAACATTTATCAAGTTTGTCAGCGTCAGGTGCTCTTGCTAGGATAATTGGTTCCCACAATTAGTGAAGAAATTATACGTTTTAATTTGTCTTTTATTTCGCCCAGAGGAGGTGAGAGAATTTCTAACTTAATATTTGAATCATTTGTGAGAGTTTTAAACTAGGTTCGAAACCATCATTGCCACAATTTGCAAGATTGGGAACCAGTCTTTGCATGGTTTCTTTATTCACCTACAAGTTTCCTTTTTGATATAAGAAAATCATGTTTACATTAAAGTTTATGGTTTATAAAATTTATTGTTAAGTTTCATTTATGAGGGAACAATCGTAAATGTTATCAGATATATTATATCCACACACTTTATGTCTTTCCTTATAATGATTGTTAAGTGGCCAACTACATATAAATTCAAATATATAAATCTTATATAATGTCTTACTGGTCGGCTCTGTGCCAGGTTTAGGTTATAAGTAGGTCCTTGACGGGTTATGTGCATGAATTATGTGCATGTAAATGCTATTCTGTTTACATCTTGGTTTATTTTTGAAACAATCATAATTCACGATTTGACCCTTAAGTCATTATTCAGATGTAACAATGTCATTCTAAGAATCGTCAGTTATTAATTGAACCCTTAAGAATGAGTTCACATTTTAAAAATTCAGTTTACACTTTACAGAATAGCTCGCTATATCATGAGCTGTATCTACATTTTATTCATCTTGGTGTAATATTTTGAATTATATTGGTTGAATTATATTGGTTAAATTTGATGAATTACATAAAACGTATTCACACACTCTCTGTCCCTTTTCATACCTACAGTATAGTACTGTATATGTATTCTATATTATAACTTGAGGCATCCATCTCTACAAAATCAATCTTGCTTTATTTGATTGCTGTCAAAGAATAGGATTACACCAATTTTATGTGTAGGATTTTATCATTAAATCTGTGACCTGTAAAACCAGTACCCTCTTCCCCCAAACACATTTTTCCTTCGGGGATTTAAATGCTGGGGTAGAGTTTGGAGTTAATATAGGGACAGACGAAGATACTCTACCATGATTATTACTATATGCTAGGGTGACACAAATTTTACATGCAGGATATTTTCATCAACATTCCTGCCTTAAAAAATCTGTAACCCCTCTCCCATATACACATTTGTTACTTTAGATATTGAGGAGGGGATGCCAGTACTAGTATACTGCTCTGTGATTTCTCTTATGTCTGTACATTCTGAAATTTGCTGCTACTGTATATTCAACCCATTGCACCATCTATTTATTATACACTATTATTTTCTATATACAACTTTGCTCATCAATTCAGTTCAAATGTTTGTTTTTGATCCATAGTTCTTGTTGAATTCATCAAGAGAATGTTAAAGATGATGTTTCAGTATATTGTTGCATATATATTGTTTCATTAGGAGCAGACAACGGGCAATTTTTGGTTGTTTTTATTTACCAAGATTTACTATTGTTAGAGGTATTATGTATTTGTTTCCATATCATGATATCCAATAATTTGGCCTGTTGTTTGAAATTCTAATGAAACCCCTGAAGTATGAACTTCAAACCTGTTTATACTTATGAAGTTCATAATATATATAATTGGAACCCAATTTAACACAAAAACAAACATTTCGTTTCTCTCTTACCTATGCACATTTTCTAACCTCTGTGTGAATACTATAAGGAAAGGGCAGTGGACGAATACGAACGAAACAAAGAAAACAACATCGACTACGTCCAACTACCAGAAAGTGACGGTGGTGCGTGGCGCTGTGCAACTTCAGGGCAATGGGCCCAATATGACCACGAGTTCCACTGGGTAATGTGTTACTCATAGAGAATGTCAGATCGCCCTAACAACAGAATGACGCATCCCACATATCCCGCATCCTTCATCCCTATATGTCCCTACCTTGAATCAAAAATATACAACCAAAGGAAAACTACAGGGTGTCACAAAAGAATCACACAGTGCAAGTCTGTCACCCTGTATTTTTCCATTTGTTTGTTCACATATATCTTATGCACACCCTATACCTTCACACTATATGCAATTTACCTAAAGTATGTCTCTTGTATTGTAGGTACTATTTTCCTTATCCTGTTTGCTTTAACTATCTCAGTATATCTGCTTTTCTAACAACAATACTATTTAACATTTCCCTGTTTCTTTTTAATATGCAATCCAACAATAATGATATGATAGCTGATATGATAGTTGATATGATAATAATGATATGATAGTTGATATGATAATAATGATATGATAGTTGATATGATAACTAATACACTTTACCTATTTAAGACTTATTATGGTTTAAAATTTTAAAAGCATTAGCTAGTATGTATTTGCTTATCCCAAGAGCCATTATATTTTGTTGCTCTGATTTAGCCGATTGTACATTAAATCCTGAAATGTAGCTAGCTATATAATCTTTCATATGAAATTGAGATAAACGTATAGCATGTAGCATAATGTTAAGTAGCTAATATACATGAACATTCATGTATGTGGAAAATTGTATGGTAATGGCTCAATTACCATGTCTAACCCCAAATACTAGATACAAGATAAGTAAATGATATTTTCTGATACAATGGTACTGTTTATTGAGTGAAATTGATATTCATGTGTTTGAATAATGTTAAATATTTCATGCTCCAAAGTTCAAGTTTAATTTACATTTTCCGTTATTTACAAATGGCCAGAGATAAAATTTGACTGATTGATCAAATTAATATTTGGTACTTGAAACTAATCAGGAATCAATGCATAGTTCAAGTTGCGACTGTTAAAAAAATTTATTCACTTTTTATTAGTTACGCCAGTTTTAAATAGTAGTCATGAAAGTCCAGATATGTGATTGGACTTGAGTTGACCATATTTGAAAAGATACATTTTATGATAAAATGAGTGAATTTATTCATCCTCAAAAAGTGTACCCATCAGTCGACATTGTCTATGTTATAAATAATTGTGAATTGAAATTGTGATCCAAAGTCTACAATACAGCCTTTATATGCATAATGAGCTATTTCATCTCAGTTTAAAAAACATATGGAAGAACGATATAAACACACAAAAGGAAAAATGTGTGTTGTATGTATATGCTGTATTTATAACTACACTGTATTTATATTTTAATACATATACTGAGAAAAACTATCTTCATGAGTTATTTGTAGGTTATCATAATGTAGATACTAAAAAGCTTTCGATGATAATATGCTTATGTAAATGCATGTAAAAGTTTGTTAATTATTATTTAATCTAATCCCTCCATAATTCACTTCCCATAAATACAAATAAAATACAAATAGACTTGGGTGGCACTTGAAACCACAGGTGCAGCAAAATGTGTCAATATGAATAGCTTAGTTTTATGTTAACATGTTAACGTCATTAACACTATTATCATCTTTGTCAGAATAAAATGTGATTTGGAATAAACTTTATTGGTGCTCCTTCTAAATATAATTTAACTTACACTCCTCATCCTGAGTAAAAAATTAAAGTTTAAAATCAATTGCACTCAGATGAAAATTTAGAGAGAATGTTTTATCCAGTTTTAGGTTCAAATTAGTTAATCTCAATAGTATTTTTCAATCAGTTTCAAAAACAAGATTCAAAATGTTGACAGTTAGTTCTAAATGTGGAGTAGAATGATTCTAATGATCAATATTTCATCACTCTACCACAGACATAACATAAGTTTATTGTGAATGCATGTTTAGTGTTTGTTCATTTTGGCAAGTTTAAATGTGTACTTGTAAAAATATAATATGCAATGCAATATATCATGATTCAGTCCATAGCTATGTGTTAAACTATATCCCAGTGTTATACTTGGCATGCTAGCTAACAACATAGAATTGTGTTGACATTTTAAAAGAATATAAATTTGAATATTTTGGAATATTTGGAAAATAATAACTTTTGTTTTTACTTACAGAAGAGTTCTACAAGAAAGAGGTTTAATGGGGTAAGCTTGATATCTTTTTCTTATTTTTTTAAATAAGTCGTGAGAAAAATATGATGATAAGTAAAACAGTGGAATCATCGATGATTAAAGTTATCAGGCTTGATTTTAGTGATGTTCGATTTTTTCTCAACATGTTTCTCAATCCTTTCTCTATATGTTTTTGTTAAATCCTCAATCTTTCATCCTTTTAACAGTGGGCTAAAAAAATTAACAGGGTGGCATCAAGTTTTAAAATTTTCAGCACGTTCAACATTTGGTTCTCTCATAATAAGGAGATCACTAGTTTTGTTTGGAAACATCAGAAATTTGAATTATTTCAAATTCAAAAATTGATCGATAGTTCTATTCAGTCAGTTTGTTATACTAAAATACATTGACCTTTGTTATGTTTTGAATGCTTTAAATCTGTCAGACCTTTATGTTTACCTAAAATAGGTTATTGTATTGACAAGTACATAATATTGACAGGTTGCGCTGTCAGACAATTAATAATCAATGCAATACAAGTAATTGCAAATGTGCTTTTAAATGATAAAGTAACATTTTTACTATATGATGAAATTCTCGTATAAGGTTTAGAGAAATACATGCAATAGACATGAATAATATAATTTTTTCTTTATGGTTGCCTCTTAGCCATTAGAAATCACTATTATTGTTGTTGTTGGCACTGGACTTGTAGAACTATGTCCTTCTAGGAGAATGAGAGACATCTGTACTTTACATGACGTTGCTTCTTTTTCCTTGCAGAGATGACCAACAGAATGACCAATACCCTGATGAAGGTCCACCCCTCCCTCCTCCCAGCAGCGAACATTACCGCACAGCAACCTATTCCACAAGAACCATGAATGGCCCCAACGGGACAGCCACTCAATACGAGAGATACGGGGATGTTGGCCCAGAATCTCCTAACATGTCTTACCTTTCTATACAAAGTGACCAACCAGCAGAGCAACAAAGAGTAAGATTTCATCATTGATTTGCAGAATTATAATAATTCCTTATTCCACTATACTACTGGTCTCCCAGGGAAATATGAAGGAATAAAAATCATATTGAATCGTATTACATGAAAAAATCGTATTGTCCCTGGGAGAAAATCGTATTGGAGCGTATTACATGAAAAAATCTTCTTGTCCCCGGGAAAAAATCGTATTGGAACGTTTTAACCTATTTTTGGTTTCCCGGTTATTTTTAACCTTGACTAATTGATAAAAGCATTATCCAAATGTAACATTTTAGAGAAAAGTATTATGGAATAAATAGGTTATTTCTGGTTGGGATTGAATATGGGTTTTATTCCTAGGAAAATATGATATTGACCTTGAGCAATATGATATTGACACTCGGTCAATATGTGTCAATATCATATTGTCCCTCGGAATAAAACCCATATTCAATCCCTCCCAGTAAATAACCTATATGTATTGACTTATATCAGTCTGTCATCTAGTATATTTAAATAATTGACCTCTCTGGCTAGTCTATTGCAATGTGAATACTCATCTGAAAAATATGTTATTGAAAAATAGTATCTAAAGGTGACCGGCTGTAATGTGACATTTCTGCAAAAATATATGACATTCTAGGCAAAAATAATGTGTTGATGGATTGCTGGGATAATTCTCAGTAAAATAACCACTGTAAATGGAAAAAAATATGAAATCTTAAGATCTCAATTCACTAAACATAAGAGAATGAATTATATCGCTGAAGGTTCAATTGGCAAGTAAGAAATACATGAATCAATGAATTCCTTTTCAATGTTACAGGTCACAAAAGTAACAAAAGTTGTAACAACACGTCACATAACACAGTCCGGAGATGTCCCGCAGAATGACCAGTTGGACAATTATGCAACGTACAGTTCATTGAGGTCTTCATCACAAGCTGAGGATCCACCTCCGCTGCGGCCCGCCCAGGGGCCCCCTACCCCCACAAGGTTTACGAACAACCATGACTTCACTTATAACAGCCATAATTATGAAAACTACTATCCTAGCCTTAGGTAGCTTGGCTTTCTATCTTGCAATGCGGCTCATTGTAGAACACTCTCACTTCACACTCTGACATTTTTGACCTTAACTTGTATTATGATATCATTGTGATGTCATATTGATATCAGTGTGATGTCATAATATTATCATTGTGAAGTCATCATGTATTTGTGTAAATATATGGAGGAAAGGATGTGATTTTCAATTTTTGGAGAACATGGTTTTTAGGGAGGGGGTAAACTGTTGAGAGTGTTCTATTAAAGAGCCAAGGGAAAAACATCAGCTTTCAATATTTGATATAAGAATCTAAAAAATGAAATATGACTTGATTATATGATCTTATACCCCTTTATGTGATCTGTTCTCAGCTCATTCAGATTTCTAGATTTCTCCCTTGATGTGTTATACCTTTATCTTTCACTGAAATGTTTTGTCCCCCTCTGTATAGTAGAGCACACAGTCTATAGAATTGGAAAAAGAAATTTCCCTCTCTTTTACATCACCAGTCTTGACTGTGTAATAGACTATTAATATAAGTACTGTGTGTTTCTCACGTTAAAAGATCAAATTAATTTAAATACAAATGTTTCTGAAATTCTTTTCTTTATCCTCTGATTTATGAAGTTGATGTAACCCTGTGCTTTTTCTTTCGGTGTGTCTTTGTGTAACAAACACTTTCAATTTATCACTTTTTCAAATATGAATTTATTTTGAATATTTGACATTTAATACATGTTTGTGCATGCTATGTTGATTTCTCTCAAGTTTTGTAGGTTCTTATTTACAGCCTCATGGCCATGAAAAGGTTTATTTTAACTTTTAGATATTATGAATTATTTTTTGCTTTTTGAGTGTTTAATTTTTCTCATTTGAAATTCAGTCTCTTTTAATTTATTCGTAACTAGAGATCTAACGATCTAAGATTGCAAGCAATCTTACGGAGGCCCTATATTCGTTTCTGAACATTCAAAGGCCAGCCAAAGGTCAAATCTCTAATACAAGGTCATATATGAACTCCAGACAACTTGTAGATGATTTTTAAAAAGGTTTGGTCGAATTAATACAAGTTGAAATTTGACCTTGAAAAATTCCGAAATTTGACCTTTTTTCAGTTTTTGAGCTATAATATCTCAAAACTGGAGCCAAATTTTAATAGATAATCAATTGCTAATATGTGTAGAACCTTTAGTAGAGGAATATATATTCTGACTTTCATTTAAAAATATTGATTTGTAGTCTCCAATTTTGAGAAACTTAGAAAACACAGTTTGTGATTTCGTTTGATGACCTTGACCTTTGACCTTGCAAATTTTACTTTTTTAGCCCTCAGAAGGTCTTTTGTGAATAAATATACCTAAATTTGAATCCAGAAAATCGATTTGAAAAATCAACTTTTTTGACCTTTCGGAGGTCACTGAAGGTCAACCAAAGGTCAAAGGTCAAAAGTAAGGTTAGATTTGGAATCCTGAGAACTTGTAGATGAGTTTTAAAAAAAAAATTGGTCAATTTGAAGCAAGTTGAAATTTAGTCTTGAAAAGTTTCGAAATTTGACCTTTTTTCAGTTTTTGAGTTCCAATATCTCAAAACTGGTACACAATTTTAATAAATAGTCAATTGCTAATATGTGTAGAACCTCTAGAGGAATATATCGAAGGTCACAGAAGGTCAAGTAAAGGTCAAAGGTCAAATCTGAGGTCAAATTTGAACTCCTGAGACGTTGTAGATGCTTTTTAAAAAAAAATTGGTCAATTTGAAGCAAGTTGAAATTTGACCTTCAAAATTTTCGAAATTTGACCTTTTTTCAGTTCTTGAGCTCTTATATCTCAAAACTGGTGCAAAATTTTAATAGATGGTCAATTGCTAATATGTGTATTACCTTTAGAGGAATATATATCCTGACTTTCAACCAAAAATATTGATTTGTAGTCTCGAATTTTGAGAAACTTAGATAGCACAGTTTGTTATCTAATTTGATGACCTTGACCTTTGACCTTGAAAATTTTACTTTTTCAGAGCTCAGTATGTCCTTTGTGATGAAGCTGACTTAAATTTGAATCCAAAAAATCAATTTGAAAAATCAACTTTTTTGACCTTTCGAAGGTCACAGAAGGTCAACTAAAGGTCAAAGGTCAAATCTGAGGTCAGATTTGAACTCCTGAGACTTTGTAGATGCTTTTTAAAAAAAAATTTGGTCAAATTGAAGCAAGTTGAAAAATGACCTTTTTTGACCGTTTTTTGACGTCAAATATCTCAAAATGTAGGCAAAATTCGTCCAGACGGCAAAAGGCTAACACTAATAGAATACTAATATCTATCTCTATGCAAAAAATCAGCCAAAAATGTTGAAGTCTAGTGTCAGGCCTTGAGAAACTTAAAAAAACTTAGATTTGACCTAGATTTTGACCTTTGACCTTGACCTAGATAAAAATTCCTTTCCCACCAAGTTCAGCCAAGGTCCCTAGTAGGATTATGTAGTAGCTAGTTGAAAGCTAGTTGGAAGTAGGAGAAAAAGAGGGAGGAAGAATAAACAATAATAAAGAATAATAATATCTACAAAATTAATAGGAGGCCCCCCGTTGGGGCCTCCTAATAATTTAAATGTTACAATGTTCAAATCAAAATTTACTGCAACATATAGCTTTCTTAACATCACATATTTAGGCTATTTTTTAAAACTATTTTCAGAATATATCTATGGATTAAAAAACAATTTCAATCATAATTTTTCTATGGATTTTAAACAATTTAAAAATATTTTTTTCAAAACACATTTAATTAACACATAAGGATTTCCATTGGATATCATCACTAATAGTGGCTTTGTAAATCTGGTAAAAGGGTCTGTTAAACTCAAGCTTGGGATAAGGATCATTAATAAACACATCATACATCATGAAACTGGCAATGTTAGTTAAGTATTCAAGCAGGTATTTGGGAAGTTTCTGCTTCTTAAAACATGTAATTATCACATATAACTTAGAGCTTCACAAAGTCTGATTGGTGTATAACCAGCCAATCAAAATCATTCGATAAGTTATATGTTGTAATATTATGTCACCATACTGTATTATGACAACTTATTATCACTGAAACTTTTTTCACTTTTTTGATTTTAGTTGATTCAGGTTCATAATTTTGGATTGAAACACTGCAGGTTATGTTAGCTTTATGTGTTGTATATGTGAGATTGTGTCTTATTGTCATACTTGAATATAAGCTTACGCATAGATTTATGTGCCTGTTGACAGTTAGTAACTGATTCAATTTATAGATTGTATGTTATTAATTGATATAAAGTTAAATAATAACCCAAAGTCAACTCAAGTTCAAAAGAACTAACTAATTGAAATTAGATTCAAATTATTAAAAAATTGATATTTCAGTTGTAATGTTCATTATGTTTTTACAGAGAAAATGAATATAACAGAGACCCCTATATTCAGCAACAGGAAACATATACCACTAATGATGATAGGTATATCCCCCAGCCAGATGATAGGTATGCCCCACGCATGGCTGATGACAGATATGCCCCACAGGTAGCTGAAGATAGTTTTGTACCCAATGAAGATCCATACAGTTTTAAAAAGACTACAACTACTACGACGACGATCCTTGCTGACCAGAAGTACAGGGACCAAAGCCAGTACCCCGAGGACCCCTACAGTTCACAGCCTAACGACTCCTTCAGTAATCCTCCTGATGATCGCTACCCTGATGACAGTCGCTATGGCAACCCTCCTTCATCAGCTTTCAGAACACAGTCACCTACAGAACCCCGTTATGGTAGCCAGACAGATGATCGCTATGGTAACCCCCCTACATCAGCGTTTAGAACGCAGTCACCAACAGAGCCTCGTTATGGCAGTCAATCAGATGATCGCTATGGTAACCCTCCTACTGATGTATACGGCAATGGCCCTGACAACCGTTACCCTAATGATCGCTATGACGGCATAGATCTTGACAAGTACAATAGACAACAGACTCCTTCCCCAGCAGGGGGTAGTGACAGATTTGGGGGACCCCCAGGATATACAGAACGGGCAGACTATAACTCCCTACAGAGGTCCCCAGGGGGCAGACCCCTTTATGATGATGAACCCCCAAGACCAGCCTATCCTGAGGGAATACCCCAGGTCCAGGAAGGCCTCGTTGGAGGGCCTGACTTTGACCCCAGAAGGTCACCCTCAGTGGACAGTGCAACTAGAGGTATGAGACCCTTATAGCTAAAGTGTGTTAATTACTTTTAATTCTGAGCCCTTTTTACTTGGGTGTCTATTACATGTGTCTTATTATCAAACACAAAAACTTGTGACACACAGGAAAATGTTCACGGTTTAGTTACTCACAAGTAGAAATGTTCTCATATCAGAAAATCTATCACTGGAAATTTTCAGAATTCCTAATTTACATTTGAGAAAACAATGGCCACCCTGTTGAAAATGTGAACATGCCACCCAGAAAAATTAGATGCAAACTTGTTGATAATCAGAGAATTACTCTACCCCATTGAAAATCTGTTTTTACCCTCCAAGATTGTGAAAATTGAGATATTCCAACAAAATCAGTTACATTTAGAATTTGACACCCTCTTGAGAAAAAATCCAGAGGAGATCACCGTAATATGTATGTTGTTTCAGAAATGAGATGGCGGGATCCTGACCTACCTGAAGTGATCGAGTTCCTGAGCCATCCTAATGATGCAATAAAGTCAAATGCCGCAGCCTACCTGCAGCATCTAACCTTCCATGATGATGATGTTAAGGCTAAAACCAGGTACGTACACAAATAACCATATGTCTTCTGCTGGCATTGGTCAAAATGTTAGATTTCGAAACCCTTTCAGGGATTGACAAATAAACTAAGCCATTCAGTACCAAAACAACAGTTTTAGAGTCAAAATGGTCGTGTTTGGAAGACCACAAATTGTGTGTGCTTGGGAATAAATTGAAAGAAGAAAATGTATTCACATCATTTAAAAGTGAACTTTCTTATGTACTATGTTTAATGTGTTCTAGTTCACTAGGGGGGATTCCAGTCCTTGTTGAGCTGCTAGAGATATCAGAAGTTCATAGAAATGAAAATGTGATACTTATGCATTATGTTTAATGTGTTCTAGGTCACTAGGGGGTATTCCAGTCCTTGTTGAGCTGCTAGAGATATCAGAAGTTCATAGAAATGAAAATGTGATACTTATGCATTATGTTTAATGTGTTTTAGGTCACTAGGGGGAATTCCAGTCCTTGTTGAGCTGCTAAGCCATGAGATACCAGAAGTTCATAGAAATGCCAGTGGGGCTCTCAGGAATCTGTCCTATGGTAAACCAAATGAGGAAAATAAGGTAGGTAGCAATGTGACCTCATTGTGCTATCATTAAAGTAGTATCTTTACATACAATGCAAATGTTGATTTTTTCTTAATTTCTGGGCAAAATATAATACTAGCCAATCCTGAAATCATAAGGCTGTTTAGGTTTCATATTATTAATTTGAAATTCACCTTTCTGTTTGGATCTCCCTTTTATTGCTATTTCAAATATAGAACATACAAATATCCAACACACCTAATATAAGAAAAACTGATGGAATGGCGGCAACACCTCACAAATTCATGAAATATATAACCTTGTATAAGATTACAGATTCTCAATAAAAGTATAAAGCAGAGATTTTGTCCTTTGTTTTTCAGAAAGCTATTAACAACGCTGGGGGTCTACCAGCTTTGGTTCATTTACTGATGAAGTCAGTTGACAATGATGTCAGAGAGCTTGTCACTGGCATTCTTTGGAACATGTCTTCAAGTCCAGTAAGTATTCAGTTATCTGGATGAGATGCAAGTCATGTCAGATGTATCAGGAACCAGTTAGGGGCTAGCTGAATTTTCAGCCATTGGAGAATACAAAACAACTGATCTGAATAAAATAAGTTGATAGAATTGAGAAAAGTCCATTAAATCCAAAAGTTAATAAAACAAAAACAAAATATGACAATTTACAATAGCAATCAAAATTTACTAACCACATGGTATTTATTTCAGACCCTGAAGAAGCCCATAATAGATGAGGCCTTGGCTCCCCTAGTGAGGCACGTGTTGATCCCATACTCTGGGTGGGACCAGAACATGGACCCCAATCAACCCCCCAGGGATATTCACAACTGGTCAACTGTGTTCAGAAATACAACAGGAATTCTGAGGTTTGTATATTTGAATTACTGGTTTGGAAGTGAAACAATGTTTAGGGCTGGATAGTTTATTCATTTTACAAAAATCAAATAAAGGTCACTTTTATCAGAATTTTTGATTCATGAAATAATTCCAATTATTTTAACTATATACCACTACATGAACAATCGAAGGCCTCATAAAATGTCATAGAGTAGCAGAACTTGAACATAAAGTCGTTAATGGTTAAATTGGCAGGTCTCCTAAATTCCCATCAGAATGATAATTAAAGAGATATCAAATTTTTATATGAAAGGGTATATCTTTGATTTGCGACAGTTTCCCTATCTCTGTATAAATCACACATTATTTAAACAAAATATTTTGCACTTCAGGAACATCAGTTCAGCAGATGAGTATGCCAGAAAGAAATTACGAGAGTGTGAAGGGCTCGTAGATGCTCTACTACATATTGTAAAAGCTGCTATCGGGAAGAACGACATTGATAACAAGTCTGTAGAGAACTGTGTATGTGTCTTAAGAAACCTGTGTTATGCGTGTCAGGAAGTTTCAGATAAGAAGTATCTTGCAAAGAAAGCTCAAGCCCAACAGAATGATGCAGGTAAGAGGATGGTTGAATGTGTTAGGGACCTTTAATGGGAAGATTGGTGTATCAATAGATTTTTCCAATTAGACGTGCCATTAGACCTGCCATCTTTGCAACAACAAAGAAGCATGAACAGTTTGCTACAGAGAACCTATGACATCATCAGTCTTGCCAATATATGCTAATCTTTGATGTTGCAAAAGGGGTGGGGATTATTGAAAAAGATCTTTCCATCCCTAAACCTCATCATCTCACAATGGTAGAGATCTGTAATGAGGATAGGGAGAGCTTGAAATAGAGTTACTTTTACAATATTATCCAACCATTCAAGTTCTGTCATTGATGCAGCATTGCACATTAAATATTCAAAATGATAAACATTCAAATCGCAATATTCAATTTAATTCAAATTATTATTTTGTTGAGATTTATTCTTTATGACCTTACATGGAGTATAAAATTTGTTCATTTTACAACATAATTTTTCAGAAAATCCTGGCTGTTTCGGAGGAAGTAAGAAAAATAAAAAGCCAGCAAATGAATCTAAAAACCAGAATAGTCCACAAAAGTAAGTCAAAAATCTATGATTATTTTTTGAGTAAATATTATATAATCTAACCATTTCTTGATTGTAGATTCAATGTCTTAGAAAATGTCAAGTTGAAAGACTTGTTGAAATCAGTATAAAATGTAAGATTTAACTCATTTAAAATCATAATATCTCCAGGAGCTCAAATGTCTTCGCTCCACTTTCAGTAGTATACCTAATGTTGACCCCAACCAAGGTATGGGATTGCTATGGAGACCAGATGTCGTACATGTGTACCTCCCACTTTTATCTGACTGCTCCAATCCCGAGACTTTAGAAGCTGCTGCGGGAGCCATTCAGAATTTGGCAGCCTGCGAATGGCAGGTTTGTACAGGTTTTCCCTGAAGACTCATTTAAATGGTTAAACAATTTACAATTCTTGGACAATGTATTCTGCAAATATATTTTGATTTCTGAAAATCAGTTTGCATGTTGCTAAATATTACAAGTCTGTTGTACAATTGAAATGTAGAAAATGAAATATTTTCAACAGTCACCCCTGGTCTGTTAAAAATTCATTCATCATCGCCCAACTGATTGATAATTAAGCAGCACACTGTCACAACTATACACTGATCAGTTAATTTATATTCCCCTCTTTAAAAACAACCAACCTTTTATCGCCTATAGCCTTCAATTGATATCCGAGCTGCCGTAAGAAAAGAGAAAGGATTGCCAATTATTGTTGAGCTGCTAGGTCTGGACAACGACCGTGTAGTCCGCGCTGCAGCCACTGCTCTCCGCAACCTTGCCATCGACACTAGGAACAAAGAACTAATAGGTAGGGTTACCATCAGCATCTGTAACAATCGTTACACTTTTGTCATTACATCCAGGTGTTATTTGTTCATATAATTGCCTTGTTAAAATTTAAGGTCCATACAAGCAACTTAAAAAATGCTTTGGCTTTATTATTTAATGGAACACTTGGTGAAATTGGCCCTAGGGGTACGAAAGGTGATACTGGATTGATTGGAATACCTGGCGATAAGGGTGACATTGGCCCTGGTGGTCGACTCTAAGTGTATGCTATACTTATACTTATTTTGTAGGAAAATATGCGATGCAACAACTGGTGATAAAGCTTCCCCATCCCCAAGAAAACAAATCACCAGAGCAACTTCCGTCAAATGAGACAATTTCAGCCATCATAGCTACATTGTATGAAGTCATCAAGAAAAGTTCTGAATTCGCCATGTAAGTTAAAGTTGACATGTCAAACAATAAGAATTTGTAAAGATTTTTGTTTGATGCTATCAGTCTGCCACTGAGTAAAATTGCAAAGTAGACATTTCCCTGGTGTGTGCTGATTATTTTATTCTTCTAAGACAGAAAAAGTATAAACAAATCATATGTTATTGAGAATAGCATGCAGATTTTATGTTCAGTTCCCAGTGATCTCCCAAGGATTTTTTCTCAGGTGGGTGCAAAATTCTCATTTTCACAAATCAGACCAAAATTGGTCAAAATATGCAAATTTTTCATGGTTTTTATTTACCTTTTCAAGTGGGTGCAAATAGATTTTCAAAATCTCAGGTGGATGCTGCGCCCACTTGTTGTAATGCTGGGGAGATCACTGGTTCCATTGATTTAAGAATTAAATTCTGATTTTGATATTTGTTCTTTCTTTACTTCAATTCAGATTTGGTCCCATTGAAATCATATTGAAATAGTAACCACTCTGCCATCTATATATGATTCCTATACCTTCAATCCCCTTCATATATAGACTTTAAATAAACTGAACTTCAATATAGAGGTCAGTTGAGTAGACTGGGGTAACCAACTGCCAGGACTTAACATGTAGACTAACATACTGATGTATTGCACACAAATGTGTAATGTCCCACGGTTGAGTGTTCCACAACTTGTTTAAAAGCATATGAATATGAATGTCTGTATGAGAGTTAAAGATAATTCTTATGTAGACTCCTTCAAAGAGGCATTCCTGGGTCTGTCTTTTCTTTATATGACTTGAATATTGGATATATACCCCAGTGTTACTACCATACCTTCATTGGTGGTAATATAAACAAAGTACAATAATACCTACCTTCATGTGTTGCACTTAGGCCAACAATAATAAATTGTTTGTTTTGTTGTATCTTCAGGTCAATTGTAGAGAAGGAAGGAGTGGTTAGGTTACATCATATAGCAACTAGCAACAAATATACTAATAAAGTGAACAAGTTCGCAGCAACAGTAAGTAGCATTGGAGAATTGGTACAGCCCCTTTATATATGAAAATAAGTACAGCCTTTTATGTGGCTCAAATGGATACATTCCCTTTACATATGAAATAGGTACAGCCTTTTATGTGCCTCAAATGGCTACATTCCCTTTATCTGGCTCAAATTGATAGAGTCCCTTTATTTGGCTCAAATCGACACAGCCCCTTTATGTGGCTCAAAATGTATATGACTATGATAGCAAAATTACTATTTGATTGTAGATGATATTATTTGATGATGATTTTGGGTAAACAAATTAAGCAACTCCCCTTCTTGAAAAAACTGGGAAAATAACAGACTAACTTTGTATCTTAATACTTGCAATATTAATGATTTTTGATAATTAAACATAGTGCATTTATTTGAAAATTATGAAATGAAAATGTTCTGTTTGTGTATTTCATTGGTGGAGATATTTTGGGAATCAAAGCATATAAGGACTCATTGCAAGATTAGTGTTTTAGAGAATGGAGACTTAGTTTTAATATAAGTAATAATTAGGCCCTTGCTATTTCATGTTTATTGTTGACAAATTTGAACATCAATTTTTACACTTAATTGATTTATTTATTTTCAGATATTGAACAAATTATGGGAATTTAAAGATCTTCATCCTGAATATAAAAAGAAGAATTATTCTGAGAAAATGTTTAAAGTAGCAGTTAGGTAAGTTCAAATTGCACACACTGTAAAATCTGTGTATTTGGAACACCTTGCTTTGGTATCTTAAGATAGTGTTTCACCTAGAAAGTGTTCCACTTGGAAAGTGTTCCACTTAGAATGTGTTTCACTTGGAAAGTATTCCACTTTGAAAGTGTTCCACTTGGAAGGTTTTCTTTACATTAAACGAAAGAGTAGATGGAATTTGAATATTTCCTTTTATGGCGGTTGTCCACAAGCAGAGCTGTTTCACTTTACAGGTTATACTGTGTATGTTAAAACAGATCAAGTACAATAAAACCTGTCTTAGTGAACACATCTCTCTAGGGAACACCTGTCTCTAGGGAACACCTTTCTCTAGTGAACACCTGTCTCTAGTGGACACCTTTCTCTAGTGAACACCTGTCTCTAGTGGACACCTGTCTCTATTGGACACCCTTTCTCTGCAAATACTCCACTGACTTCTGTTTAAATTAACCTCTCTTTAGTGAACACAGGTCCTACCAACACAGAACATTTTTTTTTGGCAAAAATGTTCAGTACGTGAATGCACAGGTTTTACTGTCTATAGATTATACATTTAATTATTGTTATCGATGGAGGTAACCTTGCAAGTTTTATCATTTCTCTTTTCTGTCCAATTGTTCCCAAGACTGTGTATAAAGGTTGTATGTTATGTTGACCAAGTCAGACCCGAAACTGCTGGGTCGAACTGTTTTATGTCTTATAGTACATGCATTGCATTAGGGTTTAAATCATATGTATCTAATGACAGCTGTGAGTGAAAGCGTCATGCATTATTCACAAAGAGTTTAATAGGTAACTTATTAGGGCTTACCATCATATGCATCCGAATGTAGATATGAAAAGAATTACTAAAATGTCCTAGTCTTATCACGATGACTTTAAGCTAATAGAAATACACTGTGACCCAATCACATAAAGGTCTCATTATATTTTCTAAGAAATACTTCATTTTTCACTGACTCTGCCTGTGATTGTCAGGGGAATTTATATCAAATTGCAAACAGAATATAAATTTTTTCACGAAGAACAATATAATGAGATCAATATTATTTGCACATATGCCTATTGTTTCTTTCATTATTAGATACTTCAACGTTGATAATTGTCTTAACAAGACATGTTTAATAAATGTTATGTTAAATATACTTGGAAGGTTTTAAATCCTGATTCACGACACTCTATTACCATTGCCTGTAGCAAACAAATTAAAAAAAACTAATCTAATTTACAATTCAACCTCTTGATTCCCAGGCTTTAAAATTGGTTTGCGACCAGAGCTTTTCATTTTTGTCAGCTTTTGACGTTTTACTAATTTAAGGTGACGAGAAATCTTGTCACTCTCGGTAGTCAAGAGGGGATCAGGGACAATTTTATCCTTCAGAGTTAAAGATGACATTTAAAAATTCTGGCTTTTCTTGTCCTATTCATTGTTTTCTTGTCCATTCATTGTTTTCTTGTCCCATTCATTGTTTTCATATCCATTCATTGTTTTCTTGTCTCATATTCATTGTTTTCTTGTCCCATTCATTGTTTTCCTGTCCATTCATTGTTTTCTTGTCCAGTTATTGTTTCCTTGTCCACTCATTGTTTTCTTGTCCCGTTCATTGTTTTCTTGTCCATTCATTGTTTTCTTGTCTCACATTCATTGTTTTCTTGTCCCATTCATTGTTTTCAAGTCCATTCATTGTTTTCTTGTCCCATTCATTGTTTTCTTGTCCATTCATTGTTTTCTTGTCCAATTCATTGTTTTCCTGTCCATTCATTGTTTTCTTGTCCATTCATTGTTTTCTTGTCCCATTCATTGTTTTCCTGTCCATTCATTGTTTTCCTGTCCATTCATTGTTTTCTTGTCCATTCATTGTTGTCCCATATTCATTGTTTTCTTGTCCCATTCATTGTTTTCTTGTCCCATTCATTGTTTTCTTGTCCCATTCTTGGTATTTCCAAGGTGGTATAATATCAGGCCATATGTTGCATATTGCTATAGTCTCCAACTTCTTTGTGGACTGTGTTCGGCATTCTTTGGTTAATATCTGGCATTCTGTGGTTGGTGTCTGGCATTCTGTGGTTGGTGTTTGGCATTCTGTGGTTGGTGTTTGGCATTTAGTGGTTGGTGTTTGGCATTGGGTGTCTGTAACAAATGGCTGGTGGCGAATTTTTTGCATGTTAATGCCTTGTTGAAATTTGTTATTATTAAATATTTAAATCGGGAGTTTGTATCGGATTTTAAATGATTTCAATGAAATTTTATTTTTGTTTCCGTTGTTATAAATGTGGGAGCCAGCTTGTTATCAAGGAAATATCTTTCCAGGCACTTACTCAACAAAATTCAATAACTTTATCTCAATTGTCTAGATTCAGTATTCAGAGATTATCTTTCTGGTATATCAATAAACAATTATTTATATATCTTCATTATTTGAGTAAACAACCTTTTTATACATAATTATCAGGGGTCTAGATAAGTTAGATAAATATTCGCAATTGGCAAATGGCTACAGCTTATCTAGACCTCTGTAATTATTGTTAAAATATATTTAATATATCTTCATCTTCTGAGTCTTTATACATAATTATTAATATATATACCTAATAGCCGTGATTGGCACCTGGGTGCTTAAAGTAAGTCAAAACAGTTCAAAAAGTTGTCCTTGTTAGCGCCTATATGAGTCCCGACTGAGGGAAAATGCTTCAGTTTTAGTTTAAGTTGAGAAAAAAATTGAAAATGTTTGACCCTACTGATCATTGATTCTCTACCCAGGGACTCACCCTCGGGCCTCCAGAAGTCTAGGGGGCGCTAATAGGGACAATTACGGCAAATACGATATGACAGTTTAGATCTCAATTGTCTTGATTCTATTAAAAAATTATCTCTCACAGTGTATGAATAAATAATGATGAATATATCTTCATTAACTGAGTCTTTTTTTATATATCTAATTAATACATTGACAGATGCATTTGCCATGTTAAAAGGGTTTTGTTTTCCTCCAGAGTATCATGTGTATTATAAGCCATACAGAGTGAAATAAGGAAATTAGATACAAGCTTTTGATATTGTCACATTTGCATTGTTAATATGTCGCATCTAATACACCTTAATGGTGACCTAGATGGTTAAGGCGTTCCACTCTAGTTATTGATTTATGGATTAAAAAGTATAGTATTAAGTATAGCTCAGAATTAAGTATAGCATAACTGTTTTTATTCATTTTTACAAAAAGACATTGTACTTTCTGAACCATGAAAATTTATTTAATAGACATATTCCATAAATTCCCGAGACCCTTTCATTATTTAGCAATAATTGCTATTCTCAATTGGTTATAAAGATGGTATATCCATAAAATCTCATTCAATTATGTGTAATCTGTAAGTCTGCTTCGGTTTTAGATGGATGCATGTCTTGTTTGCCTGTAACTTTTTATAATGAGGATATGTTTCTGTATTGTATCTATTAATTGTATCTGTATTGTTATATGTTATATTATATGTAATTTTGGTTGCTCTGCAACACATTTTGAAATAAGCACTGATACGCCCAATTACTAAGGGTGTCGAGTGCACACGTTTTGTACTTTACATTGTTATATTATGAAATAAACTATAACTATAAACTATAAACTATGATATCTCATAATTTTAAGTGATATCATTTTTATCCAAGATAGCAAGAATGGCTGTCAATGAGTGCAGATATTGTAGATATACATTGTAATGATAACTTGAAAAAATTATGGTATCTTATCTTATCCTGTTTTATTCATTTATGGAATATCTCAAATATTAATCTTATCAAACAGATCTCACCTCAACTATGAGAAAATTTATGGATATATCATATACAGTATACGCTTCATATAAATAATGAGTGATATTTGAACTGTTGTGACAATGCTTTAATCCCATGTAAAAACTGGCATCAATTGTTGATTTGTCGTTTTTTAATGGGAAGGATTTTCACAAAAGAAAACAGAGATTAACTTTATTATTAATTTAATCATAAGTGCATGATAGTGATCTAGCAATATTTCCTATATTTGCATATTACTCATTAGCTGACATGATAAAGCTAATAAAACAGAATCATAAATGTGGTTTTCTGATGCCGGACCTGACCCAAGGAATTTATGCTCCTGAGAGCTTCACGAAGAGCAAACGATTTCAATATTTTTATGAAATGATGAAAATATTATTCAGTTCAACCTGCGTAATACCTCGGTCACATTTGATTTATAGCAACCGTATGGTGGCGATAGCTTCCTAAAATTTTATATGAAATGATGAAAAGGTTAAACATGTGGTACTATTTGGTGATCAGGCTTATAGAGATGTATTTAAGATCCAGGTAACGAGTCATGGGTATATAGTTAACCATTTGTGGAGGTGTTTCACAATATGTACCTAAGGCTCTGTCTTTGGTTATTTTCCCATCGAACAAAGTTCGGAGGGATATAGGGAATGCCTTCGTCCGTCCGTCCGTCCATCCATCCGTCTATCTGTCCGTCCGTCCGGGCAATTACTCAAATACAGCTGGCCCGATTTTGTTCATATTTTGTACACATATACCCAATAGGGGTAGAAGTTCTGCTCGATAACATTTTTTACTATAATAGTATGGGAGCAAAGGTCATTCCGTTTCCTTTTTAGAGGCGAGCTAAGCGACATATGTTTTCCTGAACTATACGTGATACTTACCAAGAAAAATGATGTTGGCAATTCTGAATCCGCGACGGGGTTGCTATGGTAACCAAGTAAATATGCCACGCCCACTTTTAAGGTCTCTTTTCAGTGTATGGCCCCTATCTCTGCCATTATTGCTCAGATTTAGATGAAATTCACACCAAATGGAAGGTAATGGATAATGCAATCAAGAAATATTGAGTTGGCAATTCTGAATCCGATATGGCGTTGCTATGGTAACAAAGTAAATATGCCATACCCACTTTTCGGAGCTATTTTCAGTGTTTGGCCCCTTACTTTGTCATTATTGCTCAGATTTAGATGAAATTTGCACCAAATTAAAGGTAATAGAAAGAGGAATCAAACAATTTTTAAAATATGCAAATATGGTGATTTGCCTTTCAACTATGACGTCATAACTGTTTGTTCTTGCATATTTTATTTTAATCATAATGTATAAATCTGGGAAATCATTGTCTTTAAAATGGTCAGTATAATGCTTTTAATTAGTTTAGTTTATTTCTTTTAGTTGACTTTATTAGTTTATTTCATTCATACATGTATGATCATAAAAATTGAATAAATATAATGAAAGTGTCCAATTCACACTGTTGCTTTGGTGACAGCATGTAACAAAACTATCTGCTGTAAACTAGAATTCTTTAGGAAATCTTACATTTTGACCAGTTGACTGACATGTATTCTTTTTAAAATTTGGTGACAGAAAATAATCTAATAACCATAGTTATCAAATTTGGATTGTGTTATATTATGGTGTCATAATGGCAATTTTTAATAAGGGGCGCAGCCAGCTTTCATTCAGAAGGGGGCCTGCGATCGTGGCACAGGCAACACAAAAGTATTTATAAGATAGGTTTTGAATATTACAAAGATTGATGCAACTTCCTTCAAAATTTAGCAAAAAGCTTCAAGTCGAAAGTCTTCTTTTATCTAATGGTTCTATTTTTATTGGTTATTAGGGGGTGAGTGAACCCAGCGCACCCCCATTCCTCTAAGCACTCCCTATGTTAATCCAATATGATGTTGCTATGGTAACCATTAGGTGAATATGCTAGGTGAATCAGACAATACATGAATAATGTAGATTGGCTGACTGACATACTAAGTACCTGTTATGGTATCATAGCTCCTTTTTGTGATTATTTTCTTGAAATAAAGTAAAATTGCTCAAAATGATTCCACTGTAATAGACATTGGTACTAACTATTCCATTAATCGCCTAAAAACACTTGAAAAACATTTTACAAAACAAGAAATGTAATAATAAATTTCACAAATCCCTGGG
Organism: Owenia fusiformis; assembly: GCA_903813345.2. Lineage (NCBI taxonomy): Eukaryota > Metazoa > Annelida > Polychaeta > Sabellida > Oweniidae > Owenia > Owenia fusiformis. The sequence continues at coordinate 34,791,693 of CAIIXF020000006.1, read as the reverse complement.
ATTTAATTGACAATTTCGCTAAGATTAATTTTTGCGATTTTACCAAGCACGAAACTAAATAGCAGGCGAAAAATACCAGGAGTACAGTACCTGTTATGGTATCATAGCTGCTTTTTGTGATTATCTCTTGAAACAAGGTAAAATTGCTCAAAATGGTTCCAAATTAGAACCTTGTCCTTTGACATTCACCATAAAATGAGGCCAAAGCTGAAAACTATGATTGATTCCATTTCTTTACAAGTATGAAGTATGGAAGCCCCTGATTTCAGATATGCTGTTGGTTTTGAAATCCGACATCCGACCATTCGGTTCAAAATTGGTACAGTTATGTCTACATGACCTAAAAGATGAAATAGGCTAAAGAATTGACCTATACCATAAAATGATATTATTTTTTATGTAAATTGACATTGAACATATTTTTCGGATTTCAAAACCTATTAATTTAAAGCTATTAATGCGACAATGGGTATGCCAGTCAGTCAATTGACATAATCCATGCATTGTCTGAATCTTTAGCTTCAGTTTGGTGAATATTTCATATACGCTCAAGCTGTAATTATGACAAAGATAGAAGCAAAACTTTGGAAAAGCCCTGAACAGCGGGGATGGCATATTCACCTAGTTACCATAGCAACATCATATTGGATTAACAGGCATTGCCAGGGGGTGCGATGGATGCGCCCCTATGAACCAAAAAATATAACCATTAAATAGAAGAAGAGCTTTAAAATCATTTTGACTTGAAGATTCTAGATCGGTTTTGAAGGAAGTTGCATCAATTTTTGTAAAATTCAAAACAAATCTTAAAAACATTTTTGGGTTGCTTATGCTTCAATTGCAATCCCCCCTCTCCTAACTGAATGCTGGCTGCACCCCTGATTAATAATTGCCATTATGGCATCATAATATAACACAATCCAAAGTAAATAATTTTTATAGTTACAAGATTATTTTCTGTCATCATATTTTAAAAATAATACATGTGGCAGTCAACTCATCAAAATGTAAAATTTCCTAAAGAATTCTTTTTACATCAGATAGTTTTGCTACGTGCTGTAACCATAGCAACAGCATAAATTGGAGATTTTCATTATATTTTTAGATTTATTCAGTTTTTATGACCATGCAAGTATGAATGAAATAAAATTATAAACTCAACTAAAAGAAAGAAATTAATTAATGAGTTAGAAGCATTACTGACTATTTTAAAGACAATAATTTCACAGATTAGAACATCATGATTAAGATAAAATATGCAAGAACAAACAGTTATGACATCATAATCAATATGCAAATCATCCTATTTGCAAAGTTTACTAACTGTCTGATTACTCTATCTATTACCTTTAATTTGGTGCAAATTTCATCTAAATCTGAGCAATAATGAAGAAGATAAGAGCAAAAAACTGAAAAGAGCCCCTAAAAGTGGGTGGGGCATATTCACTTTGTTACCATAGCAACGCCATTGTTGATTCAGAATTGTCTCCTGATTGTATTATCTATTACCTTCAATTTGGTCTGAATTTCATCAAAAACTGAGCAATAATGGTGGAGATGGGGGCCAAACACTGAAAAGAGCCCCTAAAAATGGGCATGGCATATTTACTTAGTTACCATAGCAACGGCATCGCAGATTCAGAATTGCCCATAATATTTCTTGATCATACTTTATACATGTAAAGAAATAGAATGGAAATCAATCATAGTTTTCAGCTTTGACCTACTTTTATGGTGAATGTCAATGGACCAAAGGTACCAATTTGGAATCATCTTAAGCAATTTTACCTTATTTCAAGAAAATAATCACGAAAACAGCTATGATAGTCATACCATAACAGGTATGCCAGTCTGTCAATCTACATTCAAGTCTGTCAATTCCCCATGCATTGTCTGATTCTTTAGTTTCCATTTGATGAAAATTTCATATACACCAGAGCTATCATCATGACAACTGATAGAATCAAAACTTTGGAAAAGACCTGAAATTGGGGACGGCATATTCACCTGAATACCATAGCAAACATAGGCATAGCCAGGGGGTGTGATGGAGGCACCCCCACCCCCTCCCATTAACCAATAAAAATAGAACCATTAGAGAGAAGAGATTTAAAATGCTTTTGACTTGAAGCTTCTAGCTCAATTTTGAAGGAATTTTTGTAAAATTTAAGACAAATTAAACATTTTTTTGAGTTGCTTATGCCGAGATCGCACCCCCCTCCCACCCTGATTGAAAGCTGGCTGCGCCCCTGATTGAAAGCTGGCTGCGCCCCTGATTGAAAGCTGGCTGCGCCCCTGATTAATTGCCATTGTGACATCATAATATAACACAATTTAAATTAGATAAGTTTCTATCGTTATTAGGTTATTCTCTGCCATCAAATTTTCGAAGGAATACATGTCAGTCAACTGGTCAAAATGTAACATTTCCCAAAGAATTATTTTTACAGCAGATAGTTTTGCAACATACCGTTACCATAGCAACAACTTGAATTGGATATTTTCACAACATTTTCAATTTTTTATGACCATACATGTATGAATGACATAATCTAATAAACTCAATGAAAATAAAGCATTACTGACCATTTTAATGACAATAATTTCCCAGATTTATACATCATGATTAAAATTAAATGTGCAAGAACAAATGGTTATGACATCATAATTAATATGCAAATCACCTTATTTGCATATTTTATAAACTGTTTGATTGTTCTTTCCATTATCTTTCATTTGGTACAAATCTCACCTAAATCTGATCAATATTGACGAAGATAGGGACCAAACACTGAAAAGAGCCCCTAAAAGTGGGTGTGGGATATTTACTTTGTTACCATAGCAACGCCATATCGGATTCAGAATTGCCAACTTAATATTTCCTGATTGCGTTATCCATTACCTTCCATTTGGTGTGAATTTCATCTAAATCTGAGCAATAATGACAGAAATAGGGGCCATACACTGAAAAGAGCCCCTTAAAGTGGGCGTGGCATATTTACTTGGTTACCATAGCAACGCCGTCGCGGATTCAGAATTGCCAACATCATTTTTCTTGATCAGTATCACGTATAGTTCATGAAAACATATGTCGCTTAGCTCGCCTCTAAAAAGGACACGGAACCTCTTATTTGGACTTTTGCTCCCACACTATAACTCAAAAAGTAGTAGAGCAATTTTGTTCATATTTTATATGTGAATACTATAAGCATGGCACACTGTCTAATGACACTTTGGGTAGAAGGCGGCCACCATTTTTGCGTTTTTTACTATAACTTGAAAAGTAGTGGAGTGATTTTGTTCATATTTGATATGTGAATACTCATGAGCCTTGTACGTGTCTCATGAAACTTCGTGTAGTAGGTGGCCATTTTAAAAAATGGCTGTCATTTTTACATTCTTTACGATAACTTGAAAAGTATTGGAGCGATTTTGTTCATATTTGATATGTGATTACTTTAAGCATGGCACATTGTCTAATAAAACTTTTTATGTGTGTTGTTTTACATTTTTTATTATAACTCAAAAAGTAATAGAGCGATTTTGTTCATATTTGATATGTGAATACTCGTAAGGATTGCATACTGTCTTATGACATTTTGGGTAGTAAGCGGCCATTTTAAAAAATGGCTAGCATTGGCAATTTTTTAAGAATTTTATATGTAGCTACTTAAAAGCATATTACTTCTTCTGATGACAACTTGGCTAGTGATCAACCATTTTGAAAATGGTGGCCTTTCTTATGGGTGTTATTTTATGATATTTACTATATATTTCAAATGTAAAAATGCCAGCCATTTCTGTTCGATGGGATTCGCTACGCTTTGGCATTGCCGTTGTTCTGGTTTGACATATACTTAATACCCATCATTCAGAGGTTTTTCAAGTCATAATGGCTGGTTACTATAGTACTGTGAAAGTTCATTTATTTTTTCCAATGAAATGACCAGAAGCAAAAAACAATGATGTTTCTGTAATTATTTAACAAGAAACTTCATATTTAATTTTGTAAAATGTGCTCAGTAACTTGCCTGTTTCGCAAGCTTAGTTAAAACGTCGTTACATTATTTTGCTGCTAGCATCTAACATTACATCTAACATTATAGTACCTGCATATGTCATGAATATATTCACCCAGGATCTATGTGGTTGATTTTATAGCATACATATGAGGATATGGTAATGATATATGGGTACCATCCACATGTATTTTACTGAATATATTACTCATTGTCATGCGAAATATATGGGCCAACACTTACAAACAATATGAACACATAAATGAGCAAAATAAGATAACCAGAATATATATAGAGATTGTCAGTTTTCTCAGATATTGCTCTACATCAAACCAAATATTCCTGGGATCGCCTCTGTTGCACAGTTATCCAAGAATGAAATTATTTTTATGTCACCACCAGTTTGGTATATGTAACATATGGCAGGTGGTGACATTTTGCTATATTATTTCATTAGGGTTACCTGTTACATGATTAAGCAGCTGAAATGTTATACTGAAAATTAAGTTCCTTAAAAAGCATGAAAAACACATTCTCACTGCATTAATTCAATTATATTTTGCAAAGAGTTATATTGATTAATTAGTTGGAACATATTCGTTTTATCTGATATGCCATTTGTATACTCTGAAAACCTATTTCTGCATTAATTCTCTGGTGACTGTTAATACATTTTGATACTCATCTTAACCATCTCAAATGAAGCTTTTAAATATGTTTTTAGCTTGAAAATATAGTCAAGATTTCCTAACTTCATAGATTTGATATAGCCAGGACTCTTATATATGGTAGTACACTAATTTTCTCTCACGGATTGTTCCTCATACCTGTCCCATTGGTTTATGTGTAAATATTGCTATATTAAGACAAATTTCGAATACACTATATAAGCTATAAGCAAATTGATCAAATTTTCAACATTATTATTTATTATTAAGAAATTATTTATGTTTTATGATTTAATATCATAAATTTTGCATAATTCATTGAATTTATCTTGGGACATTTTTGATGCATTTTTACAAGTAAACCCATTATATTCTTTCCCATCTGTTGATAATCCTTAAACTCATTTCTTGTGAAGAGTTGTTAGCATCAAACAAAATTCATTATTCCATCTGTTCGCGCATCTGAGTCAATTTCTGTCTATCTCGACAAAAATTCAAATACTGGTTGTCAGGTTTTTCAAATTCTTTATACTGATGCTAATAGACATAGAATCTCTTTTTACAAAAACTTAAATGTTTTGCTATTTAAAAGTTAAGTAATTTTAGTGTTTAACTTGGCTGTTATACAGAGTGGTCCAGAAGTAACATCAAAGATGCCATTTCATCTGTAACATGTTTCAAGATGAGTAGTCAAGTAGTAAGTAGTTTTGAAACGACAACACCTTTGATGTTACTTAGGATTTAAGCCCTGGACTCAGTGCATTGTTTGCTGAATCATACCATGAAGGTGTTGTTTCCAAACCGCGGGGCGGGAATGCAAAGTTTAGGAAACAACGCCTGAGTGGAACGAAGCAGCTACAATGCATTGAGTTTTGGATCTAAATTCTTTTCACACATTGCAATTTTTTCTACAATATCATCCAAGGGTCAAGTTGGCAAGTCCCCAAATCCAATATGAAAAGTCCATTCATCACCATGACAACTGTTTAACTTAGTGACTTGCATGTGTTATCGATATTTCACACACTGTTCATTATGTGAATATTCTGTTCTGATTGGCTGGAATCTGACACACCTTGCCTAGCTATGTGTGAATTCTGGATGACCCTGTAGCTCTAATTTGAGTAATATATCATGGATGCATAGTAATAGCCAAAAGAAGTCACTCCTGTAATCTGGATATTTCATGAAAAATAGAAGAGGAGTTAATTAATAAAATGTATGCTCAGGAGGACTTTCTACTCTATGGGATCGCCATTTATCTTCTTTCACGGGAAGGTATGCCTGAGATAATGATGATAAACAATCAGGGATGTCTCGGATGATTTATCCTCTTCCTTGCGAAAGGGAAATTAATAATAGAAGTAATTTTCTGTGTTTACTTTGTTTGCTCTACTCATGCCATACTCTTCCATTACCAAAAATATATATATTAAAAACTAAATATGATTAATTTATGGCATTCCTCCACTAGATAGATACATCAAGGACTTTGTTATCCTATATTCACTGAGGAAGAAATTCCAAATTGTGCAGAGGCGTAAAATATCAGAATGACATTAGATATTAATTGTTGGGTTTGGAGTGGAGGATAGTTTAATTAATGCAAAAGTTTTCTTTCTGATTTATTAGGTTATTGCCCTAATGATGTACTTCTCTATTGATTACTAATGACAAAACCCATCACAATTTGGCGCCACCATATTTTATCTAATCCCATCTAGAAAATAGAAGTTACACCAGTCTCATTGTTAATGTTTTGTTAATGTATTGTTTAGATGCTATTAGATATAATGTATTGTTTAGATGCTATTAGATAATAAGTATTATTGAATAATTTGAATTGGAAATTTTTACTTACCAACCAACTTTTAGATTAAAAACAACAGTTAATGCAATGTATTTCTTGGTGACATTTTGTTATTACCACCATAAAACTGGTGTCTTTTACAAATTGTTACAAATTGTCATTACATAAAGGTGGCAATATCCTGCATGTTGGTTGGATATTATAACTAAATGTAATATATTTTATTTGGGCGTTTGTAATTATTGGTTGCACTTTGTAAGGTGTGACATTTGCCATGATAATGGGATGTTCAAGTTAACAACTAAATGCAATCTATTTTATATCACATTTTGCTTTTGACTTTGTTAATAAATGGTTGTACTTTTGTAAGGTTGTGACTAAATATGTCATGTTGTTGTCCTATTTAGACTGATGATTTAATGCAATACATGGATCTCCACAGAATTTTTTTCTCGTGTGGGTGGAGAATTCTCATTTTTACAATTCAGTCTAAAATTTGTCAAAGCATGCCCATTTTTCATGATTTTTCTCATTTTCAAGTGGGTGCAAATGGATTCTCAGATGGGGGCAAGCCTATTATGAAAATCTCAGGTGGGTGCTGCACCCACTTGCTTTAATCCTTGGGAGATCACTGTGTTATATTGATGTCCTGTTTATGCAATATATTTTTGTATTTGCAGGCCAGGCAGTAACAAATCTCCACCAGTTAGTGCTAACAACACCTTGCACAGACCCAGGGCTGACCTAGGGGGTGGTCCATATGGTGCTGAATATAACGATAAAACTCTTCCACCAATCAACAGACAGAACCCTAATCATGTGATGGGTCGCATGGATGATATGGACCCAGTAGCCAATAGGATGCAAGATTCAAGAGGTGAGAAATTATGGGATACATTAAAGTCTACATTCCATCAAATGCTTTCTATAAATGGTACCAAAAGGAACATTTTTTCGAGGTTGTATCCATTTAAAGCGAGGTATCGATGTATACAACGTTTTTAATAATGTGAAAAATCAATTAATTAATCATTTCAGTTAAGTGACGCTGTGAAAATGTGTTTCACTTTTACAAGTTTCTGAGACTCTAAACTTGTTATCAGACAAGACAAAACAATGTTTAACTTCATTCTAGGTCAAAGTAACCATTAACAAAAGAAATAAAACAATAACATCTAGATATAATATTTCATAATTTGTCATTTGTCTGCATGTTGATTCCAATCTTGCCATAAACGTGTTATATAATTGCAAAGATTGGATCAAATAGATGATTTATTGTCATGGCTTTTTGTGCAAACTTAAAAAATCATTCTATTAAAATGCAATATTGCAATAGAGACCCTTCCTTATTCATGAACCTTCTGTTACACAATTAAAAAAAGCTTTTTCATAATAGCTTGTTCTCTTATTCATAAACTCTTGAGTTATTCAAGAAAAACATCTGATTTCCAAACCCAATACATGAAGTTTTTCTATTCCCTATTCACAAGTTTCAGTAGGGCAAGAAGCTCCCTATACTCGCTAACCAGTTTGCTTTTCAATCACAAAGCATCAGTGGACCTTTTTCTACCCTCAATCTAAGATAAAGTAATAGGATTTTGCCGAGGGATATCAGCCTCAGACGTCATACCTTGGTTATCCAAGATGTTACTCCAGTGTAAAGCAAACAGTAGTCTAATGACATTCTTAGAGATCCTCGATAAAAGGCAATGGATTAGATGCGCGCCAATCAGATGATTTGTTTGTTTTTTGATAGAAAAAAGGTCTACAAGCGTGATTGGCATCCAACTGCTATGACGTTATTACATGCCAATATTACCATGTAATGATTAGACAACTTAAATCTCATCACTTAGGAGTCTCACTATAGAAATCCCAAGAGAGACATAATGGTGTCATTAATTATAAACGTGACTGCAGGTGGATGGGATACAACAAATACATACACTCTTTTAATTGGTTTCCAGACAATCGTCCATGAATTTCTTGCCTTAAATTCTTCAATCAAGACGAGTGATGTATATGGCACACTCAAAGCAAAATTTTAATCCAGTCTCTCCATTTTTATTAATTTTCAATTTGAAATATGAAATTTTTTAAATAACCTTATTTTTAAATATACATGTAATGTAAAATTGCACATTGAAAGTTTCAAAGTAATATTAAAAAGTCTTTTAATCTAATATGGAGGGTGACTGGGATAGAAAGAACTGCATGTTCTGAACCTCAGTGACAAGATGATAAACCTAGCTACAGGAATATCATATGTTTGAAGAAAAAAAACATTTCATTAATGATAAATGTATTTAAAAAAACATTTGATATTTATTACTATGATGCTTCATGCCTTGGTCACATTTGCTCCGATTTTCACTATTTTGTTCAACATTGAACACAATATTGAACAAAACACTCAGTCGGCCGGCGCTGGCCAATGGATCAGAGCAAATGTGACCCAGGCATTAGGATCAAAACAAAATGTTGAGAAAAATGCTTTTATTATGCTCTAGGATGTTAAGTTTCACATGAATGCACCCAACATCTACTCCAACAGTGCAATGTCCAAATAAATAAGTCATAATGATATAATCACTTTATCAGTTGTGAAACTCTAGTAAATTTAATACTATCCTAATACATTCTTGTCTGTTCTTTAATCGACTCAGCATTCATTCATTTTTTCAGAATAGTTTTTTCTGCATTATCAGCTCAATTTCCATTTATTTTATGGAAACCATTTTCCCGTCAATGATAACGTGTTTCAGGAATCATTTATTGATGAATGATTGGATCAAGTACAATTATTGATCATTAATTGCTCTCCTGGGAGTCTAGTAGAGCTTTGTTAGTTGTAATAGAATAAAATACGCATGATTGGAGCTGTTTCATGTTACAAAACTTGATATATTTGTCCTTAGTTATCAATAAATACACATATAGTTTCCCATATTATTGCCAATAAATAAAAAATAAATAGAGGCGTTATGTCATAGTTCGATTATACCCCTTAGTATAATTTCTGAAAAAGGCCTTGATTTAATAAATTTATAGATTTTGTAAAAATCAAACTTTTTATTTCATTTAGTGCATATAGATAAGATATTTAGGCAGCTCTAGTGGGGATTCCATTTGATCTGTATGTGCAAGTAAATGGTCAAATGATACTATTCTAAATGGTATGCATTAAGGGAGGGAATTAAGTGTCAGTACCAGGTGTGTATTGCCTTGGTACCATTATAAAGTACAATAAATATATATGTTATGATGTTATATAATGAAATATAAATTGCTTTTAGCTCTTTTACTTTGACTAGGTTTGATTAAATAAAAATAACAGATAAAATAAAGTAGGCCTAATTTGTGATAAAGCTAATCTGAAACTTGCATGCAATTGAATATTGCCTTATTATCTTTTGGCTCCCAAGCCACTGAAGTTGTATGAAGAATTTTTTTTCTTTTACTTAAAATTAAAGGTTGTGTATAAAGATGAACATGTTTTTCATTTCTTTTCAAAGCCTTATCACAGCATGTTGCTGTAAGCGTTGCATATATTACTTATGTTTCTACTTATACAATTAAAATGGACACTCATGTTGCACTTAGTTATTGAAAAGAAATCTGATGATATTCTGCAGAAAGTCATTTTCAACATTTTCTGAGCCTTTGATATTTATATACATCCTTTAAATTTTCTGAATCAAACAGAAGAGACCAGACAAATAGAATGATGATGTTTCGTAATTGATTTAGAATATTGTAACAGTTCAAAGAAAATAGATGTTACTCATTCACTCATTGAATTAGAAACTTTCAGTAAATACCTGGTGAATCCCTTAGAAGGGATCAAATTGAATTATTATATTTTTATTATGAATAATTCATGCTAAGTAGACAGTTAATGAGCATTCATACTGTAATTGATCTGAGCTTCATTTATTACATCACAAAAAGAGAGTTTTATTTACATTAATTGAATAAAAATCAAATCATTTTTCTATTAATATCTATATTACTCAAGAAAATGTTATTTGTTTTCTAGAATAAGAGCAAGAATTTTATTTTTGCATGTTAATTTTGCTTTTTCTTTCTGTTATTAATTCTATTGTTTTTCAGGGCCAAATCCTTATGGTACACGAGACGAATATGAAATGAACAATCGAATGAGGGTAAATATAGCTTTAAGTACCTTTTCACGATTACATTATTTTTTGGCAATTATATGGTGGCATTTTTAGCTCACATGGTGAGCTTTTGCAATCACTCACTTGTCCGTCTGTCCGTCCGTCCGTCCGTCCGTCCGTCCGTCCGTCCGTCCATCCGTCTGTCCGTCTGTCTGTCTGTCCGTCAACAATAGTGGCACGTTTTAAAACCTCTGTCGATAGGATTCCTGTTTTAAGTTATTTCTGTTCAAGATCAATACAGAAAACTCCCCTATGACTCCTGGTTCAAAAGCTCGCCTATTTTCAAAATGGCCGTCACTTTTGTCTCGCGAAATTCACTTTTGACCCATTTCCTTTAAAATCTCTGTCGATAGGATTCCTGTTTTAAGTTATTTCTGTTCAAGATCAATACAGAAAACTCCCCTATGACTCCTGGTTCAAAAGCTCGCCTATTTTCAAAATGGCCGTCACTTTTGTCTCGCGAAATTCACTTTTGACCCATTTCCTAGCTTTACAAATAATTTCAGGTGTCCTACACTGTAAAAATCCATGTCAATGTAAAGGGTAGATATATGTTATAATATTGTTACAAAAAATCAGCGAAAAATTATATCCATTTTTTTTATTTTCAGCCATTCTAGTTAACATTGATTTGTCTATCTGACTCGCGAAATCCACTTTTCGTCAATAACAGTGGCACGTTTTAAAACCTCTGTCGATAGGATTCCTGTTTTAAGTTATTTCTGTTCAACATCAATACAGAAAACTCCCCTATGACTCCTGGTTCAAAAGCTTGCCTATTTTCAAAATGGCCGCCATTTTTGTCTCGCCAAATTCACTTTTGACCCATTTCCTAGCTTTACAAATAATTTCAAGTATCCTACATTGTAAAAATCCATGTCAATGTAAAGAGAAGATGTATGAAATAATTTTGTTACGAGAAATCAGCGAAAAATTATATCCATTTTTTTATTTTCAGCCATTTTAGTTAACATTGATTTGTCCATCTGTCTCGCAAAATCCACTTTTGGACCATTTACCTTAAACCCTCTGTCGATAGGATTCCCGTTTTAAGTTAATTTTGTTCAACATCAATACAAAAAACTCTCCTATGACTCTTGGTTCAAAAGCTCGCCTATTTTCAAAATGGTCGCCATTCTTGTTTCGCGAAATTCACTTTTTGCCCATTTCCTAGCTTTACAAATAATTTCAGCTGTCCTGCATTGTAAAAAGCCATGTCACTGTAAAGAGTAGTTGTATGAAATAATTTTGTTACAAAAAATCGGCAAAATATTATATCTGTTTTTTTATTATTTTCAGCCATTTTAGTTAACATTGATTTGTTCATCTGTCTCTCGAAATCCTCTTTTGGACCATTTACTTAAAACCTCTGTCGATAGGATTCCAGTTTCACATTATTTTTGTTCAACATCAATACAAAAAAACTCCCTTTTGACTCCTGGTTCAAAAGCTTGCCTGATTTTAAAATGGTCGTCATTTTTGTCTCGCGAAATTCAATTTTGGCCCATTTCCTAGCTTTACAAATAATTTCAGGTGTCTTGCATTGCAAAAAGCCATGTCACTGTAAAGAGTAGTTGTATGAAATAATTTTGTTCCAAATAATTGAAAAAAATTATATCCGTTTTTTTTCAGCAATTTTACTTAACATCGATTTGTCCATCTGTTTCTCCGTCAGTCCAAAATAGTGGCAAGTGGCTTGAAATAATTTTGTTACAAAAAATCAGCAAAAAATTATATCCGTTTTTTTCTGTCACCATGTGAGCCCAGTACCCACGGTACTAATTTTTTATTAATTGTATTATGATAGTATAGGTATATAATTTTAGAATTAACATACACGTAGTCTGGCATCGGGGTACAGTGTACTAATACAAATATAATATATTTATTAGGATATGCATTCTGAAGGTTAACTGGAATATCACTAATAAAGATGTAAATATGAGGTTAATGAGTGCATATATAATACTAACTTGGTACAAATGTACATTACCCAGTCATGGCTTTACTAGCAAACATGCAATCAAACACTCTTACACTCCAGTCACATTTGTCGTACGGAGGGTGGCGTCGACCGCAGATCAATTAAATCAGTGTATTTCTGCAGCGAGCGTAGGAAAACTACACTCGCCTTGTGGCCTCCGTACGGCGTATCCAGTTTTTTACAGGGGTGCAGGGTCGCCGTAGAAATTATAACTAGGAGTATTATAATATTTGTTCATTTCTGAGGTCCCCATAGAAATCAACTGGCTCAACAAGATTGAATCATTATTTGTCAATGTTTCACGATCACTTTTCATTTGATATTACATCCTAGCACTATGAATAACATTTATAAATTGTCCCGATGTAAATAAAATGAAAAAAGTATTATTTATCAACAGAAATTTAAAATTCATCGTGCGGCTGCCGTGGGAAATGTGACTGCAAAAGTATGAGAGCACAGAAATTTCACGGCGAGTGTAGAAATGTTACTGGCCGCAGAAATGATAGACCGCACAGCGGCCGTGGGAAATGTGACTGGGCTGTTACTAAGTGTGAATTTTTGTATACCCATGGGCGCAATCCACCGAACAGCACTTAATGAGCCTTGTCAGCAGGTATCACGAAAAAAAGCAATAAGCTCCTTGATGCAAATTACATGCTCACATGTTTTGAAGAATAACAGCTCATTCAAGCGCACTTAAACCGTTTAATACCGCTGTGCCAACTTTGTCAGTACACTCGTTCCGGTCAATCGCTGGTGCACCACAGGGGTGCCATTGACACAAACTTTGGTGTCTTTGTAATTGTCATTGTTGGACACTATGTATGTGTCATAGGACACAGTGTATATGTCGTCAGATGCTGTGTACATATCATCAAATGAAATGTTATTATTACAAAGTTAATGCCATTGTTATATTTTCCCCAGGGTATCTTCTTACTATAATATCTTAGATAACAATACCTTAATTCTAACTTGATGATGTAACTAACACAATTTGCACAAAAGATGACTTGTTTTAATACTCGTAATGCATTCTATTGAAGTAAATACTATTTTTACATCTGTTTTGTTTCAATAATTCATTTTCTAAGTAATTGGCCAAATATTGACTCAAGTAATTGATCGACTTTTAGTTTGTCTTTGTTGTTAATAAGTCTAGATTATACCTCCCCTAGCTATAATCTCTCAATTTAATCACCCATGAAGGGGTTGCCCCGAGATATATGTATGGTGATATAAGGCTTGAAACTTTATATCTAGAATAGGTAATAGGTTAAAGTATATATTTATATGTTCATACATATAAGCAAATGTATGATATTATGACCCCCACGGATTTCTATCCCCCTCAATTTTTTCAATAACTATTTTTACCTTTATACTCAATTGGGCAACTGAATACTAAGAATGGGAAAATTCCCAGAGGACCTCAGTTCTGCATGTTCACTTAAGAATCCTATTAAAAGCATGTAGCTTTAAAACTTGCAATTGATAATGTCAAGTTACCATTTGTAAAATGTTGACATCACATCCCAAGAGGCATTCATCAGTAGAATATTCATGTTTAGGATATGGGCACCATCAATTGTTTTTAACCAATGAACTATTAAGGTTCACTTCCAATTCCACTTCTTCCTCATTTGGTTATACATGTAGAATGAATGGCTTACAAACAACTCATTCCTAGACAACTCATCTCCTGGACAATTCATCCCCCGGACAATTCATCCCCTAGACAACCCATCCCCTGAATAACTCATCCTTTATCAAATGAAGCTAAATTGTTAAGTGTTTCTGGAAAAGAAATACAAAAATACCCCTTGGATCGTTCAATATAATATTTTTCACTTTATTGTTACAAAATTATGAAGTGCTTATTTGATATCAGTCAAACGGTGCAATTGAAACTCTCATCTCTCATCCTTATATTAAATGACTCAATATTTCATGACAAAAAGTTTTCTTTCTGCATAACTTTGAAACATGAACTTTAGTAACTTCATCTTTGAATGCTGTGAAAAAAATCTTTGGATTAAAGAATATTTGAGCCATGAACAACAAGCATATTGTGACATCAAAGGAGCTTCTTCAATCAATGTTAATATAATATTGAAATTGTATATTAAAAGTAAAATTAAAAGTAAATATACAGAACAAATCAAGTTTACTTGGTTCATTATCTCATAGTTTTTTAAAGAATTTTCCAGATTTCCCCTCAAGAAAGCCTTTGTTCATGTATTTGAAACTTTTAAAAAACTGATCATATTCATAACCAAAACATTAAAAATAAAAATCATTTGAATATCAAATACAAATTGATAATATAACATTAAATTGCTCAAACATGCCAAAGGATGAGTTTTCCAAGGGATGAGTTGTCCAGGGTATGAGTAATCTAGGGGATGAGTTGTCTCGGAGATGAGTTGCCCAGGGGATGAGTTGTCCTGGAGATGAGTTGTCTAGGGGATGAGTTGTCCAGGAGATGAGTTGTCTAGGGGATGAGTTGTCCAGGAGATGAGTTGTCTGGGAGATGAGTTATCTAGGGGATGAGTTGTCTAGGGGATGAGTTATCTAGGGGATGGGTTGTCTAGGGAATGAGTTATCTAGGGGATGAATTGTCTAGGGGGTGAGTTGTCTTGGGGATCAGTTCAGTTGTCCAGGGGATGAGTTGTAAGATTACCTAATGAACCATAGGAATACCATCAATAATATTTCTATCTTTGTCAACACCTGTTAACTATCCACCAGATTAACTTATATGTTATAACATACAGGGTGTCAAATAAGTCCCGTCCCCCCTGCTACAGCTAAAGCCTTAACAGACGGTACCTAGTGTGATATACCATTGGAAAGATCATCCAAAGTTATGTTAACTCACCAACTCTCAAGTATTTTGGATGAAATTTACCTATATTTTTATGATGTCTTTTATAGTTTACGTGCCCTCCTTTAAGTAGCTTTTTTGCGTCAAAATGACAAGGATATGACCTCAGAAATACGTCAAAAAGTTGATCTTTTTCGCATTCCACTTGTTACAAAATGGTTTTCAGCACTTTCCTTGCCCCTCTATTTTCTACACATCTAACCCTATCCAGAAATTGGTTAAATTCATTGCCATAAACATATTTAGTCATCTTTTGGTCCCTTGACCTTTCTTATACCCGATTCTCAAAATCCTGCCAAATATGCCAAATTGCCATGTTTCTAGGCATATGGTCACCTCAATTGATACAATGTAAAAATTTGTGAGACTGATTGACATGTGTCAGATATATGCCAATCAACGTAACTTTGGAAGACCTTTCCAATGATATATTACACTTGGTACCAAATATCTTGGTTTTGGCTGTAGAGGGGGGGACGGGACTTATTTGACACCCTGTATACTGTATAAGTTATATCTGTTATAGCCCTTCTTCAAAATGGATCTCAATTCATGTCTTTCCCCTAAATTCCTGTCATAATCATTTGATATACTGGCTATTTCTATACTTATTGAGTTTTTACTACGCCACAAGTGCTCAATCATCCCTGAACAACTTTTCACCACATTTTGGGTTCAGAACATAATTCTCTCCATGGATGTTACATATCTTATAGATTAATGGGATTAATCCAGCTAACAGATGTAACTGACAAGAGTTTAATGAAAGTTTGTGTTTTGATGTTTTAACGGTTGATTTGATTACAAACTTTTGTAATATCCTCAAGTTTAGAATGTTTAACATTATACAATGGAGCATTTTATTGCTTTATTCAAAAGATGCCAGGATGATTCTTCTAATCTCTATAGTCTATATGCCTATATCAAAAATACCCTCATTACTATTATAGAGTTATCATTAATCCAGTATGGTACTATGGGACATTGTTATTCTCTTGTTGTGATATAAATATCCCTTTGAAGTCTTTGATTGATTGCAACTTAAACTCCCCTATGTGAGATGAGGTACAAGGCAATTTCATATGGTTCTTGATAAAGCTGGTAGGATAACTGGTGAAATGTCGGAAATCAATCATAGTATTCTCTGATAAGTAGATGAACATTTGTTAATGCAGTTTCAGTTACCTAGAAGACAGGTCTCCCTGAAGCCCAGAGGCTATATTTGACAAAATCCTTGTACCGTATATACTTTCTGTCAGTTATATACACAATGTTGTCAAATTTTATTCTTTGGGGAACAATTTATGTTTTACTTTGTTTCAGTATACCAAATCTCCTGTGAAGCTAGAGCAAAATCCCGATTTTCATGGATCATATTATACTCCCATTTTTCGTTAATTTTTTTTAATCAATGTATAATTTTGTTACTTCATCATTTTATGACCAAGGTCATGAATATTGTGTTCTGCATGAACTTCTACAACTTTGCACTTATGAAAATGTTTTCTTCGTTGTGGAAGTCTCAACTCTCTTTTTCATTATCTTTTATGTAAAGTTGAGATGCTTTACTGAATAATTATATAGCTACCATATAGCTCCAATACCACAGCAATCTAGGGCCCAATAAACCTTCCTTTAATACAAGGGATTTTGTCCAAATGTTGACAGTTGTGGAAAAGCAGTTGCGTTGACGACTCCACTCTCATGTAATTTTCAAAATGTTACTTACACTTCAACCTTTTAAAAAATCGACATTTTCAATAATAAATCACCAGTTACCCTTTCCCTGTTGACAATTTAGACATAACCCTTAGCCCTACTTCCGCCATCTAGATGCATTAGAGTTCCACTTGGTATGCCACTTAAAAATAGACTGCACTCAGGGGATTTACAAGTGATGCTAATATTGCAGGGTTGTTGTTTTAAAGCATATTTTAACTTGATTTAATATCCCCACTGGCAAATACAAAAGTACCCAATGGGATAATGTCTGGTAGGGAGCCCACTTCAATTGATTTATTATATACTCCTACATCAGTAGATACTGAGTATCAGGTCTTGTTTATTCAGACAGATGTAGTATTATTTCCCCACGGTGCCATCATACCATTGTCCGTGTAAATATGTTACATCAAGTACATCATTGTGTGGTCTTTGGAGGCTTTACCTGCCAGATTTGACCAGTCAAAATATCTCATTTGTCCGGCCATGGTAATTTCTGATTTTTGCCATGATAGAGAATACCTTTTTGGCGACTGTGTTTGGATCATTCATCAATCATCACTTGCTCATATAATAACATGACTGCCTTGGGAATTGACTGGTAAGCTAATTGATATAGCTTGATTAATGGTCAACAGCATTTAGCATTATTAGATTTGTTATTACTTCATTGTCAACAAACAGTCTATCTATACTATATTTATATGCACAATTGTCTGAGTTGGCTGAGTCTGAGAGTTATCAACTTATTTTCTGTTATTTTAATTTTGATATTATTAGGACTATAGTATGAAAATAACTTGTTACAGATATAATGTACTAAAACTACTTTTTTTACTAAACAAAGTGAAACTTCCTACAAATTACATTGTCATTTAGCATTGCTTATACATACACACTGACAAAATTAAACTGATTGTGTGCAGAATTCACCTTAGCTAAGCATCAATTAGAGATGACATGATCGTTTTTGATGTTTTGTTATTTATACCAGAATTTGATTGCCCTAAGGAAATCTAGCCTATTAGATTATGGTATTTTTAATGAATGCTGCATGAAACTAGTCTCATTAGTGTCATTTCCTCTTTATTAAAGATGCAAGTATCTGTGCCGTCCCCATTTTCAATTTTATCAAAATGGAGCTAAACTAATTAAAATTTCAGTTGCATGTTTGGGGCTGCTTCTACTTGTAAATCAGTCCATGGCTCGATCTGTTTTCAAAATGCAAACCTTCTAAATCCAATAATTGGTAACTGTTGGATTAGAGTGTGAAGAAGTATAATTAATGCATGTATGGTGATTCCCTCCTCTGATCAGGTGACCTAATCAGCCTCTAATCAAGAGACTCAGGTGATCTGTCCTGTAATCAGGTGACCATCCCTCTAATTAGGTGACCACATCCTCTAATCTTCCAGGGCGATGAGTCTGCGGCACAGGGAACTGACCCCTATGTGACCTACTCTGGGGTGGAGCAGCCAGATCCCAAATATAATGACGACTACAGGCCCCCTGGGGGAGTGCCCCTCTTCACTAACCCATCACTGGTAATGCCTACTAATTTACTAATCAATTTTTTAGTTGTCATGGAATTGTAAATTTATAAAGGAAATTTGAAATCATGAATTACATAAATTCATCATGATTAAAAATATTGAATTTCATGCATAATGTAGCTTGTTTTCAGTATATACTAACTGTCTAATTGATTTACATTAATCATTACTAATATGCATGGATATGTACAATGTTGATCAACAAGTAGGTTATGTTAGGTTTTCTTATTGCATTATACATAACACAACCTGTATCAATATATATATATATATATAATAAAATTTAAATAAAAACACAAGATGACTTCATTTCGTTGCAACTAGTTTCTTCAAATCTTCAGGCAACTGACAGATAATCGCAGGATGACGTAATTATAATTATAATTAATGTCGTCATAAAATATATACCTGTACAGGTATAATTATTATTTATGTATGACGTCATTAATTTTACATAAGAAACCAATGTTTCATTTTGTTGACTGACAACGAGAGAGGGATTTTTTATTTAATTTAGGTTTAAATATATTAATAAAATGTTCCTCGTATTTCAGTCTAAGTGTTAAATCGTCCTTGTGTATTTGAAAAAATGGTAAGATTTTAAATTTTATATCCATTTTTTGAGCACAGTTAGCGATATGATCGCTCACAGGCAGCATTCTGACAGTTTCATCATTAATGTGCTGTCTGTGGACTCTGACACGGTTTCTAAGTGTATCTCCCGTTTGTCCAATATATATTTCATCACATCCTAGACATATCAACGCATACAGGACATTGCTAGAATCGCATGTCATGTGGTTTTTAGGAGCTATTATTTTCTCTTTATAAGAGAAACGTCCTTCTTGAAGTAGATGAATACAGCAGCCGCATCTCTTGTTTTTACAATTTTCAACCATGTTCTTATCATTGGTGGAAAATTGCGAGGATGTAACCAATGATTTTATGTTTTGTGGTTGTCGTCTGCTGTTTATCATATTTTTATTTTTGAAGATGCGATTGATATAGGTATCCTTTTTCACCATTGTGTTTATATGTTGTTTAATCCTAGGAAATATGTTAGAGTTTTTGGGGTTATGTGTGGATACAAATGTTATAGTATTATCCTCTGTTTTCTTTTGTCTAGTTACGTGGAGGATTTCGTCTCTGTCTAACATATTAGCCTTATTGATTGCATCATCTATTATCCGTTCAGGATAATCCAATCGAAGGAGATTCCTCTTTAGTTCCTCCAGTCGAAATTGTCGTGTGCGAGTATCAGATACGATGCATATGATCCTTCTTGCTAAACTGTAAGGTATGTTTACCTTTGTATGACGTGGGTGACATGATCTAAAATTGAGGTATTGCCTCGTGTCCGTTTCTTTATGGTATATATCCGTTATCAGTTTCGTGTTTTCCTTTATAACTAATACGTCCAGAAAAGGAATTCGTGTTAAACTTTCTTCCTTTGTGAATTTTAAGTTAGAATCAATTCCGTTCAATACGTCAAGGAAAGTTTGTAACTCCTCGTTGGAAAACGGCCAATTTATGAAACAATCGTCGAGGAAACGTTTGAAATGCATTTTGATATGTTCAGTTATATTTGTGTTTAAATTTGAACACGCTAACTTCTCAATGAGTAAATGTTCGATATATGCCATTGTTAAATTTGCGTAGGTGGGGGCGAATTTTGTACCCATCGCAGTGCCTTTTAGTTGTCTGTATAAGGTATTGTCGAACTCCATCATGTTATATAATAATAATAATAATGAGAAAATTAGTTCTTCTTATTTTTACTTATATATATATATATAGGCTAGTTATACTTCCATTATAATATTCCATTATGCAATGATAGATACTCAATCATTAGCCTATAGTATATTGTTAAATGATCAATTTAATCTGAGTCCATTATGCTGTGCAATCGAGTAGAAGATGATGAAATGTGGCCTATAATTTGAAATTATTTACTTTGTTAGGGAACCTTTGATCATATTGCCACTTTGCATGCAAATCTGTACTGTCAGGACAGTAGGTAGTGACAGGGCTATTATCATCCAGAGACATATTTACTTAACTAGTTATGTTCTAAGATAACATTTTCACTACCCAGAAAAATGATTGCTTCAATTTTTTATTATCTTATTGTTCATACGATATTAAGATTCTTATAAAATTACAGTATGCAGAAAAATGTATTTGACACAAAAATGCATTTTCTATATTCTAGGTATAATTTATAATTGCAAATAGGCCAATAAAACAGTTAATATAAATGCCTAACATCTATAACAGGTGGAAGGAAATGACAGAATTTGCAGTTGTCAGTTGACACAAGTCTTCCTTCCTTCTCCAAACCCCTGTCTCCGGACATCATCCACCCCTTCCATATTTCAATTAGCTGATTACAGGGGAAGAAGGAAATAATCCTACAGGACAGCACGCCCCTGGTATTATCCATTCCGTTTTTCTTGTTTCTTTCATATTTTATTTAAATTAGCCCCAGATTTGTCCAGGTCCTCGCTCCTAGATTGCTATTAAATGTCTGTCATTACATCTACAAATGGTGTGATAAATGTTCTAAATGATATACCTGATACAATTTACGATGTAATTTCAAAACTATCATCTCTAAAATAGAACAAATAGATCATGTTTCTTTAATCGCCTGTGTGTATTTTATTATTTTCTGCCTCAGTGATATTTTTTGTTGGCATTGAACCAATGTCCTACTTTAGCTGGGAATGTAACAGAACTTGTCTTAAATCTACTTCCTGTTAACGTTAAAGAGACATCCGATCAATCGGGACAATTTTGGTACTCCTTGATATTTTGCATGTGGAGATGTGATATAGAGTAGGAATACTCAAGCTATATCCTATCATTTTAATTTCTTCCAAATATTACTTATTTTAATTTGGCAAAATGTAAAAACATTTGAAGTGAAAGCCATTTTTAAAGGCCTTTCAATTGACCAAAATTAACACCTAGATATTGCGTCTTGATTGAAACAAACTTAATGACATCCCTTTGCAAGACTCAGTTATTGTTCAGTATATGTCATTTAACATCAACACTATCGAATTAAAGGCATAAATAAAGTGTATATTCAGGGCAATTTGATTGAGGTCTTGTAATTATTGTGCTTTTAGTTTATTATACTCTGTTTTATGCAACATAACTGGCTTATTATTGAATCTGCCTTGATTTACTGTCTCAATGATAGCTGCAATATTGTGGAGTAAATCATGTTGAGCATCTATAAGATTTTACTTAAGCAAAATAAATTTTGAACCTGTCTGACTTGAGACAGTGCAGTTCCTGGGAGGGAGAGGCATGCTCTTAAAGCCATCCCTTATTTCTCAGTTGAACTGTTGTGACACAACCCCATATTTTTGGCATGAATGTTTGAAAAACAAAACCCTTTTACGGATATGGTGTGAATGGCCTGCATGTACAGACAGTATATCCAATCCAAGTTTTGTATAAAAGATTCGAGTTAATTTGGATTGTTCACCATAATGTGCCTTCATCTTACCTTTACCAAAATACTTACTATAAAATGAATAAAGATATAAAGATAATTTAAATAAACTTCATTATGAGCTTTAATGGGGAAGTTATGTAAATTGCAGAAATCTGTATATCTGCAAGGAATTGTATGAGAGACAAAAACATGTGACAGCTATGTGACATTAGATATAAAGGAATGTCCTGATTGAAGGTTTCAAAAATTCATTTTGATAACACTTTTTTATTTTATGATGGCATAGTGTGATACACTGATTCAAAAGAACATCCTTTGTTCATCATAACCTGTTTCAACTTTCCAAATATAATACTGACATCTATGATGTCGTATACAGTAATTTACTGTTTGCCCGTTATAAAGCAATGTGAGAAGATGGAGTGTAGCATATTACAGCTGGTTTGTAATTTGTAATAATGATACACATTTGACATGTCCCTTTCCTTTAAATATTTGCCATTATATCAACACTTAGCTGAGTAACGATGGCAAACTCATATAGCCACCATTTTTGTGACCTGCAGTAGGTGCTCCATGATTGGTGCTTGACATTCAGGATCCGTATGAATTGTTACACCTTACTTGCTGGTTTTAATCATTTTTAGGTTGTGATATTTTTGTCATGTTATGACTCGTTTGCTAATGGTTATTTTTTGTGTCTCCAGAGTCAACAGTCGCAGCCTAGCAACCGTGATCTCCAAGGAAAGGAGCCTTTATACGCCCAGGTTGACAAACGAAACAAACGCCAAAATCAGAGCCCTCACAGCCCTTCACAACGAGGCATGCAGATAGAGGGCATGCCTGCAGAGGGTGGCCAGGGTGCAGACTCTTGGGTGTAACATAGTTCCTCTAGCTTCCTATAGGTGGCAGTGGAAATGTTATGCCATCTGGTGAATAGATTTCAAACATTGGATATGTGTTGTTCATATTTTAACAACAGCTCTTGGACTGGACAATATTAAAATGTTGAGAATTGTCCTCTTGCATGTCCAATTATACCCATCAATGGAGATCAGTGCCACCTATTGGAGGCCGGGAGTACTAAACATGTATTTTATAAATCACCAATTATGAAAGCTGAGTAGGACTTTGCCTCAGTTAGACAGTTTTGTAGGTAACATTTGTAAAAACTTGTACATTAATGCATATATAGCAATAATCCACATATACATTCTGTCGCACAGAGCTTTTAGACATTATGTCCTGTATGATATGTCATTTTATAATTAGGAACCAATATATAATTGCGTGGAAACTGTTCTGTAGCTTATGAGATAATGGATCATGCCAGACACCATAACTTATACTGACATTGCATATGTCATGTTTGAGGATATTTTTATATGAGGCTGTTTGGAGCAACTGAACTTTGAAAGCTCAGCTATGTAGGCGGAAATGAGGAGTCCCTTGAAAGCATGTATCTTGGGATCCTAGTGGGCGTATGAGTACTTTCTGTGTGTGTGTGTGTGTACAGCTCCAAGCTAACTAAAATATGAAGATACTGAATATTAGAGTGGCAAGATCAATTTTAAATGTATCTCAACTATCACATGCACAGATAGGATAAGAAACACCAGTTATATTGTGTGCTGATGATAACATTGGAACATCACCTAATAATGAAATCCCTTAGGTGCATCTTATGCTCCAATATATTGGTGATTATGATTGTTCAAATGTTGCATGGTCACTCCTGTTTATCAATTTGGGTATATCAGCTATTTTGACAGATTTAGATCCTTTTGAAGGACCCATGTCTTAACAGATGAATAGCAGTACCACTTTACCAATTAGACAAATCCACGTGGTAAACATGGCTCATTTTGAAATTTTCTTTGGTTTTGTAATGATCAGTATACTGCATTACAACAAAGAAAATTATTTGTAATGAAAAATAATGTTAACCATTTCAAACTGTGTTCAAACTAGCAAATGCTTTCTGTACATGTATATTCCTCAAATGCTTGCTACATATTTAACTGATGTTAGCTACCACTGCTCAACTACAGTAGATTGAATGCTATTAAATTATGACCCGGCTTTGAAGGCATTTGATAATTTTTTTTCTTATGATTTTTTGAAATTATGTTCAATCTTGTTCACAACATCACTTAGTGTAATATAAGCAATAGACTGATCTAGTAAATAATGGTAGTTATGGTTATGATGTCAATTTTACAGTTTTGGGCAGGTATTTCAACAACCAAATGCCTATTGGTAATTTTGAAAATAGAAAAGATGGTGAATGGTATGGCAAATGATTTTTGACAGTCATATGTGTATTTTCTCTTCATAAATTCAACATGTCTCATCTAAATAACATGTTTTTCCAAAATTGAGGTCTCAAGGATAAAACAGTTATCAGGTCGCCTCTCTCTATAAACCATGGATTAGGAGACCCTACCTCAACACATTTTTAAATTCATTAACTACACCATACCTTGTCCTTTGTCAACAAATGTTACTGTCTACAATGTAGACACCATACACTGTTTTTGGTTCACCAAAAAGGGACAGGATTTATTGACAGTCTGTTGACCCTTTCAAATCATAAAATTACGGGTCGTCCTAACTTGAAGCATTTCCAGGGGCAATAAAATGAACTTTACTGCTGCGTGTTTAAATGGTGCAGTAAAGGAGAGATGAAGCAATGTAATTTTCCAATTGAGCCTACTTTCCACACATGTTGTTCCCTTTGAAACTGCAATATACTAATGGTTTTGTTCAAGTATTATATCTACACAGCCTGATGGTAAAGACATGATTCTTTTTTATGAGTTATAAATATTCAAGTTTGTGTATCTGTCTTTCATTGCTTACAAATTCCAATGACTTCTGGTTTCAGTTCTGCCAAGACTTTATATTTCCTTCATCACTGATTATCTCATGATGGTAATAATAATTCATGTACGTGTATAATTCTCAAAGTGTAAACATGTTTGGAGATGTAATATATTATCTAGCTTCCTGATAAATTGATCATCTTCCACATATAGCTTACTTTGTTAATGGTGTTATGCTGAACATCATTTTCGTTTTCCCAACTCTGTGATCTTCTGAGCTTTAGATCAATTGGGTGCTGTACATTGATAAAAAATTGCACATAATATGCCACCCTATTGAAAATATGCTTGCATCTTGTGTAATAGGATATTTTTTATCAAAACAGCACCTGCTGAGAAAAATCACTTGGAGATCACTGCAACACAGTGTTTGGGCAAAACGTAAAATACTGTGGTCCCGAGATTTTAGAGTGACGTTAAATTGTATAAAGAATTGTTGCCTATTATTATGTTTGCTTGTAAAAATAATACATGTATACTAGTTTTATATAACTTTATTATTATACACCAAAGCCTGTTATGTGTAGAGGATTAAGAAGTTCTAATCTTAACAAACTATTTTCATTATTTATGTAACAAAATTGAGGTCGAAGTTTGCTTATGTACAGAGAACAATTTAAATGATACTCATCAGATTCAATATAATACATTGCAATTGCAATCTCTATCATGTATAATAAAAAGTCGCTATCATAAATGCCTAATTCAAGTAATTGATTTCTGGGATATCAGATGAGTATCATTTATGTTGATTTTAAATGAAAATATTTGATAAAATTGCTACCTTCAAGGTGGATAATATTCCTGGAGTGGATAACATTCATGAAAAGTGGATAACACCAGGGGAAAGGTGGATAATATCCTTAGAGGGGATAATGCTGCTGTAAAATATTTGTAATATAAATCTAAATCGTTTTCTACCAACTAAAATCAGATTATTTCTGATGCATTTTGGGATAGCCCTCGTCTTGTGAACCCAGTATTTTCTGTTGATCAATTATGTTTTCACAATGATAAATATTATATTATTAATAAGTATGGCTTGGTTAAAGGGGATGATAATGCCATCTTGTATAATAAATTGAACTGATTTCAAGATCACTTCCAAGGGGACTGGATAAATTGATTACTCAGCTGCAATGTTTTACTAAAAGGTTGTTTAAATTTGAATCGATGCGATAAATCGTGAACAGCGCGATTATTACTGGACACATATATGATGGATACTAGTAACTATGATTCCCTGGAGAGACATTTATGGAATGAGAATTCGAAATTGCTGATTTACTGCCCTTATCAAGTTCACACCTTGATGGGTTTTTATATCCTCTCCCCTTCAACACCCAAATTACAAACTAAGAACTTTTATTACATCAAAGATGTATGTGTAAATAAGAATTTCACAATATGATTTTCTTAGGGAACACATTCTATCAAATTCTTGAATGTTAGCTCCAAGAATTTTGTAAAATCCATTGATTAAATGATTTTTGTAGCTAGGTTGTTATGGTTGATTTCATCATCCATAAAGTTTATAACAAATAATCCACAATGGTCAAGGGTTTACCTATACTAACAGTCAACTACACAGCTCCGGTAAAATGCCCATTCAGGTTATAATAGGCCATGTAAGTCATGGCAAAGTTAGGAAGAGGCAATTCAGGGAGCTCTATGTTTACAGTCTGTTTTATAGTTTCCCATCTCACTTTTCTTGTGAGGGAATTCATGACCATTATGGATGTTTTGCAAGGGTTGATTTTTCTAAAGGTGGTTGTCTCTTACATGTACATGACTGAGAATTGAATTAATAAAACTAGACTAGTGTATATTTTACAAAATATTTAAATTCACTGAGTTTTGTAATATTTCTTGGCTACAGATTTTTCGTATCTTTTTAGAAAAAATGGCAACAAAAATGACCCATCAACAGAATATGACATTATTTTTTAAAAGGTTGTAACAATGAAATTAATGAGGCATTTACCATATAAAAAAATTGTATGTTAGGAAATCATTAAAGTTTATTCTGTGAAAATGAAAAAATTTTCAAAATTGAGAAAGTTATTGAGAAAATAGAGAGGCATGACTTGTTCTGGCCAGGCTACTTTATATCAGTGTCCACAGTCAATTGAGTAACAAATGTTCTGTTTGAAAAGCATTGATGATATCATGTTCATTCTTGCAAACTGCAATGGGAAGTAAGAGAAATGGGTCTTTAAATTCCTGGTCTGCACATCACTAATTATTCCATATCAGCTGAGTAATGGGGGGCTTAAACACCGTTGCTCAAAAATATGGAATATTTTCCAATTAATCATCAATTCCCTCATTTTGGATGGAGATTTTTCAAATATTTTTTCATAGACTGGTCAGGAAAAACAAACTTTTGTAAAACACATTTGTAAGTAACGACATGTTTCATTTCCCAGGAATTAATCCATCAGAATCTATTGAAGTCTTGGAGAATTTCCAGTCCGAGGCTTGCTGAAATACATTTTTAGGTCTCTCTTGTATACTTTCAGGCAGTTAAATATTTTATAGTAAGGACATCATACTGATTTTTTGAAATGTCAGTCAAATATAAAATGATGGCATCAAGACATGCTCGACTAAAATAACGTAGACAATCTACAGACCAATAAACCTTATTTTAACGCAAAGGATTACATGTCAAAATATCAAAATATGGACAGTTATAGAACAGCAATGTTACATATCTCCTCTTCCAATTAACCCCCCTATCACACCAAACTAGTTCTTACCCGTTCTTGCCAGTCCTACGAAAACGTCGTTAAACGTGCTCAATCTGACTGTGGTCGGGAAATATGTCTAAAATAATTAGCTACTTCGTTCATAAACAGTCTTCAATACGTCCATCTCATTTGCAGTTCGTTCAGGTCGCACTACGTCGGTGTGCAACGTCGTATAACGCGTCCCCTTAGTCTAGAAGGTCATCATTACCTGATTACAGAACGGTATGGTCGCCATCGAATTTTGAATCGATTCAAAATGCTAAATCACATTCCCCGTCCGGGAAAGTCCATGAAGTTCGTTAGAAGTCCGTAGAACGTTGTAGGTACGTTCATTCAGTTCGCACACAGTTTAAAACCGATTCGGCAACGTTTTGAAGAACGCAGTGACAACTGGTTCTGGTGTGATAGCTATTTTTGTTAATTCATTCATAAGCAGTTTTTAATACGTTCATCTCGTCTTAATTTATTTATAATCGCATTATAAACGCATTTATAATCCCATATTTTCCTGATTGGGGTACTCACGGCTGCAATTTACGCTTGAGTACACAACATCGTAATACGTCCCTAGTAGGATTGAAGTACGACACTTCCGTTCGTAGTGTGTCCCCAGTGCGTCCAGGTCGTGATAAGTACGTTGTCACTCGTTCTGATTGCAGAACGTGACGATCACCAGCATTTAGCCCCTCGGCCTCAACATGCTTCACTAATAAATTGTCATTCATCCCTTCCACTGCAATGAAATTAATTTTGTTCTTCAATAACTGTTGACTTTTGACACCATACCTAACCCCACTAGATGCATTAGAGTTCCACTTGGTATGCCACTTAAAAATAGACTGCACCCAGGGGATTTTACAAGTGATGCTAATATTGCAGGGTTGTTGTTTTAAAGCATATTTTGACTTGATTTAATATCCCCACTGGCAAATACAAAAGTACCCAATGGGGTAATGTCTGGTAGGGAGCCCACTTCAATTGATTTATTATAAACAGTAGAACCTGCAAAGTGGAACAACTCCATAAGGGAACACCTCGCAAGTGGAACGCTTTTTCAAAGTCCTTTTTTTAAAAAAACATTGAATTAATTGAACTTCTGTAAGTGGAACACCTCCAAACTTGAAGAGTGGACGCCAATATTGAAAAATTAACCTGCCAAGTGGAACAGTAAATTTTCCATATATTTCAGTATTGATACTTATGTAAACAGAAATACCTCCAACAGTAATATCTGGGTATGAAGACAGGTAATAGAATGATAATTGGCAAATTAGGATTTTCACGGACTACCATTCGGCAAATTGGATTAATCTCCTGTAGAGATCAACACGTGATGCTACCACTAATTAATTTGATAATCAGCAAATTAGGATTTCAAAAGATTATCATTCAGCAAATTGGATTAACCTCCTGTAGAGATCAACACGTGATGCTACCACTAATTAATTTGATAATCAGCAAATTAGGATTTCAAAAGATTATCATTCAGCAAATTGGATTCACCTCCTGTAGAGATGGGCATGTGATTCTACCACTAATTAATACCCCTTGCTGTTTGTTTCAAACTTGATGAGTAAGATTAAGAATGTCAGTTAAAAACAATTGAATTATTAGCATTTTGAACAAGTCTTAAAAACTTAATTGCCAAATCTTTGTACCCGAGACTGGCAGAATGAGAAGGATTAAGAATATCAGAAAATAATTTTTAAAAGAATGAGGAGGATTAAGAACGTCAGATACCTTTTTGAGTAAAACAAATGGATAATTGATGGTATATAGCTCCCCTGCAATGAATGGAGAATCATATTTCCAGTGTTACAGCGATACATAAATTCCAGCAAACCCAAAACCTTCGTAAGTGGAGGGCGTTCCACTTACACAGGTTCTACTGTACTCAACTGAGTATCAGGTCATGTTTGTTCAGGAAGATGTAGATTTATTTCTCCAAGGTGCCATCATACCATTGTCTGTGTAAATATGTTACATCGAGTGCATCATTGTGTGGTTTAACCAGCAAGATTTGACCACTCGAAATATCCTATTGTCAGGCCATTTCTGATTTTTTTTCACAGGGTGATCCAGAAGTAACGTCAAAGATGTTGCCAATTCAATACTACTGGACCAGTCATCTTGAAACTTACTACACGGATATTTCCCAAACATTGTTGACCCAAATATAAAGATTGTTGGCCCCAAGTATAAAGATTCTACAATTTGATTGGTTGATTTTATGGTAACTATGGTTACCCGAAGTGACGTCACCCGGGGCAAATTATTTGTTTCAGTAGAAAATGGAATGAAAAAGTGATAATTTTGTTAAACACTTTACAATATTAATCTTAATTTAAAATTTGGGAAATATGGGGTATACTCAAGTTGTGTCCCAATTCATCCATTGCTTTGGTGCTTTATCCTTATTTGCTGGAGTGGCATCCCAGTAAAAATCGTTCATCTGTCCAAATCTTATATTTGCTATTGTGATGCTTGGTACTTTCTCAGAAAATAAAATAATCAACTAAAATAGTGTGTTTGACATCATATGTGATACTACATTGATGTTCGAATGGAAACATGAGGTATGAGTACCGTAATCCAACACCAAATTCGAAAATTCATATCAATACTTTGCACATATGGCGTTCGTGATCAACTTTAAAACGCTTACCCCCCATCGTGTTATATATCAAAATGTACCTGTTCATATAGGGGTTCGATTGATTTCCATCAAATTATAGGGAGTAGGGTGGTCCAAAATATGGCGAAAAACCAACTTTGTTTCGGAACATCTTCCTCATTTGACTTACTGTTGTCCATGACCTAAAACACCTGCACGCCAAATTTTGAGACCTAAATCCCATGGGAAATTTACCCACGCTTCGACTGAAAAATTCGGTTATTTCATGATTTTTGGTATTTTCGATAAATTGCCATCTCCCCTTTCCTGGTATAATATGTTTCTATTTTTTCATAATAAACATTTTTGGAGGACTCTATATTACTTCATAATACTAGGAACCCATACACCAAATTTGAGACACAAATCCCATGGGAAATTTACTCACGCTTCGACTGAAAAATTGGGTTATTTCATGATTTTTCGCTATTTTCGATAAATTGCCATCTCCTTTTTCCTAGTATAATATGTTTATTTTTTTCCATAATAAATATTTTGGATGACTCTTTATTACTTTATAATACTAGGAACCCTTACACCAAATTTGAGACCCAAATCCCATGGGAAATTTACTCACGCTTCTACTGAAAAATTGGGTTATTTCATGATTTTTCACTATTTTTGATAAATTGCCATCTCCTTTTTCCTGGTATTATATGTTTCTATTTTTTTATAATAAATATTTTGGGAGGACTCTTTATTACTTCATAATACTAGGAACCCATACATGTACATCAAATATGCACCAAATTTTGAGACCCAGATCCCATGGGAAATTTATCCATGCTTTAACCAAAAATTTGTGATTTTCTGCGAATTTCCATACAGAATTACCTTAAGTGTTTCGCATTGCTCATCCTATCTTCTTACTTTCAGGGCATGAACATGCTCAGAGAAATGGCAAAGCTTAGTGGAAGCTCCAATCCCTTGAAGAGTTGGTACAGGCTTACTGGTTACAACAGAGACCATGCCATTGATACATTGATCAATCAAAAAATCATTTCTCCAAAGAAAGTCAGATTTGATATTTGACCTTACCCAGAGATGTGAGAAAGAATATGACATCTCACACAAATCCTAACAAAGTCCTGTGTTGTATCCCTACTGAAACCAACAAACAAAATCTTCAAGGCATTTGAGTTTCTGTCTAGTCATCACTTCTTATTACAAATATTGCATGTTATGTCTGTATACAGGGAATGTGATAAGAGCATATAGCACTTAAAGTCAATTACAATCAGTTCACAAACTTAGGTAAACAATGACGAGCAGGTTCATTTAGATAAAATGTATCACTCAAGATTGTTACCAATTGCAAGTCATTTACAAAGAATGATATTAACCACAGTATAAACCAAATATTGAAAAATAAAAAAATTAAAGCATTTTTGCATGAACTTATTGAACCACCTGGTACAAGTAAAAGTTCCTAAATTTTCCCCAAACTACTGAATTTATCGCCTTTCAATAAGAGTTAAAGTCTTGATATTTAGTTTTTTTATGGTTTCTCTGGATGAAGAAGGAATAAAATTCCTTATACCATAATGTTTTCAGTCAAAGTGTGGGTAAAGTTTACTCACGTCGAGAGCTACCATGTTAGATTTTGAAAGTATACTTTCAAAATCTAAGTAGCTCTCGACGGTAGTAAGGTAAAGTTGGAGTCGGGTCTCAAAAGTTGGTGCATATTTGGTGTATGGGTTCTTAGTATTATGAAGTAATAAAGAGTCCTCAAAAATGTTTATTATAAAAAATTGAAACATTACCAGGAAAATGGAGACAGCAATTTATTGAAAATTAGAAAAAACTGTGAAAATCACAATTTTTCAGTCAAAGCATGGGTAAATTTCACATGGGATTTTTGTCTCAAAATTTGTGCATATTTGGTGTATGGGTTCCTAGTAATGAAGTAATAAAGAGTCATCCAAAAATTGTTATTATGAAAAAATAGAAACATATTATACCAGGAAAAGCGAGATGGCAATTTATCGAAAATAGCAAAAAATCATGAAATAACCGAATTTTTCAGTCGAAGCGTGGGTAAATTTCCAATGGGATTTGAGTCTCAAAATTTGGTGTGCATGTGTTTTAGGTCATGGACAACAGTAAGTCAAATGAGGAAGATGATCCGAAACAAAGTTGGTTTTTCGCCATATTTTGGACCACCCTAATAGGGAGTCGGGTTACTTTTTGAGATATCAGTGTCTATTCATTGTAACTCGCGTTTGCTACCATTTCCTCAATTCTGAGATGACGGACAAACGCGTAGTAAACATGCTCACGTCGGAACTATTTTGACCTACATCGCTATTTTCGTTATTCAAATGAAAGTTGAACCCCTCCTCTTTATTTTGATACCAAATAGTGGCATACTAGGTACCCTAGAAGCCAACTAATAGCAGTTTCCCCCACAGCTGTATTCGGAAATAAATATTGCTACAATGTAGTATTTTAAAAATCACACATGCTTACTGTTTCTGTTGACCTGACACGTGTATCTAGCCTGTAAAAATGAAAAATCGCTACATTGTAGCAATTTCAGTGAGATATGGGCCCTCAAAATCATGTAATTTTAGCAAAAAATGAAAAAATAACCTGTAATTTTGACGGAATTTCAGAGGGCTCTTTTTCATTCATGACCCTCCACGTGATTTAAATCATTGTTTGGCCTGGGCAGAACGAAAAATCGATTCTGTTCTCAAATTCTGCTAGAATATCGGTTCCACAAATTGTGGAACTTTCCATTTCCACTGTGCCGAAAATTTCCTCCATTTTTTATCTACTTTTCGCAATTTTTACCCATACCCCTAAAATTTATAGGGACAGGCTTAATGACCAGCCATAACATTTTAGGATTATCATTAAATAGTATCATAATTTCAATGTTGGGACCTTTTACCATGATTCACATGATAATGATTGGGATTCCAGTCAATTTCAAGTAAAATGAATATTTACTTATCTTTAATTTATTCCTTTTATCTCTTTTCCAGAGTGGCATATACTTCGACATGATAAACAATGTAATTTTAATTGAAAATAATGTTTGACAAACTATGTGACGTGTCATCTGATGTGTGACTTGAATGCAAATACAGATAATAATCTAGCAAAAAGTGTATCTTTCTTACAACTACCAAAACCACTTCTAGTTTTTGACAAGGTCATGCTTGAGTGACAATGAGCATCAACGTTTGTGATAGAATCTAGATCAGTTTTTGTATGATTTTGACCTACATGATTAATAAAAATAATCAAGAAGTTCTGCTTATTTTGCTGAACTGTTATGTTTTGAAATATGATATTGTTGGTCTAATAAGGGGAGTTTTGAATTAAGAAGGAGTGTTGTGTGTGTTGGGAGGGAGTCTTGGTACTTGCCGATTTCAGCTAGGTAGATTGCCAATCAATACAATTTTGCCTCTTGATTTTGAATCTTGGATAGATACCGGTACCAAGCAACGTGAAGAAACAAGATCGCCTATATTCAAATTCTGGTACATGGTACTCCAATTACAGGTTCTGGGTCTAACAAATGTTAGAGCTGTGAGACTTGGAGACTTCAAACTCTACAAAGAAACTATCATTAAAATCATGCCATGGTTTTTCTCCCTGGATCATACCAATTATGCCCGCTGGGTACCTATCCATGTAAGTGATATGGTTCAGCTCAAAGAAACCCACCCTGAAGTTCACAATGCCTTCATGAAGGGGCATTTCACTATCAGCAAGTCAAGAAGAAGCTTCTCCTCCATGTCAATAGACCAAGCCCATGAGCAAAATAATAGTGTGATCAAAAGTGAGGGTGGAGCTGTGGGGTTGTTCAACAATCCAACCGCATTACAGAAGTGGATGGTTGGTGGTCCAGAGATGGCAAGAATGTTAACTGAGTTTGAGGTTGAGATGAAGGATAATGATGATGAAGTCCTTGCAAACCATGGGGTTTGTGTAAAAAATTGGGTGACCGGGTAGCCGAGTGGCCGGGTTACCGGGTACTTAACGTTCCTTGCAGGGTTACCAACTTTCAAATTTGCACATTTGTAGACTACCCTTCAATATTTTTACGTTATCATTTTACCAAGAACCTGTAAGAGACTGAATTTCGGAAGTCCTAGGTAGTTATTTACACAGTTTACACATACGATGATGTTAGTTACTTGATTGATTGTCTGAGTGATTGACAGGATATCGATGATTGTTTTCTATGATGACGATTTCCACTAGATATTAAACAAATCTGGAAGATTTACGTAGGCGTAAATTGAAACTTTATTTGCCGTTTTTATCTGTTAATTGTACGATGTACAATACAACGTTAGTTGCTTGATTTATTGCCTCACTGATTGACATTATTTGTTTGTCGTTTTGCCGGTTGATTTATTGGTAAATAAAATTCCTAACCCTGGTAGGAAGGTAGGGTACCCGGTCACCCAGCTACCCGCCCTTATAAAAAATTCAACCTTGAAAGTCCGAATTTAAACCGTTGCACAATCGTTGCACAATCATTGATCCGATCATTTATGCAACCATGCCAACGGTTACGATGCAACCATTACAATTTTGGTTGTAAACTCATTGAAAATGTTTCAATCATATGTAACCATTGTAAACGCTTGACAATTTTGATTGCATTTCTTGCAACCGTTTCAATCAAATGCAACCCTTTAAAACTTAGGCAATATTATCTCAATACAACATAAAATAATTATATTGCTCTTTAAAATATATATTTTAAATGTATGTATTTCATGCATACATGTCAGAAACTAAATGGTTTGATCAAAAAGATATTAAAGTATTGAAATAGCTTATTAAACTTGTCTTGTGAATGAAAATATATTGAACCAATTTCCATCTAATTTTGAAGGATGGTGATTGTCTCACTCACATGTATATTATCTAGATAACAGCAATATTAAGGCATAGGAAATCCCCTCACTGCCATGACTATCATTTTTACAAAATCCCTCCACTACTTTTTGAGTTATTGCA
Organism: Owenia fusiformis; assembly: GCA_903813345.2. Classification (NCBI taxonomy): domain Eukaryota; kingdom Metazoa; phylum Annelida; class Polychaeta; order Sabellida; family Oweniidae; genus Owenia; species Owenia fusiformis. Next base: position 34,756,093 of record CAIIXF020000006.1, on the reverse strand, counting down.
AAAACATTTGAAATAATTTTGATTGAGTCAAGTCTTGAATTTTACAAATTCAGACACTTATACTTCACCTTGTAATCATCACATTTATAAAGGAAGGAAGATGTGTCTGGAAGGAAGAAATCCTTCAATCAGAAAATAATCTGTTTATTGATTTGATGTTTTTGATTTGAAAATGCAATCAGACATTACTGGATGTGTTTTAAATAATTAAGTCCTTAGGCATAACTTAAAGAACTCTGATTACAGTAAGACTCAGTCTCTCTAGTTTGATTAGAGTCTGCTTTGAAGGATGAAAGAAACTTTATTAATCCATTAATCCATAAACAAAACAAAAATAATTTGGCAAGGCAAAACAAACCTTATTACAGAGAGACTCTTAGTTTGATTAGAGTCTGCTATAAAGGAAGCATCCTATGTAATTTAATTATTCCATACACAGAACTTGATAAATAATTTGCCAAAGAACAATAACTTAATCCATAAACAAAAAACGAAAATCTCCCTTATTTTCCTCCAGATTTTTTCAAGTTTAGAGTTTTGAAAAATAAGCCCCGTTTTTTTATTTTTCAATTGACACGTATTATTTAAACTGAAAACACCTTTCAGTACAAATGCTCGCCCTAGTGATTACAATAAAACCATGGACTTTCAGCGGAAAGTACGGAGGTTCAGGTGACGCTATTATAATTACCCTTCTTCCTGGCTTCTGATTGGTTGACCTACTTTGAAGAGTTTTGGCGGTCAGTTTGAAAAACTGGCGCAGAAGACAACTCCTTAACAAATTTTCTCTATATAAACCCATTATAAATTATAATGGTTATTTATATTTCTCATAATTTTTTTCTAGTAAACTAATGATCGGAAACTGGACGTAATTGTTAGTCTATTGAATGCCCATGGTAAAATTAACTCAATAAAAATGAAATACCAAAATTCTGAAAATATTATCTGCAGTTTCATATACATGTACTTGCTATTTGAGATTACTTAGCACTTATTAAAGTAATTGAATAAAGAAATAAACCCTCAAAAATCTGAAAACACTTTTTAAATGTTTAAGCCACCCCCCTCTGCATGAAATAGAGAATATAAATAAATATATAGTATAACATAAGCTGAAAATAAATACAGTATAACAGAAACTAGGACTATGAACCCTATTTCTGGTCAAGCATTTTAATTAGCCGTTCAATCGTTTTAATTAGCTGTTCAACCGTTTTAATTAGCTGTTCAACCGTTTTAATTGGCTGTTCCAACATACTGATTTGCCTAAACCCATGAGAATATTAACATGTAGTAGGTATTATTGTATCAAGCATTATTATAAAAAATATTTGCCAAGAAAGAACATGGTAATTAAATCTGAGATAAGGACAGATTTAGCTGATGAACATGCCAATATTGTGTTGAATTTTGCCAATAGTTTACTGAATACTGACAATAGTTTAATGAATACTGTCAATAGATTAATGATTACTGGCAATAGTTTAATGAATACTGGAAAAAGTTATTGAATACTGCCAATATTATAATGAATACTAACAATTAGTTCATTGAATACTGGTAATAATGTAATGAATACTGGCAATAGTTTATCGAATACTGACAATATTATAATGAATGCTGGCAATAATTTATTGAATACTGGCAAAAGTTTAATGAATACTGGCAATAGTTTATAGAATACTGCCAATAGTTCATTGAATACTGCCAGTAGTTTAATGAATACTGGCAATAGTTTATTGAATACTTCGAATTGTTTAATGAATACTGACAATGGTTTAATGAATACTGGCAATAGTATAATGAATACTGGTAATAGTATAATGAACATTGCCAGAAGTAATTCTTGTCCGCATCCTAATAAACAAAGTTCCCAGCGTCCATCCCCCGGGGTCCATCCTTCAATCTGCCCATTCATCCAAAGAATATAACACATGATAGTTGGAAATATTATATTGTGACATCTCTTATATTGTGACATCTCTCCGATTCACGAAACCGTCAGGTTTGTTTGCTATTCCATCGAGTTGCAACTTTTGTATTTCTCTCAAATGGTGCAGTTCACCTTAATGCCAAACTCCAAATTAATGCGACACTTGCTCATTGTCTGCCTTGAGGATCGACTGGTGAGCTAACTGAAGTAGCTTGATTTATTGTCAAAATCATTAGAGAATTATTGGATTTGATATTACTTCATTGTCAACAATTTAGCTTTTTATTACGCAATGTAGCCTGAGTTAGTATGAGTATTGGCAATATGGAGTTTAGGATTAGCGTAAATAACCCATTTACCTATACCTATACGTAGTTTTTTTTATTACACTAAGCGGTATTTTACCTAAGTTACAGGGTTTACAATACGTAATTACCTATTACCTAATCTTCGAAAACGTATGTTTTTATCCAAGAAATTATGTGACTTGTAGATCAAACATCATTCATTAAACTTTAAAATAGTAACAACAAACATTTCTCATTCGATCTGCATAGAAATTAAGTGGTCGAACACATTCATTGATGCGATAAACGATGCCATGTGATTATGCATGAAATTGTTGGATTTACACATTCTTCATCAGTTTTGCTTACTGTAAATGTGTGAAATCAGCCATTTTCTCGTGGTTTTAATTGTTTAATTTTACTATTTGGTCACTCTCATCAATGGATCATGCTAGAAAGGAACACCCCCTCCCAACTACAGTAGTAGCTACACCACTCTCTCTGAAGTATACAAAGAACACCCCCTCCCAACTACAGTAGTAGCTACACCACTCTCTCTGAAGTATATAACTTCTCGAAGGTGACATGTATATGCCATATACAGCATCACATGGTTTTCATTCTACAGATGTCATTTTTATCATAAATTGTAGCATACGGTTTCGTAGCCTTTTACGTTAATCTTAAACTCATTTTGCAATACGCATTACCTATACGCATCCGTAACAAACATACGGATAGGGATAGGTACAAGTATATGTTTACGCAAATCTTCACCTCCCTAATATGTTTTTTTGTTAATGCGCCTATTTTTAGTCCGTGGATGTGAAGTTAGAAGTGACATTTTTTAAATTAAAGAAGAATTAATGTATAACACGTGGGGGCATTCTTCGAGTATGAATCTATTCAGGTTTGTTTGTGAAATTGAGATCTTCATTAGTCCGATATTACATTGGACGTGTCAACGTATTCTTGCCTCCCTGGACACATATTATTATTTTATTTAAATACTCTGCCTACCTCAGCTTGGTATAACACACCAGATATACAGGCTGTAGAATTGTGGCATCCGCAATTACATTCTATCTACATTGCCAATTTCCCTACCTAGACTACGGCCCACTCTGATAATTGTAACTCCTTCCTTACATGAAAGGTTACACATTCCAACCTATTTCAAACCATCTGTATGATGATACTAGACACTTTCTGGGTAGTTGGACTTTCTATAGGGGTGGCAGACGGCCCTCAGACCAATTTATACCCCTACCCCCAAAAAACCATGGGGGTACTTTAATACCACCCCATAAAAAGAATACTAATGCATGTCAGATATTCATTGTTTTATATTGGGTAGGGCATGTTATGGTTAGTAAGTGCCAGAAATTTCGAATCTCTAACTGATATGGTTACCATAGAAACAGTATTTATATCTGGAAATATTCTCAATTTGACCCCCTCCCAAATGTGTCCTTTTGATCTCAAAGTGAAATATTTGCAAATCTGTTTGGATTTTATGGCTGCTACTTTGTCAAAAATTGTATCAATATGTATATTTTAACATTTAAACACTGAAAAGTGTTCATAATGATCCTATAAATCAATAATATTTATCAAATATAGTCACACATAGCTGCTTTTAGGGAAAAGTGGGCGTGGCACTTTTTGGTACGTGTGTACTTGTTGCAGCATTAAATGATAAATACATATTATACTAACAATAATTGACATTTAATTAGCATCTACTTATGTTATGTAACATTGTAATATGTTCATTATCATTATTAGACACTTTAAATATTTTATATCAGTGTTATCCTGACCCTTCCCTTTATCCCTACACCCTTCAAGGTGGGCATTACCAATCGTGTCAAGTTAACATTTCTGTTTGATTTATTTTTAACATAGACAAGGTATAAAAGCTTTACCATGAGTACTGACCTTATTAGGTGCTAAACTGATGAATGGATAGGTAGATGGCAGCACTTGTGCTGGTTGGACTACACGCTAGCATCTACCATAGACACATATTGATTTACCATATTTGTTATTTTGGATTAAAGTAAAACTGCTTTCGCATCAAACTCAATGAGATTCAGATTGTGTTTGAAACTAGATGATCTTCAGATTTTGTGTGAACCTTAAATTCATGACAATCAAAAGAATTCAACATTTAGGAAGTCAACATTAAGATTTTTAACATCGTCTCAATGAGAATTTAGCCCAACCTTTTTCAGAAAGTTAAAGATCATAGAAAATTGAACATAATCAAAGTTCCTCAGTAGAACATTTAATCTCCTAAAATCACATTAAAACTATATCAGCAATATTTCCAAGCTAAATAGTATAAAAACTTCTATCACATCATTTGCAACGTTTTCATTATTCGATAGTTCAACCCTATATGAATTATTGATGATTTTAAAAGTGCAAGGAATCTAAATGAATCAGGGAAGCCAGTGATATGTATTTGCCTTATTAATTGTTGACTTATACAATGAAATAGACCTAGATGCAAGTAGAAATAATCTTGCTTTATATCATTAAAAATTCAAAATTCAGTCAAATAAGTGATATCATATTTGAAATCTTCATGTAGAATTACATTTCTTCATGCAATAAGTTAACCTTTTAGTGAGTAGTTGTGACTAATGTAATCATGTACTTATACAATTTGTCAGTAAAAGTTATTTATCCTATACTTAGTGTTATAGGTAAATATAATGCATGAATATAATTGATACCTTAGGTGAGTGGGGATATACATGTACTGCATATCCCGCTTTATCCCATACTTGGTCGTGTTTCAGGTACATAAAGCAGGTTTGTAAAAACTTATATTCTCATTCTCATCAGCGGGCAGATATAGCTTTACGTCCCGTTGCGAGCGGGCAGATATAGTATATCTGCCCACTCCGTCATAATCGCCCTCGGGCAGATATATTATATTTGCCTCGGGATAGTCTCAATATCCTGAACCTCATATAGGATAATCTCTATGTATCGCCAGGTTTATCATCCGCTCAGTAATCCCCTGCAAGAATTTCATTCTGTGCAATTTCTCATATTTTAGTATTTCAGTATATGATAAATAATTTTGGGTACAAGGTATAACCCTTGGGAAATACAATATTCTACCCTCAACCACTCGGGGAGGTATATTGTATTTCCCTCAGATATATTGTATTTCCCTGTATTAAAAACTTCCCATTAATTAAACCTCATATATAATGCACACGATTTTAAATACAAATCAAAACTATGAATTAGTAATATCCATGTTTCTAACGAAAGCATGAATTTGAAAGAAACAAACATTCTACTCATATGGTATAAAGATATTACCAGTTGTGTCCATTTTAGATTTGATTGAAGAACTTGAATTAGAGGCAATTTTGAAATTACAATATATTAAAAGAGGCTTTGTTGCTTAGATGGGAGAATCAATTAGCTGCATTGTTCAGTTTATGACAAAACTGATGTTTAGTGTTACTTTCATGAACACCCATCCTGTAAAATAGCATTTGGAATCTAGTAGTTTGTATATAGATGAATTAGATAAGGCATTGTCGAGGGAAAATATCCAACAAGATCCAACTTAGAGTTTGCTTTTTCTTATTAAGTTCCATTACAACTTTTGGTCCTTTCCCTTTGGCATTAGTGCTTATATATTTACTAGTTTGCTCATGAAATTAGGCATACTTTAACTTGAAACAATTTGTAACACTCAATTTTTGGGGTTTGGAGATCGAAGTAGTAATGATGAAAAACAAGCAATTTTAAAATATTTATGTTTTACCCAAATTGTTAAAGATTTTTGTTAGCCTTTGTTTTGTCTGTTTTATTCTCAAATAAATCAATTCTATTGTGACATAATCATCATTTACCAATTTTAAAATTAAATATTACTAGTTAGAGAATGTGATTTCTTACTTTAGGTTATATTTATATCCCGATTTATATGTATAATAATAATTGATGAAGACGAATAGAGATTATCCTCTATGAGGTTCAGGGTATTGGAATTATCCCGAGGCCAATATAATATATCTGGCCTAGGGTCGTTGGTCCCGAGGGAAGATATTTTCTATTGGCCAAAGGCCTTAGGTCCTTAGGGAAGATATATTATATTCGACAAGGGATAATCCTAATAGCATGAACTGACTATAGGATAATCTGTTTATCCCATATCAATCTTTCTTATCTGGTTCACATTGTTCAATTGGCCAGAGTTATAATAATTCAACCATATGAATGTATTCATGTCTAATTTTGTTTTCTTGGCCTTAGGAGGAATCTCCTGTTTTTTTAAGTATTCATCCACATATTCTCAAATCATTGATTATTAACATATGTATTAAGTATGCTACTTCCCTCATTGCTAATCATACACAAATGATGATAATGACTTAGTGGCCAGGTGTAATATATCTGCCCTCTCAGGCCGGGACATTAGCTATATCTGCCCGCTGATAAAAATATAAGTATTTATAAACCTGCTATATGTATCTGAAACATGTCCAAGTATGGGACAAATGTATCTACTTTTTTGATTTCATACACTTAACAGATTTGTTTAGGAATTATTTGAAGTATTTCAAAATCATATACCGAACCACTATTTAAGGAATCATTGAAAATACAGCATATCAGAAACATGTGTAAATTGTTTATCTTGCAATTATTTTGCTAAATACTAATAGAAATTATACTGTACCTTCTAGAGAATAGCTTTTTTGTTAACTATGAGCCAATGAATGAATGGATGCATTTTATTATAACTGCAAAATGATGCTCTATGCAATTCATACGAAAAATTAATTTTGCCATATTAGAATCAAGTATAATCTTTAATCCATTGGATAGATCATGCATTGCCTGATGTTGAGGTATTGATAAAAGAATCAGCAAGTGTCTGACAAAATAGATTTTAGTGTTATGTATTAGGCAAAATATTAGGAAGGGTATAAATAGTCTCCAATCTTTCTAGTTTTGAGTATTACGTCTTCTTGCTTTGATTCAAACTATCCTTGGTCACTTTTTGTAACCCCTCCCTCCTTCCCCATTTAGGCCATGGATATGAAGATGATTTAGAGGTTATGTGAAGGATACTAGGGAAGGGTTAGTAGCCAGAGTTATATTAGTTTATTTAAGTTTAATCATAAATGTTATGCAATTCACACTAGCATCAAATAATATACCAAAAGGATTGAACTGTTCATTACTTTTCAATTGCAGTAAACATGGTAAAATGGTTCTAAATATTGAAGCCTGTTGAACAAGCATATTAATTAATTGTAACTCATAGCTCTAGATGACTTGAACTTATCCATTCATATTCTAGGAACAAGTCAATGAAGTGACTTGACTCTTGACAGACTTAAAAGACCGAGGACCCTATAAGTCTTAAACTAAAAGTTAATTTGACCACCATTGATGACCTATGATAGGGAAGGGTCAGGATAACACTTATATAAAATATTTAAAGTGTCTAATAATGATAATGAACATATTACAATGTTACACAACATTAGTAGATGCTAATTAAATGTCAATTATTGTTAGTGTAATCTGCATTTTTCATTTAATGCTGCAACAAGCGCACAAGTACCAAAAAGTGCCACGCCCACTTTTCCCTGAAAGCAGCTATGTGTGACTATATTTGATAAATATTATTGATTTATAGGATCATTATATCAACTTTTAAGTGTTTTAGTGTTAATATAGACATAATATTACAAATTTTGACAAAGTAGCAGCCATAAAATCCAAACAGATTTTGAAATATTTCACTTTGAGAACAAAGGGACACATTTGGGAGGGGGTCAAATTGAGAATATTTCGAGATATAAATACTGTTTCTATGGTAACCATATAAGTTAGAGATTGGAAATTTCTGGCACTTATTAACCATAACATGCTCTACCCAATATAAAACAACGAATATCTGACATGCATTAGTATTCTTTTTATTGGGTGGTATTAAAGTACCCCCATGGTTTTTTGGGAGTAGGGGTATAAATTGGTCTGAGGGCCGTCTGCCACCCCTATAGAAAGTCCAACTACCCAGAAAATGTCCAGTATAATCATACAGATGGTTTGGAATAGGTTGGAATGTGTAACCTTTCATGTAAGGAAGGTTGCATTTCTAGAGCACTTCTACAGAATGGGTTACAGTCTAACCTGGCAAATTGGCTTTGCAACATAGTGTACCTACATAACCCTACTATCACACCAAACTAGTTCTCATTACCTTCTCGAAAACGGGCTTCAACTGTGTACGAACGGACTGAACGTACTTAGAATCATTTGGGGTCTATTTACAAACTTCATCGAACGTACTCGAACGGGTAGGTCCTCTAGTACTTAGAACATGCTCAAAATGTTCTATTGGTCGTCACGTTCTACAATTAGAACGAGTGACAACCTACTAACGACGAGCTGAACGTTCTACGAACGGAACCGTCGTACTTCAATCCTACTAGGGACGTTTTTACAACGAGCTGAACTGTCTGAGGACGTATTGAGAACGAGGTAGAACTAATTGCAAACGGGTTAAAACTGACTAAGAACGTATTCATCAACGAGTTAGTAAAAATATAGCTATCACACCTAGCAAGTTGCCACTGCGTTCTTCAAAACTGGTTTTATACTGTGTGCGAACGGAATGAACGTAGCTACAACGTTCTACGGTATGTTTACGAACTTCGAATCATGGACTTTCCCGGACGGGGAATGTGATTTAGAATTTTGAATCTATTCAAAATTCGATGGCGACCATACCGTTCTGTAATCAGGTCATGATGACCTTCTAGACTAAGGGACGCGTTATACGACGTTGCATACCGACGTGGTGCGACCTGAACGAACTGCGAATGAGATGGACGTATTGAAGACTGCTTATGAACAAAGTAGCTAATTATTTTAGACATATTTCCCGACCACAGCCAGATTGAGCCCGCTTTACGACGTTTTCGTAGGACTTGCAAGAACGGGTAAGAACTAGTTTGGTGTGATAGGGGGGTAAATAAGGTATGCTCATTTTACTTAAAGTCGTTTTATTTATTTAAGAGGATAGTGGCACCTGAAGGTGCATTTCATGAATTAGAATAGAAGCTTCAGTGTAAACATAGCTCGTACTTATACTTTTCTATTAAACATAATAAATGAATAGGTGAATAAGTGAAGACCCATAGAAAATTATATTGCCATGTAGAAATTCCCATACTCGCTTACAAACTGAAATTGATAATGAAAGGAATTCAATGAGAATATATCAGATGGTGGTAGCTATAAAGAATTATTACCACCTTGTCGGGCCAGTTCTAGGGGTTTAAGTGCTAGTTTAGAAGGCATTCATTTTACTATATCGACCTGAGCAATATGTGACGTCATAGTGGTGGTCAAGAATGCATTAACGACCGGTGTAAAAGGGTAGAAGGTCCTAATAATTTATGGTCCTACTCTCCATTGATTTATATGGTGACCTCTTTGTGCTCTTTCTCTTATTATCTTATACACAATCAGGGCCAGTATATAAGGGCCTTTTAAAGGGGGACCATAATCCCTGGGGGACCATAATTTCTTTCACACCGGTCGAGAATGCATTTAACGACCGGCAATTTTCCCCGGGAAATTACAGATATCGTTCAGTGCGTAATATTTTCTTGCTGTTACCTGAGACTAACATAAAATGTTCTATGTTAGTCTCAGCTGTTACAGTCCTGGTCATTAACGGTGGTAATAATACTAATAACGTCATTTCTGCGGGCAATATAATGAAATATTGCCCTTCGAAATGACGTTATTGTACTATCAATTAGAGATGAAATGATAGTTTTTGATGTTTTGTTAAATCTATCTCAGACCATAATTTCTTTCACACCGGTCGAGAATGCATTTAACGACCGGCAATCGGTCGTTAAAGTCACCAGTCACTCGGGAAATGACCCGAGTGACTTACTCTGGAATGGACCAGACCCCCAATTTAATGAGGACTAGTACAGGTACCCTGGGGGAGTGCCCCTCTTCACTAACCCGCCACTGGTAATGCCCATTAGTTTACTAAGCAATGTCAAGCTGTCAGGAATTTGTAAGGTTTAAAATCATTAATTTTATCATGATGAAAAATATTTCATTTCCGAATTTAAGAAAATTGCATGCATAATTTAGCTCGTTTACATATGCTAACTAATTAATAACTAATATGCATGGATATGTACTATCAACAAGTAGTTTATAGTATTAGACTTTCTTGTATTAGACGTATACATATCCTGTATCAATATTTATCGCATGATCTGTAGAATGAAGCCCTCTGATTGGTCAGTTCTTGTGCTGTACCAATCTGTATTGCTACCGAGGTTGTCCCCGTTCCTCATCTCCGTCGCAATACAGAAAATATTGGTACGGAGGGGACAATCTCAGTAGCAATACAGAGGATCACACGATAAAAACGTTATTGAATGATTTGAAGTGCAATACAGGATTTATTCTGTCTCGATATTCTGTATTGGCACTCGACCTTGTCTCGTTCCAATACAAAATTTCTCGAACAGAATATATCCTGTATTGCACTTCAAATCATTCAATAACTTAAAGTATTGTATATAGGTCAGTTATACTGTGTCTCAATAAAAATGTTATAAGTACAAAATGGTGGATTTGTGGTCGCCGGGTTGGCCTAGTGGTTAAGGCATTGGTCTGAAAAGCAGGAAGTCTGGCTTCATGCTGAAAAGTAGAGGTCTTGGGTTCAAACCCAGGTCACAACACTTCTTGTGATTTGTCTTTGACCTATGACTGCTGACCTATACCGGCGATTTCTAGAGTGCTGCTAACTCGATAAAAGGCTGGTGCTGGCTAGAATTGTCTATGGTTCTAGCCAGGATAAAGATACCAGTTCTTCAACTCGACAATGGGAAGAACTGCTCTACCTTAGTGACTAATATGTCATGATATGACATCCAAAGAGTCAATAAAAGATATATATATACCCATGTACTTGGGTCTTTGAAGAGTTCAAGTTTTAAAGATTAGTACAATAACGTCATTTCGAAGGGCAAGAAATTAATTTCACACCAGCAGATTTAAAATCCTTTCATGGCTGACTACACATGGCAGATTTCATTAACTCATTAAAATCTGACTTGCGCCAACTTCTCAGTGGTTAAAAAGAAGAAAGTACAAAGATGAAGCATTCCTTGACACTTCGTTTTATTCACAGTTAAAGACATTTTACAAATTCATTCTGCAATTTACCTATTTTAGTCTTTCGTTACATGGCCGCCGTGCCCATCCACGCAAACAAAACCCTACAATCACTTTGTGATGAGCTCACTATCTTCACACAAAATGACCATTTTGCTGGCGTTGGAACATTGGAATGCCGTCCAGGAAAACCATGACATGTTCAACCACTGAGAAGTTTGCGCAAGTCAGACTTCACATGATTTAATGAAATCTGTCCTGTGCAGACAACCGTGGAAAGATTTTGAATCTGCTGGTGCTTAATCAAGAGAGCTTTCTCTTAAGAACACGTATATTTTAGGGTAAACGTCAAAATTATGAAAAATATTGACATTTGTACACTTGTAACATTTTTATTGAGCCACTCTATATAGACTCTTCCATTATATGCAGTAATAGATACTCTATCATTAGCCTTTATAATGTAATGATTGCTGTATTAATTTAGTCCATTATACTATACAATGGAGTAGAAAATGAGGATGCCGCTGATAATTTAAAATTATGTACGTTATTTTGTAAGAGTACTTTTGATTATTGCCACTATTCATGCAAATATTGACTGTAGATAATGACATGATGTATTCTCAGTGACAGATCTACAGCATCTTTCTAATTAGCGAATGTTTTTGTCACACTGAAAAATAATGTTATTGACCTAAATAATGAAAAGAACAAGACATTGAAGTAATTCCTAACTAGAAACAACTCTAGAAAATAGCCACCTATTAGGCTTACAACTAATTGTACCTGGTGCTTGGAAAAGACCGACCCCAACAGGCGAGTCACTCTTCACGCTCGGGTTCAAAATTCGTAGTATTGTATTGTATTTTGTTTATCACCAATGAAGGTGAGCAATACCTCTTGGGTATATTCTGTATATATATACGGTCGTAATTAACATGGAAGGCAGAGCTAGGAACTCCTCATTGAAGGAGCTGTGTTCTTATGTTCACTCATACATAGTCATACAAGTACATACCACCATTCTGATACTCATAGCATCTTTCTGTTTAACTTGAAACATGTTCTGATATTATGAGGCATATTCTGTGATCTGAGCACATCAGATGGGAAGAGTTATGACTGTCAATAAGTGTGATAGTTATCATGTAATCATTACCTTAATGTCAATACATTACATAATAGGCATTGTATTTAACAGCAGATATTAGAACAGGTATAGGTACACAAGTTTTATGACACCAATGAGATGAAATATGAGCTGGGATGAAAGATCTCAAAAATCCTCAATTTTGGGCTCTCCTGGGTCGCCAAATCAAGCTCATTATATCATGGTATCTCGGCTTCCTGATTGACCTTCTATATTTTATGGGCAACTCATTTAAATATGAAGAATACCTGCCCCTATCTATTCCATTCGTTTCAAACCCTGCTCTGAGGCTACCTGTGGTCGCCTGCCGATGGTTGGAGGGTCGATCTTTTCCATACACCCCCTATGATGGAACTTATCAGTTAACATGTCCGCCTCCATCCTCAAAGCTCATGTCTCCGGACATCATCCACTCCTTCCATATTTCAATTAGCTGATTTCAGGGGAAGAACGAACGAATCCGTTGAAAGGGAAAGCCGTTTTCATTTAAACATTTTAACGGTCTTTTAATTGACCAAAATTAGTACCTAGATATTGCGTCTTGATTGAAACTATCTTACTGGTATCCATTTGCAAAACTCAATTAGTGTTCAGTATATGTCATTTAGAATTGACACTATCAAATTAAAGTCATAAATAAAGTGTATATTCAGGGCAATTTGATTGAGGTCTTGTAATTATTGTGCTTTTAGTTTATTATACTCTGTTTTTATGCATCTTAACTGTAATATTATTGAATTTGCCTTGATTAACTGTATCATTGATGGCTGCAATACTGTAGTGTAGGTCTACGCGAGCACTGAGCATCTATGAGATTTCACTTTAGAATATCCAATTCAGGTTCTTGTTGTATGAAAGATTCAAGTTAATTAATATTAATAGAACTATAAAGATAGTACTGTAACTATATGAGCTTATCAAATGGGAAAGTTGTGTAAATGCAGAAATTTTGATCTAGAGACCTCCAAAAACCAGTAACGCCGCACGAATGCAGTATGCGTTTTTTAATGGACATTGCAAGAATCATGAGAGAAAAGTATATGGTGATCTGAATACTTTTTCTCAAATGGGAACCTTTTGTAATGAGTTTTTAAGTGTGATAGTCATACGTGGCATTTGATATAACCCCTCATCCTAAAATCATCCGATTGAAGGTTTCAACAATTCATTTAATAACACCTTTTATGATGACATAGTGTGACAGATTGATTCAAAGGAGCATCCTTTGTTCATAATAACCTGTTTCAACTTTCCAAATTTCTCTGTATGCTGACATTTTTATGTCATATACTATGAGGTTATATAATGGTTCTTTCTGTATATCGTTTTTATACTCGAGTGAGTATATGATATATTCACAAGTGAGCGTAGCGAACGAGTGAATATATTATATTCTCACGAGAGTATAAAATGCACGATATACAGAATGAATCATTATATAATCTTATTATGCCACTCTAAGTTCAATTACAGTTGATTCGAACACAATCATAACAATTAAAAACCATAAAAATATCCCATAGCCAACTCAATAATGCTGATGTTGATCTCGGCCCATTTATGACGTCACTTGATTCTAGGAAATCATGAAAATTTTCATGATTTTTTTATTCATTAGTTCCCAGAATGTACTTCTACAGTGGTATACGCTGGAGTGTATACGGAGGAGTTGTATACGATGACGATATACCACTCTCCACTGTATATCGTTGTTATATACCCATGTTATACAACTGTAATTGGACTTAGAGTGGTATAAAGTAATTTACACTATCCCTTTTAGCTGTCCCGTTATAAAGGGGGCTCCCAAGGGGTATTTGATAAGGTGACCTGGCCTCTAAAATGTGACTAAATGGGACTTCGGGGTATTTAAAAACATACAAATGTGACAAAATATTCTTGCAGGTGACAATTTTGTACATTTATCTGACTGACAAGTGTTTTGAAAGTGACAAAAATAGACAATTCATTCTGAATGTAAATAGATGCAAAGTTAAGACGACTTATTCTAATCAGTAATCAAACAATGGAACAATAAAAACTATTTGTTGCATTACATCACGGTGTATAACCCAAACGCTCCTACATGCACGACGGAGCGTTTCATTTACGCGGAAACGCTCCGGAGCGAAATAAAATGGCGGCTAATGAAGATTCCACTATGACCGTAAGTATTGTTCCTCTCGTTTCTCTTACATATTATATGTTATGGTGAAATATTATGTACCATTCGATGAACAATACCGTGAGCAAAGATCTGATTTACTCAACTTCTGGTGGTAAACTGTTATTTGGTTGATCAAAGCTCCGTAGTGTAGATCGAACGAATCTGAAGATGACGATTTGACCACAAATTACGAATTAAACTAGTATTTCTATGAAAATGTTAATCTTTCTGTTAAAGTAGTAGATCACAAACTCGTATATTCTCATTTCCTAAAATCCCAGTCCAAATCCATTACTTGTTCTCGAGAAATCGCTTGTTTTCCTCGAAACGCTCCGTCGATTAAGAACACAATTTCAGAAACGCTCTTACCATTTTGTTTTGATATAATTTTCAGATTATTAGAGAAGCGTTTCGAATCGAATCTATCTCTCAAAAACGTGTTGTACTTGTTAGGCAAATTGAAACATCTGAACCTGGTGGTGCTAAACGTGCAACTAGCTGATTTAAGCCTACATTAGATGATGTCATGTCTACATATGTGCTAAATCATAAAACTATAGAAAAAAACGAAAATTTATATATGAATTAATTTTTCTTCTATTGATGCCAAGGGGTATAATAAATCTTTTCTTTCTCTTCCTGAAAAGAAAAGGCAAGCTATATATTTCCTAAAGTGATCTAGACTACCGGAGCGTTTCCAGTTCACTGTGTTAACCAGATCATCGGAGCGTTTCTTGAATATGAGAATGTCATCATTTATAAGACTGGATTTTCGGTCATCAAATCACTATTACGATAATGTATGGTGCGTTGAAGCATTGAAATTTGACTAAAATATACGTTGGTGCTCTAATCTTAGCTCAACTAATCACATGAATCGACAAAAGGGGTTCTGACCGGTAGAATGACAAATACGTTTTTGAATTTTGATAACTATACTGCTTCGTACAGCTCTTCCTAATTGCTTTAAACGTCAACGGCCAGCCAAGTACAACATGAATATCACACCCATCGAATGGTATACTCGAAATATGTAACTCATACCTCTTATTCCCATTATTGGGGAAATCGTCAGACGGCTCATCATTCCCGCCAGTCAGTTTTCCTACTCCGGAGCGTTTCTTTGTTTAATTTCAGTAATGAAACGCTCCGTCGTGCATGTAGGAGCGTTTGGGTTATACACCGTGTACATGCTTTGACTGACTAAAAATGAATGAATATGACGATTAATTTTAAATGTGACAAAGTGACAATTTTGAAAACTGCCCCCTCTTGGGGAGCCCTATAAAGCTTACAGTTGGCTGTAATAATGATACACATTTGCTATGTCCATTTCCTTGTAATATTTGCCATTATATTAACATTAAGCTGAGTAGCGGTGACATACTGATATGGCCACCATTTTTATCGCACTTTGTAAAAAATCTTACAGATGCAAGAGCAGACGAGCGCTGAGATCTGATAAGGTCAAAGGTCAAAGGTATGCTGCAAACATCATGTTAACTGTTATGTGCTTCCACTCTATATTTCATTTATCAAGTAAGTTACCAATGTATGCGCTTGTATGTAAATTTAAGAAATACTTCGTAACGAATATAAAAAGGCATGCTGGGTAAATTAATTGGCAGCCATTTTGAATTTTGCCATACATCTTGTCATCAAAATGTACCATCTTCCCTCTCACTTGTGTCTGCTTTTGGCCATCGGAGTCTACCATAACTTTCAAGTCCTCTTTGTACTTTTGCGACTGGTCCTACA
Source organism: Owenia fusiformis (assembly GCA_903813345.2). Classification (NCBI taxonomy): domain Eukaryota; kingdom Metazoa; phylum Annelida; class Polychaeta; order Sabellida; family Oweniidae; genus Owenia; species Owenia fusiformis. Next base: position 34,739,585 of record CAIIXF020000006.1, on the reverse strand, counting down.
ATGTCACTCTCCCTGACTCTGCCTTCTGCATTGGTAATAGCTGTATGGGTATATTATATATTTCCTTTCTCTTTGTGTTGTTGGTTCAGTTGATCTAGCTGTTGGGCCCTTGGAATCTCTAAGGAGCATTGCTGTTCGCACTTTTGGAACTATGGAAGAGGTGGAAAGTGCAGTTGGAGACGAAATGCTACAAAATGTTGACTGAGCTAATTGACTTAGTCACTCCTATCCATTTCCAAAGAAATTTGCTGGCATCCCCTTTTAAAGCTTCATGGAAAAGTCAAATTGTGAAAGGCCAATTCAACCTTGGCATGACTCTTGCGCCCTGGTAATGAAGTCTTGTCGATATTATTCATCCAGGTTGCCAGTTGGTACAATGTACATGTATGTAATTCGTGTGCCTTGTCGTTAAGGTTGTGGTCGAAACATTTCCCAAGGCATTAGATAGGATTTTCTTTGGCCGAAGAAATTGTCTCTGCTTGCATTGTAAACTTGCTTTCCGTTACCATTCTTCAAGGTAAGGCTTGTAGGAATCTTGGGCTTGAATTTCATATTTGAGTAACACTTATCTCACACGAGACACCACAAGGCATATAATATGTGTGGTAGGATAATGTTACTTGAAATATGAAGGTGGAAACAATTCTAATTAGTATTGATCTGACAGGAATTGGTATCTTTATCCTGGGTAGGACCACACTGACAGACAGTTCAAGCCAGCACATGCCTTTTATAAAGTAAACAGCTGTCTGGTATCGTACTAGTAAACAGTAGCTAGCTTATGCTAGGATCGAACCCAGGACCTTGGGATTTGAAGTCCAGCGAGCTAACCTTTACGCCATAGAGCCGAAGACAAATGTTTATCTACCTGCCTTTTTTGTAGATCAATGATGTTTTCACAAAGATAAATATGGCTTGTAAAATAATTTGAACTGACTTCAAGCAGATGAATTGCAAGGGGACTGTATCAGGCGATAAAATGATATCACTAGAAATTATGTGATATTGGGTTTATCCCATGGTTACAATCGCCTTGTGATGTTCTGATCCAATTTCCAGGACATTGGCAGACAATATAAACTAGAAATTAGAATATCAATTGAATATTTGAAACACTTTATTTTAACAATTAATTAAAAGTAAATAAAATGAACATGTAAACATTGATAAATATCACAGGGATATGTGAATGTCGAAATTCGACAATCTTCGTCAGACGAATTTGCACCGGCCATTTTGATTTGTACTTTACTCACTGCGCAGTAATATGCACTACTTTTTGTACATGATATAGTTCGTCATAAATACCATTTTTTAATCGTTAGTAAGCAACCTTCTAATCAAATTATATACACAATCGTAATTCAATATACCAATGAAACTTAAAGATAATAAATTAACGGACCTATTTTCTCAAAAGAGAATAGATTATCTGACCTAATTTCCAACAATATTGTGGCGCAAAATGCAAATGTGATATCACACGGATACGAGTGAGATAAACGATATCACACGCATATGAGTTTGATAAACGATTTTCTGGAAAATATCACACGGATTTCAATAATATCTGAAATATCAATAGCTGTTATTGTACAGATAACACATTAATCGTGGGATAATACAAGGTATTTCACGTTTTCACGTTTGGCATAAATCTAAGAGCAATAATAGCAGTGTATGACTGGAGAATACACTGTTTTAGCAGTATGTTGGCAGGAACCAATTTATAACTAGTCGATTATCAATTTATACTATCTATTCTAGTTTATACTAGCAGTTATTCATAATCATGGATATTTACTTTATATTCTCCGGGCAATTAAATGCTACAAAGGGGAGATCTAATCCAGAGAGGACGCAAATTCTAAACTCATGTAGCTTAAACTCCTATTGATGATGTCAATTTACCCTTCACAAAGGTTTGACATCACATCGCTCCTAGCTGTTAGGCTCTGCGTACCGTCAATTGTGTTAAAACAATAAACCATTTAGTCTCCATCCTTATACTTCATTCCATTTGGTCCATGTATATATATATAATGTACTAATAATATATAATGAACCATAACAAGTTCGTCAATCATATGTCAACACCTCATTATTCTTCCTTATATGATGTACTTATATGCTATTATACATATATTTTAAATGTGTTACAGCCCTCCCCAAAAGTGAATCATAAGTCATGCTCATTTGATTTGATTACCAACTTCAGTAATTTAATTGTTTAACATTATAGAATTCTTGGCATGATAAAATAAAAGGAGGGGGACAACAGGGGGGCAATTCCTATGCTGAATATGTGAGCCAAAATTATGTGAGCCATTTGTTGGAATTTAATCCCCTCGCTCTTTTATCTCGTTTACATCTCTCTGACTTTTATTTTAGGAGGTCGGTTTGATTCTTATAATCTCTATATGCCCGTATCAGTAACAACATCAATACTATTATAGAGTTATCATTAATCCAATGTGGTACTATGGGACATTGTTATTCTCTTGTTGTAGTGTTATAAATATCCCTTTGAAGTCTTTGATTGATGAAGACTAATACCCCCTTACGTGAGATGAGAAAAAATGTGATAATAATAATTTGGAAAACTAATGTAATCTACAAAGATAAGAGACGTGTAGTAACACTCTTCCTCAGACGGAGCTCAGACGAAGCCCGGGAGACAAAGCCCGGGAGACAAAGCCCAATGTGACGCGAAGTCAAAACATATTTCTAAGTCAATTAAACTTTAACCTTCAGAAATTATTCGAAATGGATATCCATTAAGATTTTCCACATGTAGTATTAGCTTTATGTCAGTCAAATATGTAATGATATCATCTTTGGGAGCTATATATTCTCTGGGGAAAAGTTCCTGATTTATAAGGTTGTTTCAGTATTCCAAATCCCCTGATAAGCTAATGGAATCGATGTATCGTTACTTCACTACCAAGGTCAGGGATATTATATTCTGCATCAACTTTCACAACTTTGCACTTATGAAATCGTTTTATGTTAGTTATGGGAGTCTCAAGTCTCTTTTGTCACCATGTTTTATACACAGTGGTGCTAAGTAGGGATACTTAACTGAATAATTATATAGCTACAATCCCACAGAAATCCAGGGGCCAATAAACCTTCTTTTAATACAAATGTTGATCTAAATGTTGACAGTTGTGGAAAAACGAAGATACGTTTCCCATTTCCCATTAAATTTAAAAATATTGATTTACCTTTCACTTCAACTATTTGAAACATCAATGAAATTAGCATTTTGCACATCCTTCTTAAGCAATTGATTTTGTTCATTCATAAGTGTTGTCTTATTTGGCATCATCCCTTACCCTGCTTCCTTCATCTAGATGTCTTACAGTTCCACATGATATGTCACTCGAAGATAAACTGCACTTAGGGGATTTCAATTAATGCAAATATTGCAGGATTGTTGTTCTAAAGCATATTTTGACTTGATTTAATATCCCCAGTGGCAAATACATAAGTACCGAATGAGATTATGTCTGGTAAGGAGCCCACCTCAGTTGATTTATTATTACATAACATGTACACAAGTCATCGTGAGAAATCATGGCCTTTTATTAGCTTTTCTCTAGTTGAAGGCAGAGATGTGATGAGTATCAGAATGTACAGTACATCAGTAGATACTGGGTATACTGAGTATCAGGTCGTGTTTATTCAGACAGATGTAGTTTTATATCCCCCAAGGTGCCATCACATCATTGTCTGTGTAGATGCTACATCATCGTGTGGTCTTCAGAGACCTTTCAGATTTGACCATTCAAAATATCGAATTTGTTTGGTGATCTAACTTTGTGCTATGAATTGAAATGGCTTTTTGTAATGGAATTTGCATAGGATTTGGTCCTTTTTGAGATTCCTATTAGCTTGTTTTATTACCCCAATGAACAAACGTTCGTCCACGTCCTTCCATCAATTAGTCTGTACGTCGGCCCATTCACTCGGAGAATAATTCAGATACTAGATGTGGATATTATGTTGTGACATCTTAAGATTCATGAAACCTCCGATTTAGGTAATCAAGTTTTATTTGCTACTTTGCTGAATTGCAATTTTTGTATTTCTCTGTTTAATATTACGATTCGATCAAATAGTAGGGGACACGACAATTTATTATGCCGAAATCAATGTATTTGGATCATTGGTCAGTCATTATTTGCTTTTTTTCAATTACACGTCTGACTTGGGGATCGACAGGTAAGCTAATTGAAATGGCTTGATTTATTGTCAAAAACATTTAGCATTATTTGATTTGATATTTCATTGTCAACAAACAATCTTTAGCTATTTATCATCCACTGGAGTCTAGGTTATGTTAGTCCAAGAATTGTCAATATGTTTTCTGCTATTGTATCCTGTTATAATTGAATACTTGTTTTAAGTTCATGTTTTATAAACTAGACAATTTTTGATCAAAGATCAACTCAGTGTATAACATGTGGGAGTAATTTTCTAATATTTAATTCCCATTCAAATTTGTTTGTGAAATGGAGATCTCCATTAGTCGGACGGGTATGGAGCTTTTTTAAAATCAAATAAGTAAACGAATATGTTACACACCAAGCATGCAAACAAATAAAACGTGTACTAGACAAGGTGCATTTCATCTAGAGGAAATGTGGTAGGCATTTTGTGTTAAAAGTGTTCTTACAAGTGTTTCTAATGATACTTTTTATGCTGAATCCAAATAAACATGTTGGCAAGCTGAAATATGATTATTAAACCCTTAAAATACCGTGTTAGTCCCCCCACCCCCAGAAGTCACCCACCCCTATCACGGGGAAAAAATTCGTCAACCTAAAATAACTTTGCTTTTATGATTTTTGTAAGTGAAATACATGGACATTGTATAAAATAAACATTTGAAGTATGAATGATACGGATTACACTTAAGAAATTTGAATAAAAGCAAAAAGTATGTACCCCAGGGGGCAAATTTATGACCCATTTTTACTTTTCGTGTCATAACTTTTTTATTAGACAATGATGGATGCTAAAAAATCCATGTAAAAGGCTTAATACCTGGTCTACTAATCCTGCAAGAATCAAAGTAATTCCTTTGATAATTGCCTTGAAACAAATTAGTGAATTTAAGAAAAAATGACATTTTAGCTGGGACTGATTTTATGTGTGACTATAACTGACCCCTATTGCTTTAACATTTATCCCTCTGTGTTCATATATTTGGCATTTTAGAATAAATCTAAAATATAAAACTTATTTTAGCTAAGTTTTAGGAAGATTTAAGCTTTCTAGCATGTTCAAATATTAAAAATTCATGAAATGTGATGTCTAAAATTGATAAGTTATAGGTATACCCTTGGAAGACCCCTATAATTTCTTATTAATGAACATATTTGTACCAATATTAGTTTTCTAGCTTAGACAAATAATGTATGATATATCCTGGCTTGGCTTTCTGGTGGTTTGAACAATCTTAGGTGTTATCATTGAAAATTCATTCTTCAATCGATTAAATTCAAGTATACCATTGGCCTAGTATCATTCTACTGGTACTGTTGAAAACTGTTTCAAGATGAAAGGGTGGGGTGAAAGATAAATCGTAAAGGAATTATAAGAGGAGGAGGCTTATGAACATATAAATGCACTACATCCGACATGCATTAAAGGACGGTATAAATATGTCATGGGAAGTCATCGGAGAAATACACAAAAGCATTTCAGCTTGGAAAATGGCTTCTTTCAGACTGAAATGTGACTTTTCCATTGATATTGGATATTTCTGCATGTTCTTTTTAATTTCACAATGCTTGCATAATATGTAATCGATCTCTTTCATATTCATAGCACTTGCTAATGATATTATACCCTTTAATTTACCGATAACATTTTTCAAATAATTCAGCTTATCTCTTGTTGACAAATCCTTGTTATAAACAGCTTCTTTCAGACTAAAAATTTCCGTTGAAATTGGATATTTTTGCATGCTGTTTTTAATACTTGCACAATATGTACTAGTAGTAACTAATTTCCTCCATATTCATAGCACTTGTTAGAAATGTTCAAAGAATTCGGCCAATCTATTGCTGAGAAAATACTTTTCAAAAGTGTCTCACTTTTTGAAGTGGATTGGTTGTTTGAGAGGTTTGAAAGGTAAAGTAGCATGATATATTTATTTAATTTCTTAAATTGAAACTTAGACCGTCTGTCTGTTTTGTTCACATTTTTAAAATGACTGTCACATTTATTTCACCTTCATTGCACTTCTATGTTGTTCTTCAGGATTTAACAAGTAAGAGAAACTTTTTATTTGAAGTGTAATATTCCAAGGGTTGTATTTATTGTCACACCTATTTTGATTCATGATCTTGTGATCTTTTGATTCATGATGCTAGTGGCAATAAAAGGTGAATCTATGAACATACATAAATGTACAGGCCTGTCGGATGGGGGACGGTGGTGTGTTGGGTGCTACTGCACCCCAATGAACCCCCCTCATTGAAATTGAAGGGAGAACGTTTCATTATTTTTTCGAATTGACTCTTTGGGAGTGCATAGAATTCATTGAATAACATTGCACCCATTGCACCCTCCTACCAGAAAACAGTGGAATTAAATAGTTTTTTATTTTTATCGTCCCAAACACAAGAATGTCAAGAAATCATTAAATAGCACCCCTCCCAAAACAATTGAAAACAATAATTCTACCTGAATTTTATTTCATCATGGAGTACAGTACATACAGGCATATTACTCCTAGATTAGTCGATATACTGTGCATTGAAAAGAAATTTATTTGATAAACATATCAATTAATTTAGCTAACAATTTGTAATAAGTGCAAATAGCTTTTGATTGGCAACTTTTCCAACTTGCACAATCGGTATCCAATTAATGCCTTCATCAATGTTAGATAAATGAGTCCTATCGTTACAAGTTGTCGATATAATACAGGATCCCTGCAATAACATGTTTCAGATCAATTTGAGTATAAACTGAAAAATAATTGTTTGAATGTTTTTCATAATACGGAATATGTCAGGTCGGATAAATGCCATCCTTCTCCAAAAGGACTTCATTTAGGAGAAGTGAAATACCCTTGGTCCAAAGATGATAAATGCATTCACTCATTTACTCAGAATTTTCCCACGGCTTCAAGAATCAATGTTGGATAACGTTTTTGAGTCGTTTACTTAAAAGGATAGTGGCACTCGAAGGATTGTTAGCAGTTTCTTCAGTTTAAAAACGTAACAGCTATAATGGACTAAAATTAATTTAAATTCTATTATATAGGAAACGTGTTGTCCTCAGAGTCTTCTACAAATTGTTTTATCGTTTGGGGATTTCCCATTCTCGTTTACAAAATGAAATAGATTATAGTAGAATTCAGCTTAATAAAACATCAATTAGAGATGACATGATCGTTTTTGATGTTTTGTTATTTATCTTAGAATCTGATTGCCCCAAGGAAATATTGCCTATACCTAATGGTATTTTAATGAACGTCGACAGATCTAACAAGCAACCTTTCCAAAAAGTGTCGGCCTAATGATATTCATTGAAATGTGCAATTTCTATAAATTCCCTTGGCTTAAAATTTATTCCAGAAAAATCTAGATTGATACTTTTATGTGTTCATATTTCAGTATATACAGGGTGGGCCAAAAGGTGACCCAAACACTTAACTGTTGTTCAATGTTCTTCCATTCTTCATTGTTGTAGTCCAGTTGCCAAGTAAGAAAATCACATCAAAGGTCGTTTTGTAGTTTTCTCTTTGTATTTTTGGATACCTTATTGTGTCTACATAAAATATTAGGAAGATGCAAAAATGTTTATGAATGGCAGAAATATTAGCTTTGTGAAAAATTATGCTTGTTGAGACTAAGACAGCTAAAATGAAATATGTGCAAAAAGAATTAATTTCATTATAATAAATCATTTAAAAATTACAGGTAAGTGTAGCATTTTCTATTTCCTCGTTTTCACTTTTTCAGCAGAGCTTCCTGAAGTTTTGCAGCGTAGTTGATATGGTACAGGGTGGTCCAAAAAATGGGACACCCTATTTCAAAAATAAATATTGATTTTCTTAAAGAAAACATGTCATAATTAGATACCAGTAGATAAGGAATCAACTTATCTTTAAGTTGGTCATCTTTGGTTATCTTTAAGTTTATCATAATGTCTGTCAACCAGCGTCAATGGCATAAATGATGTCATTTTCGATTCAAAACGGGTTTTCCAAAACTTGGAAAAAACAAGTTTTATTGTCAACTTTTGTCAAAGACGTTCAATATGTCCACCATTTTGATCAATTGTTGCCCTCAATTTTGGCCTAAACTGGTCAATAGCATCATTGCTATGCTTTTGAGACAAGAATTTCACTTCTCAATAATCATGTCCTTAAGAGACTGAATAGATGTAAAGGATTCATGGTAAACCAATTCTGTCCTATCCATACGTGGTAGTCACAGACGTCGGGTGATTTGTCGATCTGGGGAGCCAGTGATTAAGGGTTGATGAATCTAGGCAATTTTCCCTTAAACATTTGACACTTTTGTGAGATCTATTGCTTGGAGCCCCATCTTGTTGGAAAAGGTAATGATTCGAAAATGAGCCCATGTCAGGATGGTCCAAAAACAACATAATTGGATCATCCGATGGCAACGTCTGCGACTGCCAGGTATAGGGAGTACTAACATCTGCTCAGTCCCTTATTAAGGATAGACTTGTTGAGAAGTGGAATTCATTGTCTCAACAGCATATCAATGATGCTATTGACTAGTTCAACCCAGAATTGGTGGCTATAATTAATTAAAATGGTCAAAATCATCTACAAGTTCTCGGAAATTCAAATCTGACTTAAGATTGAACTCATATGAGCACCTGGTGACATTTTGTCATGTTAATGCCTTGTATTGTAGTTGATATACCCGCGTAGTAGACTATAGGTTGGTTCGCACATAGAATGAAGATCTTTCTGTGTAAACGGTTACTGTATCATATTCTAGATAAATTACGATTCAAATAGACATGGCAGATATTCTCATCTCGTAACTGTAAGTGTTACTAGTTTGCAGAGAAGAGGAGGGAAAACCCTCCATTTTGGTTTTCAAAGTTTTCAAATTGAACTAGTTTTAAACCAATCAACGATCGACTCGCTAAACCAATCAGCGACGATGTCATCTCAATACAGATTTACATTATAAGCGAATGTCATCTTTGATCCCTGGGGTTTCTCCCCCTCTTTTTGCAGAGAAAGAGGGCTTGTTGGGATCAGGTTATCGAGTCTGTTAGCAGACTCTGTTGTCTGATGACTGTTAGTGTGAATCGCTTTGGTACTGTCTTCATAAAAACTGTCAGGTAAAAGGTTGACATCAAGAGCACAAGATCATTGTTCAGCTGACAACATAGTACTATGTAAAGACTATTGTACAGACTACAGATGTATGGTTCTTTGTTTCAAAGTTATTCTTTCAATGCTACTTGGTCCATATCCACACTTAATAAACATTGTTTTAAAACATATCGGTCCACTTTCCATACCAGAGCCTAATCTGATATACTACTCTATCAAATATGGACCGATTCTGGGAGGCATTCCATGTCATTCCAATAAATAACCCTATCTGGCATAATTGATATGACCCAGAGTAAACCGAAAAGGTCCGAAAAGGGAAGCATTTCTTTAACTGTAGCAGCTAGTCTGCCTCCTGCTCAGTTATTGTACAAGTCATCATAGTGAAGATAGGTTCTGCACCAAATGTTTAGGAGTTGCGCTTCTGGTTGTTTTAATCTTCAAAATGCCCATCAACTGGGTGAAATTCCTTAGTAAGGCCATAAAAAGTAGATTCTTCATTTTGCGTCGTGCAAGCAAAGGGACGCAAAACAAAGAATCTACTTCGTATGGCCATGCCCTTGTATGACGATAACATAATTCCAATGCTAATTTATGAAAAATACTCAACCTGCAGTATTTTGCACCTTGGCAATATTTGTTCAATTGATAAAAATATTTATCCTATGCCAAGTAGAGTTTTAGGGAGATAAGTATCCATATCCAAAACCTCCCAGTACATAACCCTTCCGACGGATACTAAATATGTATGGGTAAACCAACACAAGATAATTTTAGTATACGCCACTAAAATCGTATCCGATCCATATTATAGGAATATCCTATGGTTTTGAAAAAATATCATTTATATCCATGAGTGGATATTGATATCTTCATGAGTGAGCGCAGCGAATGAGTGAAGATATTTGTATCCATGAGTGGATATAATTGATATTTTTGAAAAACCATAGGATTGTCCGTTTATCCCATGGGAAATCATCATCAGCGAAAAAAGTTGAAAAATATAATTTGAGAAAAAATTTGAAAAAATAATTGAAAAAAATTGTGAAAAAATGTTGAATTTTTTTTTGAAATTTTAAATCTATTTTTAAATATTTTTGAAAATAGTTAAAACATGTAAAAAAAAAATTTTTGAAAAAATTCGAAACCATCGAGTATCACTTTTCAAACCATCGAATATCACTTTTCAAACCATCGAATATCACTTTTTAAGACGTGATATTCGATAGTTTAAAAGTGATATTCGATGTTTTGTGAATTTTTTGCTAAAATATGATGTCTTGATCCACATATCAAATATATCTTCATGTGATATTCGATCTATATCCTTGCAACCATGGGATAAATAGGGGTTATGCACTGGGAGGTTTTGGATACAGGGAATATCCCGAGGGATATACAATATATTTTCCCAAGGGACCGAGGGAAGATGTATTGTATATCCCAAGGGACATTCCATGTATCCAAACCGACCGTGCATAACTGGTGTATCTCATACTTGAGTGGGTTTAGGGTAGATATAACCTTTTCCACCTTTTTTAAATGACAAGATATTAATTATATTTAACATTTTCGTAATATTCTTTTTGTTCAATACAATGAAACTGTAACACTTAAACTTTAAAAATTAAAACTTTTTATATTTAAACTTTTTTAAACTTTTGAAAAATTCCCGGGAGCGGGATGGATATATTATATCTGCCCGCATTTGGCCTGAAGCGGGACATATACAATATATCCTGCCCGCTCCTCAGATACGATATATATTCCCGGGTGATATCTACCCCAAACCCACTCAAGTATGAGAAACTTATAGGATATCCTATGATTTTGAGGAATATCATTTTTATCTACGAGGTGATATTGATATCTGCACGAGAGAGCGAAGCGAACGAGTGCATATATCAATATCACCGAGTAGATTAAAATGATATTCTGAAAAAAATCATAGGATGTTCTTATTATCCTACACTTACAAGGAGTGTACTAAATGTATAATATCATTGCAAAATGAATTCCATGCCAAATAGAGTCAATTTGGCGGGAAATCAACAAGCGGAGTATATCGTTACAATATCCTCCGCATATTGGGTTTTCCGAAGTATATCGTCACGATATCCTCCGCCCGGAGTATATCGTTACGATATCCTCCGGATATTTATTTTGCCAATAAATATCAAATTTATTTGTTAATGTTATTATACATTTAGCGCACTAAGTGTAGGATAAATACAGAATATCACATCATTTTGAGTGATATCATTTTTATCGCCGAGTTGATATCAAATATCAACACGAGAGAGCGAAGCGAATGAGTGTTGATATTTGATATCTACGAGGCGATAAAATGATATCACGAGAAATTATGTGATATTGGGTTTATCCCATGAGTTTCCCATGTGAATGTCGAAATTCGCCAATTCTTCGTCAGACGAATTTGCACCGGCCATTTTGATTTGTACTTTACTCACTGCGCAGTAATATGCACTACTTTCTGTACATGATATATTTCGTCATAAATACCATTTTAATCGTTATTTAGCAGCCTTCTAATCAAATTATATACACAATCGTAATTCAATACACCAATGAAACTTAATGAGAATAAATTATCTGACCTAATTTCCAACAATATTGTGGCGCGAAATGCAAATGTGATATCACACGGATATGCGTGAGATAAACGATATCACACGCATATGAGTTTGATAAACGATGTTCTGGAAAATATCACACGGATTTCAATAATATCAGAAATATCAACAGCTGTTATTGTACAGATAACACATTAATCGTGGGATAAAACGTGATATCCAATCGTATCCGAAGGATACTATTTTAAAAATATTTTAAAAAAGAAATTGAAAAAAATTTGAAAGTTTGAAAAAAAAATTGAAAAAAACTTTTGAAAAAATTGAAAATAAAATTATAGAAAGAAAAAAAAATTGGAAAAAACAGAAAAAATATTTGGAAAATTTTTTAAAAGTTCTAAAGTTATATGCTCAGTAAAAATGAGTTAATGCAATCATTTTATAAAATAAGGTCACAGAAAATAAAATAAAAAATAGAATAGAATTAGAAAACAACAACTTTAGGTCAAATTATTTGAAGCCCATACAAAAATAGCGACCATCGGATAAATATGATATCCTATGATTTTCTCGGCTATCATTTTTATCCACCCTTGGATATCGCCGATCTCCACTCATTCGCTGCGCTCACTCGTGGAGATGAGCGATATCCACTCATGGATAAAAATGGTATCCCTCAAAAATCATAGGATATCCTCTATATATTCGGGTCATACTTTAGCATGTTGTTACGGAAATATAAAAAACTGCTAAAAAGTAAAAACGGTGGCGAAATTGACCCACCCACCGAAGATAATTGTTGTGTCATCGATAACGTAATCAGTTAACATTTTGCACATAAATCATTTATAGCTATAATTGATGGTTTTTTGAAGTGAAGTGCCACGTCGCCTCCTAAAATAGTTATATAATTTTAATGCCTAATTATGAAATAACTCAACCTGACAGTATTTTGCACCTTGGTGTTATATTTATTCAGTTCATAAACATAACATATCTGGGTCTTATCTTAAGAATTTTTACAAAATTTTTAGGAAGCTCTGCTGAAAAGTGAAAATAAGAAAAGAGCAGCAAAATTGCCACACCCACCTGAAATTGTTATGTAATATATCATTCAATTGATTTACATTGTGCACATAAATCTGTATGTTTAGCTATCTGTATGTATTACTAGCTTGCTTACACTTTAAGATATCGGTCAATAACATGGTTCATTAAATGTGATGCTGTTCTCCAAGATTCAGCTAATGTACCGAAATGATTGGGTAAGACAATGCAATAGATGCAGATCCTAATAAATATAAAAAATAAAGTGATAAAAAGTATATCGTGAAGATTAAAGGGCCAACGACCGACGTTCCTTTGGATATTGGCAAAATATCGTCATAGAGTCTAACAACACTCCTAATCAAAGAAGTATGACAAGCATTCCTTTGGACATCGCAAATTCACACAACTATTATAATAGCCAAAAACAGTTAACAACACCAGTATTTAGTATGTTAATGTGTTTAATAGCTTATTTGATAACATTTGTTTGTTATTAAACATAATTCTGACAAGTTTATTATTTGCCCTGGGTCGCCTGACGTTCCCCTGCTATAGCAACAATTACGAGTGAAATACCTTTGTAATATAAAATTGTTTCCTGAATTAATAAGTCATTCCATGCCGCGCATTCTTTGAAATCATAGTTTAATTAGAATATATCGAAAAAATGATAGATGATAGAAACGTTATGAGAACTTAATGATCAACACTCGTATAACAAAATACCAACGACCATCTGATTATGAAGTCGTCTTGTTCAAACAGCATTCACAGGCGAAATCACGTACATGTTTGTTCGAAAAGTCTGAAGGTAAGAAAAATGGGTCTTTAAACGTCCAATCTGCATAAATCAGCAATAAATGGAATGCAATGGAATTAAAGGCCCCATGGTAAACCACTTTGTCTTGTATTATAGCTTCCAAATTGTTATCAAAATGTGTATATGATGAACTCAAATCACATTTTGTAACCTTCAGTCAGCAGGAACACATGCTTTCGGCAATGAAAATGTTTTATTTGGGACTACTTCTACACATTAGCAAGCCATTCTGATACTCATCTCATCTTTCTGCCTTCAACTAGAAATAGAGAAGCTAATAGAAGGCTATGGTTTCTCTTGATGCTTCACAAGGGCAATCCCACTTTTGACACCGTTGTAATGACCATTGCCTTCAACTAGAGATAGAGAAGCTAATAGAAGGCTTTGATTTCTCTTGATGCTTCACAAGGGCAATCCCACTTCTGACACCGTTGTAACGACCATTGCCTTCAACTAGAGATAGAGAAGCTAATAGAAGGCTATGATTTCTCTTGATGCTTCACAAGGGCAATCCCACTTCTGACACCGTTGTAATGACCATTGCCTTCAACTAGAGATAGAGAAGCTAATAGAAGGCTTTGATTTCTCTTGATGCTTCACAAGGGCAATCCCACTTCTGACACCGTTGTAACGACCATTGCCTTCAACTAGAGATAGAGAAGCTAATAGAAGGCTATGATTTCTCTTGATGCTTCACAAGGGCAATCCCACTTCTGACACCGCTGTAACGACCATTGCCTTCAACTAGAGATAGAGAAGCTAATAGAAGGCTATGATTTCTCTTGATACTTCACAAGGGCAATCCCACTTCTGACACCGTTGTAACGACCATTGCCTCCAACTAGAGATAGAGAAGCTAATAGAAGGCTATGATATCTCTTGATGCTTCACAAGGGCAATCCCACTTCGGACATCGCTGTAACGACCATTGGGCACGTCCGTTTGGGAGCTGTAGTGTACCGAACCAGATACTAGAGAGTGTGCTAAATTCAATTAGCTGTACGGGAATCGAACCCAGGACCTTCAGCTCTTGAGCCAGGCGCTCTATCTACAGCTCTATCTAGCTACTACAGCTGAGATTGTAGGAACGAGTTGCTGTCGAAGATCATTACACTAGCAAGCAGTGAGTATAAAATGAAGCAGTAACAAAAGTGAGGTATATAACTATTGAATGTTTTCTGCTTCATTATTCGTATTTTACTATATTGTTTTCGTAAATTAAACTTCTGTACTTGTTAAATGTACATTTATGTTCGTAACTTGAGTATTTTATTCATTGTTTGTCTTTTCTGTTCGTTAATCTAATTTGTTTCGTTAAAACGTACATGTATATGTATGTGTTTTATACTGAAATGCATTCAAAAATCCTTAAACGCATTTGTTAGTGACACATTTTATATCCGTACACAAATAAAATGAGTTAATTTTGTACCTTTATCATTGTTTCTGCAAATATATTAATTTGATATCTCCGAACTGAATGTCGAATTTATCAATGAATAAGTACAGTGTACTAGCCTTGGCATTTTTATTTTTTAATTGTCGAATTTATTTTCGTAACAAGGTAATAATTATGTTTTCGTAAAAGTGCACATTTATTGTTCGTAAATATTGTCATTTGTATTCGTAAATTCGTTTTTCATTGGTTTATTAAGATCACGTTATCATTCTCAACGAGACATGGTCAACCCATGGTCAAAGTCATCGCCCCCTCCCCACAAACACCTAAAACTCTCATGTCACGTGACTTATGCCTCGAGACTTGCAGTTTATATTCGTTAATCTACATTTGTATTTGTAAACTCACATTTATATTCGTAAAGTTTCATTTTATCATTTGCTAATTATACGAATATTCCTTTGCTTTCTGCAATAATTCATGGGTTATATGCAAGATTATTATTGGTAAAAATACACCTCTTCGATAAAATAACAGGCAATTTTTGGGAAATTTACGAATTGTAAGCTGTAGTTGGCGAATAATAAATTGTTAGTTACAAACATTTCTAGTCCTTACAAACATAAAATGCACCCGCATTTAGTATCCATTTGTTTATTTGATACATCATATTTGTATTTGTAATTTGGGAATTTTATTTGTAAATGTTGCATTAATATTCGTATTAAGGAACTTATTCCAAACGAATAATGAAGCAGTTATGACGCTATATATGCCATACTCACCTGCAGAATATGCCATATACCGCTGGTGAGTATGGCATATTCACCAGTATCACAAATACCGCGCAGCCATGAATATATGCCATATTCCACGTAATAACACGTAGCAGCATTTAAAATATTTAGCTAGGTTTCTTTTTCTGGATCGTATCTGTATCGTTATCACGCGGTACTAACTTCGACCATTAATTTGAATTTTTTAAATTAATTAATGGTCAAAGTTAGCACCGCGTGATTACGGAGAATCACAATTTATATAAAACCGTTGATCATTTCCTCAGAAAAGCTAATACCGTCCAATTGTGAATTACAATTTTATTTAATAAAATTATTTCTGAAGGATTCCAAAAAGGAATGGTAACGACGCTATCTGTGCCAAATTCAGAAATCTGACATCTTGTTTTATGGGTTTTATTCAAAGAATGTCACACTAAGTCATCCATTGATGTAAATTGAGACAAATCGGATGCAAGTTCTTGCTTAATGTAGATTCCAATATTGAGTCTCGCCTCAAGTTAATTTAAATTCAATTATTGCGTGTAGTGTCAAGTACTTAATAACTACATTCTATTTATACGGTCTCTTGATCTGACATTGAAAAATCAGATTCCAATAAACAAGTCTGGTGCCACAGGTGGCTTAAAGAGTTAAATTAAACTAATAAAGACCGTTTGGTGGCAGATTGAAATTGCAGATTGACAATCATTTCTATGCAACTTGTATTGGCATTCGAATTATAAAGGCAGTAAATCAATGACAGTTTTAAATGTATTTGATTAAGATGAATTCACGTAATAACACTTGTGATTAATAAGCATTCCAAACTTCTCAAGTCGTCCCTTGAACAAAAAACATTGGTATTCCCAAAGGAAGAATACGCTGTAATAAAGTAAGCTTAGGCCCAAGATGTGTAGACTTGAAAGAGCAACTTATTAAGCAATTTGTTGATTTTTTCTTGATATATTGGGGAGGTTAAGATACACATTTTTTATTTTTTAAACATGTACGTGAACATTTAGAATTATGGCCCTCTGTGGATTAGTTCTCCAATTTGTATTGATTGAGTATAAAGGCATACCGAAAATAATTGTAATTGGGTCCCTGGAAAAATGAATTGAGAGCGGGGCAGTAATCCCCAGGGGTCGAAATATTACACGCTCGCGTACAGGTTCTTTTAAAAACGTGTGACTTAATCTCACTTATATACACAGGGAGATATGCCGAGAACTAAAAAACAGCGCTAATTTCGTTGATTTTGCATTACTCAATGAGCACCCATACATATACAAGCACTCAGTTAGTACAAAATTCGTACCAAATTAGCACTCGTGGCATGAGTGCTCATGGGCGCGCTTTTGCCAGAGTGCTAATTTAGTGACGTGTCGCAAAAAGGTGGCGCATTTGTTTTTAAGGGTATCGCGTGATTCCCCGGATTATAAGATAATATTCTAATTAAAGTTATATATCATTTTAAAGCTGTTTCGATGAAGTTTTTAGATCAACTACACTCCGTTCACGATTCTTGCGCGTTCTTTTTTAAAAAATAGTTTTTTACCAAAATATCTGGCAAATATCTCCTGTTGACACGTTACATTTTGAACGTTACATTACATTATTTTTCGTCTTTAAACGCTCATCACTCAAACAATATATGACTATTATACTTATTTTTCGTCTTGATAAAGGTAGATGGAAGTTTTATTTCAAAGGATGAATTTTAGTAAGCGTCCCATATTGTGACGTCATAGAATTTGAAAAATAGAATGTTGACAGCGACCTTTTTTGCTCATTTTTTGTTACCTTCAACTTTTCAGGTGTACATTAAACAAAAAATACGAGATCAATTTTTAATAAATCATACATGATTATTTTGCTCCTAAACTATATTTTATAAATAAATAGTTAATTTTGTTCGCAAAAGTATGTGTTTTCTGTTGTATGTGGAAAAGTGGAGGACGAAAGGTTTTCAAAATTCATTAAAATAGGGCTAATTTACGCCATTCGCCTATTTTCAAGCACGGCAACACGTATATTTATTTCACCTAAAATATCAATTGATTCGTGTTTTATGATGCTCCTAGCCCATTGTTAATACATATACGATATCAGAGTTATTCGCCTTAAATATTTTGAGATATAGAGGCAAATGTGGAGGACGAAAGGATTTCCATATGTGTACATTTTTCTAAAAAAACGTCACATTCTGTGGCGTTAAAAAGCGAAAATGTGTAACAATGCGTGCGCGACCTTTCTGCGACACGTCAGTACTAATTTTGTTCTAATTGAGTACTTGTCTAGTAATCGGCATATCTCCCTGTGATGCGTATTAAGCGTTGGACTTGGTAGGAAATAGGAATGTGTGTTACAAATACGCTCCAGTGATCAAATCTACCTCGTAAACATGTATCATTATATATAATAGTCCTCTAGGGATTGTCTCTCCTTCAGCTTTATGTCAGATCCAGTCGTTATACATATATCTGCGAAAATCTTTATGAAACAAATTCCTTATATACACTTACGACTCAAAATATCATACCAAATAGTACATGTTCAAGTTCATGTTCAAGGAATTTGTTTCATAAAAGATATATAACGACTGGGTACATGCATTCACTATATGTCTAATATGGCGGGCCCCTTATAAGGTCAGAGTTCAGCATGGCTTGCAAATCCATCCGGATTACAAATGATAACATGATTACATGACAGTAAGATTAGACCATATTTTAGGATATTGGGGGTCTAGCTTCATACTACAGGGTGGTCCAAAAAAAATTGGAACATTTGTTAATTGAATGCAAAACCTTTATTTTTCCTCTAAAATGCACCCAAATTTTACTAAGCATAGTTCAGTCACTTATTTATCTGATGTAAAGTTTATAGGTGCAAACCACAAAGTTAACACCTTAAACTAGTCAATGTTTCATAGGATCCCCTTTTCTCAAATATACACTTGTCAATTTTGCTGCTACTTTTTCAAGTAATCTTTATGTCAAAGCTTTAATGAACATGATGATTGCTATAGTCGTTTTATAAAATCATATTCAGTTGACAAGAGGTATTTACATCTATGATTTACTAGAAAACTATTGTGTTAATGCTAACTTAAACAATACTAATTATTTTTATTTAAGAGGGAAAAGGGAACATGTCAGAGGTGAGTGATTGCATAACCAACACAGCTGCTAAAGTGACAAAATCATTGTTTCCAATTTTCAGTTAAGGCAAAACTGACCAGTTATTTACAAGGCTTTATTAAAGACCAACTCTAAGCACATATAATATATCATTTTTGTTCTGGGAGACTCCTTTATGATATTGATATTCGTATATATTGATATATTGGATGAATATTATTCATGTTAAAACAATAAAGGGGAGGAGGCTTCATTCACCAGTCAAAACTGCCCTGGTCCCTTTCTGGAGAAGAATATATTCCATCAGTAATACACGAATACACCCAACAATAGCCATTAAAATATGCTTGATGGCCATCAATTTGGATAAAAAATGTTGAATATGTTACCAGATGTGATCTTCCAAAGCAAAAAAATAGGAAATTTGGTCAACCTGAAATTTTTTATCAAGATGGCTTTGACAAAAACAAACAAACAGCAAACTGAATGAATAATTTCAAAACTGAGTCCTGGGCTGGAACTTGTAATTCAGGATTAGAGGGGTCATATCAAACATCGTCTAGTTTAATGCGTTTAACTTTACATCAGATAAATAACTGACTGAACTATATTCAGTAAAGTTTTGGTGCATTTTAGAGGAAAAATAAAGATTTTGCATTCAATTAACAAATGTTCCAATTTTTTTTGGACCACCCTGTAGATATAGAACCTGTGCTAGCATGTTTAACAAGATTCACAACATTCTTAAAAAGCATAAAGGGCGTTTGATAAACTATCTGCTCTCTTATTTGCAAGTTGTTTACTAGTAAATTGATCATAAAGCTCACAAGTCACAACTTCCTATTAATTTTTCGACGGAATTGCAACATGACGTCATATTGTATAATAAGCTATAGCCACACACCAATGGGACATGATGGGACATCAAGGGAGTTATTGAGTAAAATCTGTTCATGGGACAGGTTCGGACATTCCGATGGGACATATTTGGGACATCATGGGACATTGTCCAACGTTGTCCCTTAATTGTCCCAAGTTGTCCCCGGGACATTGTCCGATCGGACGTTGTCCGATTTTGTCCCAAGTTGTCCCTTAATATCCCAAGAAAAGAATGAACATGTTAATTATTTTCTTGGGACATTACCAGACAAATGAGGGGCATTTCATCACGTGATGATCATATCGGACAAAGGGACAACGTCGGACAATATCCCATTGGTGTACTAAACTAGAAGTTGGAATAAACCACTGACAAATTATGTACGGTCGTGCTTTGATAATTCGTAGGAAATGTTACGCGGTAAACACGATACAAATATATGTCATATTCCGCAACGAATGTGGCATATTTACTTGAGGTGTATGACAAATTCACCTGCGGTATATGGCATACTTACTAACCAATGAGAACGTGATACGGAAGTACACAATTGCCAGTTTCATCGATTGAACGAACGGGCAAAAGTTTATAGATTATTGAAATTATTACTGAATCAACAGTACAGTGCACTGAATATATCAACTATGGTAATCTCACGTCATAAACTTACTCAATAAATCCAGGATTCATATATTAGTACTCGAAGCACTAACTATATTGGTAATCCAGCGTAGTTTTACATTTAGAGTTGATTCTCGTAACCAATCAAATCAAAGCTTTCTGTATCACGTATTCACCTGTGGCATATGGCATATTCCGCAAGTGACTATGTCATATTTGGCAGGAGAGTATCGGGTATTAACTGAAATCAATGAATCGCATATGCACTGAGGAATGCCATACTCACCTGCAGAATATGCCATATACCGCTGGTGAGTATGGCGCCATATTCCACGTAACAACAGGAAAAAAACTTTATAACTACGTTAATTTTATATCAAAGAATTAATAATCTTGTCAGTTGTATGAAAATTTGATAAATAATAAATGTAATCAGATTGCTTTCTCGAGAAAGGTCTAGTTTTAATTGGTGGAATCTGTGAAACCATTGATCTTTTGATTTACAGCAACCGTAACTCTCATAGCAAGTCAGTAACTTGTCGTTTTTGGAAGTATTTATGCAACTAATCATTGAAGTACAAAAGTTAAAACAAGTCCATATATCAGGGCAATCAATAAGAATGTTTGATATCTATAGGCCTATTACCAGTTCTTAAGCTGATTGAAAGATAAGATAAAAAATGCAATTAAGCGAACCACGCTGCACAATTTTGCGCCATTTTATTTGGAACTTTGCTAATGTTACGCGTACTCTAAAAAAGCACCATCCTAATTTGCGCTATTAAGGAAAACTTTGTTAAAGTGCGTTGACTATAAAACGCACCCCGGGAACGCACCTTTTCGCGCCATTTAGGAACTTTGTTAAAGTTACAACTACAAAACGCATCATCTTGCGCCATTTTGGAACTTTGTTAATGTTGCCCTGACTTTATATTATTATATTTCGCGCCATTTTGGAACTTTGTTAAAGTTACGTAGACTACAAAACGCACCACCTTGCGCCATTTTGGAACTTGGTTGATGTTGCTTTGACTATAAAATACACCATTTAGCGCCGTTTGGAACTTTGATAAAGTTACGTACATAGAATACAATACGCACCACCTTGCGCCATTTTGGAACTTGTTTAATTATGCCTGGACTATACAGGGTGTCAAATAAGTCCCGTCCCCCCCCTCTACAGCCAAAACCAAGATATTTGGTACCAAGTGTGATATATCATTGGAAAGGTCTTCCAAAGATTGATTGGCATATATCTGACACATGTCAATTAATCTCACAAATTTTTACATTGTTTCAATCGAGGTGACCATATGCCTAGAAACATGACAACTTGGCGTATTTGGCAGGATTTTAAGAATCGGGTATAAGAAAGGTCATGGGACCATAAGATGACTAAATATGTTTATGGCCATGAATTTAACCAATTTCTGGATAGGGTTAGATGTGTAGAAAATATAGGTGCAAGGAAAGTGGTGAAAACCTTTTTGTAACAAGTGGAATGCGAAAAAGATTAACTTTTTGACGTATTTCTGAGGTCATATCCTTGTCATTTTGACGCAAAAAAGCTATTTAAAGGAGGGCATGTTAATTATAAAAGACATCATAAAAATATAGGTAAATTTCATCCAAAATACTCGAGAGTTGGTGAGTTAACATAACTTCTTTCCAATGGTATATCACACTAGGTACCGTCTGTTAAGGTTTCAGCTGTAGCAGGGGGGATGGGACTTATTTGACACTCTGTATAACGAACCATCTCGCACCATTTTGGAACTTTGTTATGTTCCGTAGACTTCAAAACGCACCATCTCGCACTATTTTGGAACTTTGTTATTGTTACGTAGACTATAAAACGCATCATTGAACGCCATTTGTAACTTGTTTAATGTTACGTAGACACACCATCTTGGACCATTTTGGAACTTGCTTAAAGTTACGTAGACGCATCATCTTGGGCCATTTTATTTGGAATATGATTAATGTTACGTAAACGCACCATCGCACCATCTTGCGCCATTTTGAAGTATGTTAATGATACGTTATCTATAAAACTTAACCAATACTCCCATGAGTATCACAAAAACGTTGATAAAAAGAGGTAACAATCGACCGGATTTCTCAAACACCCACTTTGAAACCCCACTTAGCCTGTGATTGATTGTTTTGGTAGTTTCATCAGAAAGACAATGTACCTACTTTACTCTAATGCCCATGGCACCCTGTTATTA
Source organism: Owenia fusiformis (assembly GCA_903813345.2). Lineage (NCBI taxonomy): Eukaryota > Metazoa > Annelida > Polychaeta > Sabellida > Oweniidae > Owenia > Owenia fusiformis. Next base: position 34,716,725 of record CAIIXF020000006.1, on the reverse strand, counting down.
TCGTACATTAAAGCGTATAATCTTCCTGACAAGTCAAGAAAATGAACAAATCTGATCACTTGGTTGCGTTGTAGTTAACATCGTTCGCTTAGTCGAATCATCCATCACTTTTACAAAAAAGTACAGGGTGTGCCAAAAAACGTCCATAGCTTAATTTGGTGATACGTTTTTTGAGAATGTTTGGATTTCTTAAATATGATTGATGGTAATCTAGGAGTCATGATTAGAAAAAAAGTGGCCAATATTAACTGTTATCAATTTATCATTTTTTCTTTATTTCTTTATTCAAACATTACAAGTATAATAATTAAAACAATTCAGATATTTTTCACACCACCTCCATTCATTCAGACATTTGCAACAGTCATACTTTTAATTCAGGTACATAATAAAACATATTTTTTTCAAATTGCGCCTCATACAAATTGGGATTCACTTCGTCAAACTATTTTATAAAAATATAGTACTTAAGGGTAAGTCTATTTGGTAAGATATTATTCTCATTAGCTTGCCTTCCAAAAACCATGTCATGGGCATTAACAATACATCGAAATCGACGCTTTAAATTCACTTTGATTCTGAGTCAGAAATATTTGAATCCTTTTGAACTCCCAGAATTTGTGTTTTATCGTATCTCGAAAGGCACAATAATTACATTTAGAATCCTTATCAATTTATCATGAAATACACAATGGACTTTTTATTCCGATTATAAAGAAATCTAACTATACGATGAGACCAAAAGGAGTAATTTAGTTTTACAGGTCGTGATCACCAAGTTTGTCAAAACAAAGCCATAAATGGATTCTCCATCATTCATCCATCAACGTACATTCTTATCTGAAAACAGTAAGTTCGATTTGTTTAAGGAAATGTCCTCGTCATTACCTCTTTATGTAAAGTGAAGGGGTAGATCCATTAAAAGCAATATTACTTTAAGATGTCAATTAAAAGATAATGGGATGTGAGAAGATTTATCTATGAGAGTCTAGACTCTTATTTAACTAATTTGTGACAGGAAGGAGCTATATCGTATCAAAATGGAGAGATTTTTCTAGTGTTCGTTTTTTATCAAATCTGCGCACATATCTTCTCAATTACGGTTTTACAAAATATAATAGTAAAATGCTAATGGTTTTTCTACGCAGTTGGATATTGTTTCTCGATTTCGTTACAGACTAACCAAACTTCATTCGATTCCAAATTATTATCACCTCACGGGACGCCGGCCCTGTTCTAGGGGTATTAGTGCCAGTTAAGAAGGGATTTATTTTATTATATCGACCTGAGCAGTATGTGACGTCATAGTGACGGGCCATATTGCCGGTCAATAATGCATCAACGACCAGAAATTTTCCCCGGGAAATTAGATTTCGTTCAGTTCTTGTTATTTCGACCCTGGGCGTAAATAATCATCAAACTTAGATAACTTTAAATGTGATCTAAAAAGAAAATTACTGACGACTAATATCATGTATCACCTGCGAAAATATAATATTTGATAAAAAAAACAGGGAGCTTATATATATACAGGGTGGGCCAAAAAAACAATACCCAACTTTAAATCAGACTGAAAATAGCTATTTTCAATATGATACACTGATTTATATATCATTTTAAAGGTTATCCATTTTCGAACAATTTGGTATATAACACTATGTCATGAAATCAATATTAAAGTTTTATTATGCTTATTTGGGAGGCCGGGTCAGTATTTAAGGTATCCAGATTTTAGGGAGAAAATAGTAAATCTGCGGAATAATGTTAATTTTTTATTTATAGAATATCATTCTTTTGTTAGGTGAATAAATGCTTGTATATTTGCATATTGTGTGACTAAACTTATTGTTTATGAATTTTAGTGTTCTTTATTATCAATAAGTACTCAAAGATTGTTAAAAGACATTAAACGTATATGTGACGAGGATTTTATTTTCCAACAAGACATTGCCCCGTACCATAGATCTCAAGAGACATTGGCATTCCTTTGCAAACAAGGTGTCAATTTGATTGATCTCGATGCTTGGCCACCCAACAGCCCTGATGCTACATGTAATTAGTTTGATTATGATACATGGAGCCATCTCGACGAAATGGTACAATCAAAAGCATCCAATAAACAGCTTTGATGTGCTGAAACAGAATCCTAAAGTGCTGAAATGAATTGCAACAGAAATCTCTCAATAAGGCTATTGATAGATTGTGCTACCACTTGAAGCTGATTGTTGATGCATAGGGGAGGGGTGGGGGTATATTGAGCAATTGTGAAAATTGTTTAAATAAAAAAGTGAAAAATGTTATAAAACAGCAATGAAATTCATAAACAATAAATTCAGTCACACAATGATGCAAATATCAGTATCCAAGAATGTATTCACCTAACAAAAGAATGATATTCTATAAATAAAAAATTAACATAATTCCACAGATTTACTATTTTCTCCCTTAAATCTGGAGACCCTAAATAGCGACCCGGCCTCCAAAATAAGTATAATAAAACTTTACTATTGATTTCATGACATAGTGTTATATACCAAATTGTTTGAAATTGTATAACCTTTAAAATGGTATGCAAGTCAATGTACCATATTGAATCTAACTATTTTTATCCTGATTTAAAGTTGGGTATTGGTTTTTTGGCCCACCCTGTATATATATATCAGAAAAATAGAAGGTAATAAAATAGAGCCTTGTGAAATGCCGGAATTTCTATAATTGACATCGCTTGGAACAGTTTCTTGACCAACAATGATAACTTATTTTTGAGAAACAAGATGTTGAAAGGGAAAGAATTTTAGACCCATTTTTATAAGATTACGGTAGTTTTTGTAATAGTAAAGAATGAGGTAAGTATCAAACGCAGTATATATATCTACATAAATTTTTTGAAGGTTTCAGAATAGATTATTTGATAATAGATGGTGTAATAGTCTTTTGAAAATTATACGTTCAGCTATTTTTGAAATACAACAAAGGAGCGTAATTGGAAGGAGAGTTTTGATATTTGATTTATCAGCCTTTTTACGAACTGTTAAAATGTGCCTAGCTTTACTTTTTGTGGAAAAGCTTTAAGAATAAACATTTTGTTGAATAATTTAAATAGGATTGGAGAGAGGGCTGGTGCTGCCATTTTTTTAACATTCTATGACTTATCATATTGGGGTATGTTGCTATATTTGTTAAGATATGATGGACTAATAAGAGATATTTCCATATTTATATGAATTAAGCTTATGACGCAGATCATGAGCACTCCCTAGTATCATTTACCAGAGTGCATTTATCGCTGTATTTCTGAAGGTAAGTCAGGTGATGAGTTTTCCGAAATATAATGGAGCTTATTTCTTGTATTTATCAGGGTTTTATCTTGTTATACCAATATTTGTCAATGGGTTTGATTTTAATTACTGCATGAATTGGGATCAGCTCAGAGACATTTTTAAATAGATTATTTCTAAGTTGTCCCACACGAGTTGTCAGTATTATATTGTTACTATATCATAAAGTGGTGTTACGCGGGTTTATGTCAAAACTAAAAGTGGTATTGTTATATTCTCTGTTTTTTGTGACAGTGGTCTGCGTCTGTGACATATTCTTACAACTTCCAATAACAAATACTGTTTAGACTGACTTCATTCTTTTTAAAATCATCCACAAGTTCTTGGAAGTTCAAATCTGATTTTAGATCTGAAATTTGACCTTCAATGATCTTCTCAAGTTCAAAAAGTATTTTTTCAACTTGCTTCAAATTGACCATTTTTTCAAAATCATCTCCAAATTCTCAGAAGTTCAAATCTGACTTTAGATTTAAGACTTGACCTTCAATGGCCATCTCAAGGTCAAAAAGGTCAAAAAGGTATTGTTTCAACTTGCCTCAAATGGAATAATTTGTGGTTTTAACATCATCTACAAGTTCTCAGAAGTTCAAATCTGACTTAAGATTGAACTCATAATATTGTGACCAACTAGGTGGCGACATTTCGTCAAGTTAATGCCTTGTTAGTACTGTCAAACTCGCCAAACTTGCCAAACTCGCCATGAATATGACGCAAAGTTTACAGTCAGTAAATGAAGTACTGTAATCTGGATATCCAATTTTGAGGTTTCCAGTTGAATTGCTTATTTGATCAGGTTTGTTCGTAAATGATTAAATAAGTAGATACATAGCCATTACTTAGATTAGTTACTCGTGTCGGCTTGTCTATAAGTTGAAAACTTATTTAAGACTCGTGCTGGCGGATATTCATCCATTTTGATACCGGAGGTTCTATAGAGAGTTGCTAGCATAACTAGCAAACATTAATGAAACAGAGATTGCGAAAGAACGTGTCGTATTAGATAATATTATCTTCGGTGCTTGGATGTAACGTGGTATTATACAACACATTATAGGTACAACAGTGCTCCGATAGTCTTTAGATTGAGTTAAGCTGTAATGAAGAGCATGGGATATGTTAACTGAACAAAATACGGATAAGTTATGAATAGGAATTCTAAGTAAACGGTAGGTTAATTTTGCATTCAGCTCTTATTGTAACACTTCAAAGTGACACATCTTTCATTGCAATAAAGCATTTTATAAATGATGCACATTGTGTTGACAATCGGTTTTTCAACCACTTGAACCAATATCGGATTAATTGTGTATAACTGTTATTTGAAAACGTCTTATCACGAATGTCCGACCATTTATCTTAGAAGCAATTAGTTTCTTCCCTGCAGACAATGTTGAACACGAGTTAATTCACTAGCAACATTGTTTTTAACCTTTCCAGTCTTATGGTGATCAATGACTTCGAACGGTTATGGCCGTTGACTGCGACTGTTTTACCGTTCGCCTCAGCCCATTGCCAAAATAGAGGAACAATCGGTCACACTGTCCCACATCTGTCGACTCTAGATATTCATGTTATGTATCTTTATTATGACGAAGAGATTACTCTCTATTGTAAATTGATCAGTTGTCAAGATTTATGAGAAACAGTGGCAATATTTTGATTGTGGTTTTTAAACTAAATGAAACTTAAAGTTTTCTGAGGATGATGTAATGATAGAATGTGTTCATAATGAAAACAAAGTCCCAATAGACTAGATGCGAGTAGAAATAATCTTTATTTACGTCATTAAATATTCAAAATTCTGTTAAAGCTGGACTACGCTCCGAAACGCAATCTTGGATTGTTTCGGGGGTGAACTTTATCATTTTGAGCTTAATGAAAGATTATAGAATGATGAACAAATGGGGCAAATCTTGTGTAGAAATACTTACGATAAATGTGTCATTTCAAAGATTTTTCATTGAATTTGCTTCGATCGGTGCCGGCGATATGATTTTGGAAAGGTTTCTAAATGAAGAACGTGACGTCACTTCCGAATCATAGCATTCAAAATAAGTAGCGTTTAATTGCATCCTCCTTTCATAATAATACGTTGGTGTAGCGGGTAGAATCCTCGCTGAGCACGCGGGAGGCCCGGGTTCGAATCCCGCACTAGCCTTTTTATTTTTTAACTAAATGATTGTTCTTTGATATTACGCAGAGAAAAACAATTTTTATTTACATAAACTTTATATTAGAGCTTGAAAATGTAAAAACAATATATGTCAACATATTGCGTTTCGGAGCGTAGTCCAGCTTTAAAGTGATGTCATGAAAGTACATCCAGAAATATGGTTTCGAAAATTGTTTATGAACAAAATTTATCTTTTTTGAAAATGCGACTTCTAGTTCGGGGAAATTCTTCATAGACCCCATGTTATAAAATCACAAAAAGTGAAATATATATTTTCTTGTATTTTACAAATAAAATTTTATTTCATTGGAAATATTTTAATTTGCATAACTATTAGATACAAAAGGGTGACATGAAAATCGAACCACTAAAACAGATGGATATTTATGATAAAGGGAACTTTCTACCCGTCATGCTGTCTGACCCGAACGAGTAACCTGGTGGTGAAACTGGTAACCATCAACACGCATCTGAGTAATTGACCATACCATCGCACCAATGGCCGGTTTAGTTCCGGTAGTTTAGTTGTTTAGTTGAAGACAATACCTAGATTTGTTAATTTTGCGGATAGACGGGGAGATCGTAAACGAATGTTCCCAACCTAAAAAAACTATACGCCTGCGGTGAAGATATAAGCGAGTCGCAGTCCCAGTTTTGAATGTACGCTCCAATATACAGAGGTTATTTACTGGGAGGAATAGACTAGATGCGAATAGAAATAACCTTGATTTACGTCATTAAATATTCAAAATTCAGTCAACGTGATGTCATATTTGAAATCTACATGTAAAAGTACGTCTAGATAAATGGTTTCGAAAATTGTTTATCATCTTTGAAAATTATATTTTTTTGAAAATGTGACTTCTAGCTCGGGTTGATTCCTCAAAGACCCCACCCCATGTTACAAAATCACAAAAAGTTAAATATCTTTTCTTGTATTGGACAGATAACATTTTCTTTTACTGGACATATTTTAATTTGCATAACTATTAGATACATAAGGGTTATATAAAAATTGAACCACTAAAACAGATGTAATTTAAGTTAAAGGGAACTTTCTACTATACCTGCCATGTTATCTGACCCGAACGAGCCATCTGGTGGCGGAACTGGTAACTGCCTACTCGCATCTGGGTTATTCAATATGGGTTTAGTCCGAGGGACAATATGATATCCCGAGGGCCCGTAGGAAAATATGGTTTCTCACATAAGAACATCATTATAGCATGCTATCGGGCCAACTGAACGTAATAGAAAGCTTTGTTTGGCAAAACATCCAGGGAGGTGAGTGCCATTTTCTTGAGCGGGATCTGAAGGTGAATACGATTTTCGTGAGCAGGATTGGGCGGGACAATACGATTTTTTCGATATCAAAAACTATTCACGGGTGTTTATCACCGTGAAGTAGCAGTATCATGGGATACGACTTTTTACTCAATTTGCAAAACATGCCTCTGACCTCCTTAGCTCATCCATCAGCATACAATTCAACAATCAATACGAACCCCCTTACCCTGTCCCTGAAATTCTGGGTCTGCCCCCCCCCCCCGAGATCATCAGTTGCCTTTGCCTCGAAATCATTGATCACCCCCGGGTGATCACCATGAATTCATCCTCTCAAATCTAGTCTTATATGGAAAGAGAGACGTATAAAACATGTTTTATATGTCTCTGATGGAAAATAGGATGAATTAAATCAAAGATCTGATGCAAGTTATATAGATTAAGGGAATTCAAACCAAATAATTGCTAACTTTGATATCGTGATGTAGGGGTGTCCTTAATATTTACCCTTTTAACTGTCTATCTTGCACCATAAGGCTATACTTAATTGATGTAGACCTTGTGAGACAGGTTTGATTAAAAGTTCCGAGACATAGTTCAGAATCTAAATGTCATGTTTACATATGGAAGATCAATTGGATTTTTATCGAAGTTCTACTCATTTCGTTGAACGTCGGGTCGTCAATGCTTCCGTGGGAAGTCTACATGACAAATTTAAGCAAATTTCCGTAAAAGTAGGCTTTGGTATTATTAGGTAATATTCTAAAGTACCATTGCCTTAATTAAATGAAACCAAACCGCCATCATTAGTTATCTAACTTCATTAAAATACAAACTAGAAGAGCATTTACAAACAGAATTAATTTCACGAGATAATTACCAATCACTTCGACATGTAAGTTAACATCGTCTCAAGATCAAAGAAGATTTGATTATGGCAATTAGCGGTATTCTTCTTCGCGTTACCCCAAGTGGTTTGCACAAGTTTTTTTTAGATTGAGGTTGCGTTTTTAAACTGCCCGCGGGCTAGGGCATTGCATAATATATAGTGTATTCCTCCTCGGTATCACGAAAAATTACAATGAGCCCATGCGTTGCAAATTACATGCTCACACGTGTTCAACAAAAGCAGTTCATCCAAGCGCACTTAAACAGCTAATTTGTACACTGTGGCAACCTGGTCGGCTGCTCGCGTGTGTGAGCAGCGCCGGCTTGTTGCTAGTGCACTACAAGAGTTCGATTGCAATAAACGATATTTTTCAAAATAATTATGTGAGCGTTAGTGCGCTTGATATAGCTTTTTTTGTTGAAAACACATGAGCATGTAATGATCACTACAGGGCTTAAGTTATTGTTCTTTTTAGTGATACCTGGGGATTAACTTCATTAAAACATAACGCAATTCACTAGCACCGCGGGCATACAAAAATACAGTCTAAATGTGTCACGGGTGAACACATTTTGTAAATGTCGTAATTCAATATTTTGAAAAAATGATCAGCCCTAATCTCCATTTTTTATTTATATAAGACACAATTTGGGGCAATGTGTGGTTCGGTATTTTGGCGGCCACGAAACTTAAACGTTGTTATACAAATGTTAACCGCCGTTAAACCTTCCTAAATTTATCAAGTTATGAATTGGTACACAATATCAATGTGATAATATAAGAGCCGTTATCAGACGTGCAATTGAGTATTGGGTCGTCAACTCAACATTTCTGGTTGTGATTGGCAAGTTCAATGTGAAAGTGTTGTGATTTGATTAGCAAATGTACTGACGGCCATTAGCATTTAATTTCATAAATGAGGTCGAGATGACGGGTACGAAAAAATATGTTGACGGTAGTCTTGCTCAAAGACTGTATCCACCCCCCCCCCCCGTCACCTTCACTCTCTTTACCTGGCAATATACAGAGAGAATGATAAAGGGGGGGGGGGGTGTACAGGGTCTTTTAAGCAAGACTAAGTTGACGGGCACGAAACTTGAATTATATGTGATGATTTAAAGCGCTAAATGACAAGTAACAAGCATGCGTACTGATGTTGAACTGAATAGCCTAGATGCGAGTAGAAATAATCTTGATTTACGTCATTAAAATTAAAAACTAAGTGAAACTGATGTCATATTTGGAATCTACATATAAAATTACATCGAGAAATATGGTTTTAAAAAGAGTTTATCAACTTTGAAAATTTAGTTTTCTTTGAAAATGTGACTTCTAGGTCGGGGAGATTCCCCATAGCCCCCATGTTGTAAAATCACAAAAATGGAAATATCTTTTCTTGTGTTGGGCAGATAATATTTTCTTTTACTGGACATATTTTGATTTGTATAATTATCAGATACATTAGTGTAATATGAAAAGTGAACCACTAAAACTGATGAATATTCAAGTTTAAGGGGATTTTGTAATACCCTGCCATGTTATTTGCCCCGAATCAGCCACCTGGTGGCGAAACTGGTAATTACCAACTCGCATCTGAGTAATCGACGGGCAGTTTCGGTATTTTCCGGAAAATTGTCTAGAAGACGGCAGAATAGCGCCTCTCTGTGACTATTCTTCCGAAAAGCAGGAGCTTTAAATGGCACGGTAGGACAGTATTATTCTCATGCGACGACCTTATTTGATTATCAGGCATGAATTAGTGTGTCTCATGGTGATAATATGTTCATACTTTGTGATTGGTCATCAAATTATGTTTACGATCGCTTACATGAACTGAGATAATGGATGACAAGCTGTAAAGTGCTCTGGAGTATTGATGTAGAAGAAATAACGGTCCCGAGGGATTTTGTTTCTCTTTCTATTATGGCCTTTCATAGTTGTGCCTGCGGGCTCTGATTGACAGTGCTATTCGTACGCCCGCGGAGCAAGTGAAATTGATACGATTGCGTCATAATTAATCCATTTTAAGCGCGAGCATCAAAAAACAGATTTACTAGTTTCGCGGGCAAATTGATAATAGGATTATAATCTCCCGCGTGTGACCAAAAACAGGCTTATACTCCCGAGCAAAGGTCAAATGATTCAGGTTGATCGCTATCGTGATAGAGCAACTTTTAGAAAGCTCTTCATGTTCAAGCTCTTCGTCTTCCTCATTCTCTTCATCTTCAAGTTCCACATTTACCTGAACCACCTGCAAGATCCATATTATTCAGCAAGTTTAAAATGACCCGGAAGTACACAACGGAGGTACACCCGCGGGCAGTTCAAAAACATGTGTAGATTTGAGCCAATTTACCATGGTTAAATCTCCAGTTAATACCATTTCAATGGATCGCCTGTGGTGCACCAGTGACCGGCTATCACGAATGCGCTGGACAACCGCGACACAGCAGTGTTCCGCAATCAAACTACAATCTAGCTAATTTTACGGATTAAAATCTTGCCCGCGGGCAAAAAAGCATGTACATAAATGCAGCCTGAGTGTAAGCTAATCCGAGAGTTGTAATTAAGGTCGTGTTTTTGAACTACGAGCGGTGCTAGTGAATTGCGTGATATTTAATAAGATTTCACCTAGGTATCACGAAAAAGAAGATTTTCACTACGGCGCCCGGCCGATTGAGTATTTTGTTCAGAAATGCATTCAATTTTGAACAAAATACTCAATCGGCCGGGCGCCGGCTGATGAATCGCAGCAAATGTGACCCAGGCATTACATGGTCACCCACAAAAACAGTTCACCAAAGTACACGTATACCGCTAATTACGATGTGTCAATCTTTCCGGATAATGCCCTGGTCACATTTGCCCCAATCTTCTCTACGGCGCCCGGCCGATTGAGTTTTTTGTTCAAAATTGAATATGATATTGAGCAAAATACTCAATCGGACATGCGCCGGCCGATGGATCGGGGCAAATGTGACCAAGGGATTACCGCGTGTGTCAACCGCGCCGGCTTGTTGCTGGTGCACCACAGGAGTTCGGTTGCAATAAACGGTAATGTTTTTCGAAAGAATCATGTTATAGTGTAATGCCTAGGTCACACTTGAATCGGAGCAAATGTGACCTAGGCATAATGCCGTGGTCACATTTGCTCCAATTTTTACTACGGCGCCCGGCCGATTGAGTATTTTGTTCAAAATTGAATACAATATTGAACAAAACACTCAATCGGCCGTGCGCCGGCCGATGGATCGGAACAAATGTGACCAAGGCATAAGTGGGCTCGGATGAGTTTTTTGAAAACACGCACCATGTAATTTGCGCTACGGGGGAGTTTTGTACTTTAGTATAGATACCTGGGAGAAATCTCATAACCAATTACACAAAGCACTACCACCGCAGCATTAAGCAGTGACCAGAATTATATTTACATGTCAAAATAAGATTAAAAGCGGGATCTTTTGAACGAGACGAACATGATCTATCAATTAAGCACTCGGGGTATAATTATCGGCTAACCTTGTAGTTTTCTCAATCCTGCTCTTAACAATACGATCGGGAGTCACAATCTTTAATTAACATGCCATCTAAAAGAAGGACGTCCTAATGGCTAAATATGTAAATCTCCAAAAATCTTATATAATATGTAATAATACCTCAGCGAAATCTTATGTTCAAAGCAGAGCATTTATTCATAAAGGCACATTCCAGCCCCGGCGTGATGTAACACAACAGGGACCACTCATTGACTTAATGCATACAGCCAGAGAAAACTAACCATTGCTGTTATCGTTGATGCCAGAAATTGCATAATCTCGCGAGAACAGTGTCCAGGGCTATCGGATCATTTGCATCCTCTCATCATCTTTATCTCACTACACTCGTGGCAGTACATAACGGTATAAGGTACAACGATGCGTAACACATCGGACATTCTCCAAGAATATACCTTGCAGCTAAAGATGAATTATAGGTTTGAATATGATAACTATCTGACCTGAAACTGTCACGAGTGTTAAACCTAGATAACTATTTTAAGGTGTTAAGGCGGATTGTCGGATATTCCTTGTAGTGCAATTTTATCATCCAACTTCCCTTCCTATCGGAAAGTTTGGACTCATCAGTGACCTGCCGCTATTTAAACAGTAAAGCTTTGTACAAGAACAGAGTCTCATAATTTACAGTACACATCACTGAGTCTTGAGCTTAAATCCTCTAACCAAACCTATTATGTTTAAATTGAAATTACCATATTCCTTATATCTTCGTGTAAAATAGCAAGGTGGTAATAATTGGTAAGCCGGGCACTATAATTTAATTATTTACAAAGCGATTTACCAAATTTGAACTCTTCAGTTTTGATTAATAGTGAGGATGAAAAAAATCTTAATCAAAAAAGGGTTATCGTTACATAGATAAGACAAAGGAGGATTATATCCCAGTGTTCCAATTCGATATCTTTAATCTACAAGCAATTTGTTCGATGCAGATTTCTACTGCAAAGAGAGCACATATGAACTGCAGGGAGAATGGCCGATATTTATAGGATGTTCTTATTATCCTACACTTACAAGGAGTGTACTAAATGTATAATATCATTGCAAAATGAATTTCATGCCAAATAGAGTCAATTTGGCTGGAAATCAACAAGCGGAGTATATCGTTACAATATCCTCCGCATATTGGGTTTTCCGGAGTATATCGTCACGATATCCTCCGCCCGGAGTATATCGTGACGATATCCTCCGGATATTCATTTTGCCCATAAATATCAAATTTATTTTTTAATGTTATTATACATTTAGTACACTAAGTGTAGGATAATCTAGGATATCGACGACAACAAGGAAAATGTAGGTTATGGTCAGAAAGACTGACACGAACAGGCTATAAATTCATGACCGATGTCTTCATCAGTTGTTGTGTGTTTGATTTTTTCTATTTTCTTTATGTGAAAATAAGACCAAAATTCGCAATTAAAATTCTGAAGTAAAAAAAGGCGGCTGTTCAATCTTGTATAATCACGACCTGACTTTATATTTGGCAGGGGATCGAGTTCGAGCCTATCCGCCTTGAGATAAGACACAATGCAACGGGTACACTGCGTACTTTCCTCCTTTTCTCTCATTCTTTCTGGACAAACTGCAACTGCATTCGGACGTTATTCATTCATACGTTGAGAGCATTCGAGTGTACATACTGTTTATTTTAACTTTCATGCAATGCTTAATAAGTCCTTACGAAAGATATCACCCAGATTCTCAATTTAAGTTACCGAATTCGGAGTATATTTATCGTTATTAGATGAAACGCTATATTTCTTAAACTTAGTAATCTCACGATATATTAATTAACTCGATCGAGGAAGAATGAGATTCAAGCATCGTTCAGTAGGGATATCTTCTTGCGTTATACATGTTATATTACGAAATTCAAGATATTGAATAAATATTTCACTCTATTGAGGTGAATACCTGTAGCACTTTCACAAGGTGATATTCCACTTGCCCTTCGGGCTTCGTGGAATATCACTTGTGAAAGATGTACAGGTATTCACCGAAAATAGAGTGAAATATTTGTTTTATTATATCACTGTCTAGCTAAACATCCCTAGTAATATTAAGTCATCGGTTAACATTGAAATACATTGAATCTACTCGGTTAGTCTGCCATTTTGACTTACACTGAACTAAATTATTTACACTGAACGAAAACAAATTCTTTGAAAATTCCCGGGAGCGTGGGATATCGCTAGATATCTCACGGTTGTCTTATCTGATTAGCATTGCCATTGAATATCGCCAGATATCCCACGACATGTGACCCGGTTTTGACCAATCATACTGTCGCTAGCTAAATAGTGATATAATAAAGCCCTAATAAAGACAGTGTGATTGGTCAAAACCGGGTCACATGTCGTGGGATATCTGGCGATATTCAATGGCAATGCTAATCAGATAAGACAACCGTGAGATATCTAGCGATATCCCACGCTCCCGGGAATTTTCAAAGAATTTGTTTTCGTTCAGTGTAAATAATCTAGTTCAGTGTAAGTCAAAATGGCAGACGAATCGAGTAGATTCGTATGTATTTCAATGTTAACCTATGACTTAATAATATTAGGGATGTTTAGCTAGACAGTGATATAATAAAACAAATATTTCACTTTATTTTCGGTGAATACCTGTAGCACTTTCACAAGGTGATATTCCACTTGCCCGGCCTTCGGGCTTCGTGGAATATCACTTGTGAAAGATGTATAGGTATTCACCTCAATAGAGTGAAATATTTGTTCAATATCTATTTTTCATAATTATCAAGGCAGTAGTACATAATAGGCCCCAACGTCCAAAACACTAATATGGACAATCCATCCTTGTAAATGTCCATGTATAATAGAAATGATTTAGACAAATGTTCCTGAGTTCCCGATATCTCAGAGATATTGCGATTTAATCATATGTTGATTTCTAAAGCGTCAATACTTGCGTTGGTTTCTCTTAATTATAACCATTCAAGATGCAACTGAATTGACAGAAAATAACATCCGCTCACATTATGCCGGTACTTTGTCACAATTTGTGTCATCAAGACACGCAGAAAAAATATTTTTCCTGAAGATGACATACTGCAACATGAAATAGGCATTGAAAACAAAACAATGATAATGATTATCAAACTTGTCAAAATAGACGGTGTAAAGCACAAAAAAGTAAACTGACATCGTTTCAGCCGATCATTTTAAATTAATTAACGTTAAAAAGAGAGAATGAGAGGTTATCCTCCGAACGCAATTAAATGCTAGAAATGTATAACGTAAACGCATTTTTTTAACAATTATAATGCAAATGAATTACGTTTTGAACAGTGCGATAGTGACATACAGTTCCTCAAATGTTCTAATATCCAGAACGATTCAACTTTTTGTTCTCTTTTGCCGACAAAGGTTCATAGCATGATCTTTGCCTTATCGGCAGGTTGCCGAGGGTTGATCAATGACTTCAAATATTAGTCATGCCATTAGATACTTTGGAATTGGTTACACACCATTGCACATATTTGTGGAACATTTTACGACTAAAGTTATTCAAGTTTATTAATCAAAAGCGTTGTTTTCCTTGTATGCTGCACCGATGCTGTCTTCTTGGGTCAGCTGAGGGGTGCGCGTGGCAACAAAGCCATTTCAAGATTGTCATCCGGGGTATTCCATTGTAAGTTGAAGTCGTGTAAAGGGAGCCTTGGGGAAAAGAAAAATTAATGCAACTGTCTAACTGGAGGAGTTATCAATGACTCCAGAAGCATGGGTCAGTGGTGCCGTGTGATCTTTACTTTTATTGATGAGAGTCGGTATCTCATTAATCACCTCAGGTAATGACCGAACTGACGTTCCAAGGCTTCTTAGAGAAAAAACCTGGATAGTTTACGTCTCTCACTGTTACATATGAAACCTGTCAAAAATTCATAATGATCCAATTTTCTCTACACTCTATACAATTTGGCACATCCTCGAATGGGGTTTCTGTTTTAAATTGTCAAATACATTGTCCCATAATTATTATATATATACTTTTTTAGAGTTTATACATTTTGAAAGATTTAACGCAAAATGTTTTTGTAAAAATAGAGTTTCTATATCTATCTTTTGGAATCTCGATAATTCTCGTTTTTCGTGAGATTTTAAGAGATTTGAATATAAACCTCTCAGTACGTTTCCTTCTTTTTAGCATATTTGAATTTCGTGAAAGGTTTTCCACAATAAGAACTTTGATTTATACAGCTGGCCCACCAAAAAATGAAAACATAGTGCTGGCATCTATTATTTAGCCTTATTTAGCAATATTTAAACTACTTCATTAGTCCCATTCATTTAAATCCCTCTATTTGTTATATAATCATTTATAGATGTGTTTAATTAAATGAGGGAAGACAACATTTTCTCACGTTAATATTCATTATTTTCATTCCATTTTCAAAATGATTTCGCATTAAGCTATATACAGGGTGGGCCTAAAAACGTCCATATTTTTTATTTTTGTAATATCTTTGCTGATATGTTGGGAGTATCGATAAATCATATATCATGAGAACGATAATTCAATTTCCAACAAGATGATGTATTGATTATAAATGGCTATTGGTGACTTCATGATAGTTTCCGTATCATGAGGTTATAATAGTCAAAAACAAAATTTTGCTATATGTTTTGAGCTTATTGCATAATATCACATTGCTGAATCAACACTTTATATAAAGGCCTTCACATTCAGAAAAAGTATTGGAGTTAAGTGTTATTGTTTTTAAGTCATTTTATAGCTCTAAAATAACCATGGAACTTATTTTTATGCGTTGCAGTTCGTCATAAAGTTAGATTGATGGATACATTGATATTTTGCTCCAAAAACATTTTGCAAAGAAACTCAATGGAAATCTTGCCATAACCCATATAATGGAATAGATTTCTACAACGTTGTAGCATAAACAAGAATACGGACGTTTTTTGGCCCACCCTATAATTCTCTTGCTTCCTTCTACGCTATGATTCATTTCATAATTAATATTGCCATCATTATCTATTTTACAATGTCTAGTCTTGTTTGATACCCTAATTATTTCCCCGATCGCGATGCTACTGTGGTTTCCGCAACTCATTGTACAGGGGCGGATCCGGGAACCAACAAGGGAAGCTAGGCTAGGGGCCCATATTTGAAGTATGAAAAAAATTCTGCGATTGTGCGTAAAAGAATTTGGGCCCCTTAAAGCAATTGAGGCCCATTTTCTTAATCATTTGGCCTGAAATGAAAAATAAGGCCTACAAAGGCCCATTTATGCTCAAAAAGGCCCATTAATCTCCCCTACATCCATCAATGTTGCATACCCCAGTTAAGGTTGTTTGCTAGTTTGCGCTGCATCTACTGCATCTAACACGGGAGATTTGCAATTTCACGTTGGTCGCAACGGGAATCGTATAATGCTTCCTGAAGAAAATGATGTATGGATTGCATAGTACACGATGATGTGTAGTTTAAGTAACGGACTAACTAAACACTAGTACTGTAACTGTCCGATTGTTTTATGTGAGAAAACTACATGCATTTGAATAAGGCGATTTATACGTACAGGTTTCCGTTTCGATTTTATATGTGCATTGATTAGAGTCTCCATTAAACAAAAATATGGCCTGATGTATAGTAAAAGTCAGTAACGTGTAATATTTACAATAAGATTGGTACCCTTAAATCGTGACATATATCCATCCATGACAGTTACATAATGATCTTGGTACCATTTGATGGAGGACAAATTAGGCTTTTTCTGCTACCTTTGTATTTTTAGAAAATTGCTTAAAAATTCTAGTATCCTGGCTTTGAATTAGTATAGTTTTTTGTGGATACCCTGTATATGATCAGACACGTCATGCTTTTAATGCCATGGCGGCTTAGCCATTGAAATGATAAATAAATAAATATAGCTTATATGTCTTATCCAATGCTATAAAAATGTTTATTTCAAAAAGAATTGTAGTTGTCACGTTCATACATTGTTAAGCAATGCTTTACATCAACGAATAACATTCATCCAAACCAATTTTGCGTTGAAAAACTGCCAAAAACTGAATTGGCCAACAAGTTTAGAATATTTATAAATTATTTGGACGAAAAAAATAGACAACTGTTTTAGTTTTACCAAAATATGACATCACCAAGTTTAATGCGCATTGGTGTTAAAAAAGTGTTCGTTTTATCCTAGATCCTAATTTTTTCTCCCACATTATGTAAAAGCCAAATGTATTTCGATCATCGTTATATACATTTCTCTTTGTAAGAAAACATAAACGTCTTCACGTCAGGACTTAATATTGCAGAACTATAATTTCGAATCATCAGAATTCATTACCCCATCGAACGCCGTTCGAGGGATATACAACGGCGCTGTACATCTTGGCGTTTGCCTTCTGTCGAACAATGACTCTACAAATGTAATGAAAATCGGTGGAACAATGCTTGACGATGACAAAGGATCTTCGCCTTGATTAAATCATTTCAGGATATTTCAATCATTTGACAGTGACTACAGACAGGAAATGACATACGTACGTACGTACGTCAGAGCAATCATTCAAAAAATATCGCTGGTCAAATATCGTTTATATTTTACACGTATGTGCTCCATGAGAGTACAAGTTTTGTTCATAACTAATATGCGAATATTCATTTGCATTGTACATTGTCTTATCACATTTTGGCCAGTAGGCGGTCATCCTGAAAAGAAATTACGTGTGTTATTTTCCTTTTTTCACTATACAAGTGAAAACTAACTCGTATAACTCGAAAAGAAATGGAGCGATTTTTTTTGAAATATTATATGTGAATACTCAAATGCATATCACACTTTCTTATGATAATTTGGCTAATGAGTGGCCATTTTGAAAAATGGCGGAATATTTGGCTAATGAGTGGCCATTTTGAAAAATGGCGGAAATTTTTACATGTGCTATTTTACGTTTTTCAAAGTAATTGAGCGATTAATGCCCATGATCCCTCTCCCAATAAAATAACAAAACAAGGTGTGTGCGGTTGGTTAGATGGCAGAAGCTTGTCTGTTAGACTGGTCATCGCCGGGAGGGGTGTGAGTGTGGACACCGCGATCTTTCCAATGAAATCTCTGTTAGTAAACGGCAATTTTGAAAAATAGAGGTCATTCTTATGTGTGTTATTTTACGTTTTTTGCTGTAATTGAAAAGGTAGTTCAACGATTTTGTTTGTTTGCATGGCTAATATGTAGCCATTATATCCAAAAATGGAAGCCATGACTGTTCAATGAGATTTGTTACGCCTTGGCTTTACTGTAATCTAGTTCATAAAATGAGTTTCTTAATTTTACCTGAAACTTAATGAAAATGGCATTTGCCTTATGTCAAACAAGACTCTACAAATGTCGTTAAAATCGGTGGAACAATGCCTGACGTCGACAAAGGATTTTCGCCTTGATTAAATCGTTTCAGGATAATTCAATCATTTGTCAGTGGCTGCAGACAGGAAATGATGTTGAGGATTTAATGGCTGATTGCAAGATATCTTTTAGGTCTAATGAAGAGAGTGAAGACGTTTAACTAATGCACATATTTGACAATCTTGCACTTGTCTAATACGTCCCACGTTCACTTATATTATACGTCCCTAAACAAAGTAGCCTTCTACAGGTTCACTTATAATAATACGAACGCTAGATTGTTACTTTTAACGCAAGCATACTGATTACGTGAGCGCAAAAAACGTAGAAATTATTATTATATCAATCTAGTGATATTTTACAAAATGTCGTAGTGTCGCTTTACAATGAAATAAGGAAAGGTATTTTCGTGAACACGTACAATTTATAATGCAATGGCGTTATAATAAAAAAGTTACTAGACTAGATAACTCTTTTGTACTATTACCAAAAATGTACAAAGAATCTTTTGTATATCGTTGTGTGTTATAATTCTTAAACACTTTAAGGTTTCATTCATTACGATTTAAGTGTGCGAGTAAAAGTATTTTAGACTAACTGAAAATAAACCATTTATAGTTAAATTTTATTACGATTCAGATTCGCAAACAAAATGTGGAGAGTAAAATATATACACTGTAGCTACTTTTATCGTGTACATTGTTTGGCATTTCAGAAACAGATGTAGTTCGAAGTATATGTTCGAATCACAAATTGCAGCCTTCGGAAATTAGTCCCCTGACTAAAACTGAATTAACTCAATCTTAGTTTTCTTAACTACAAATGATTCTGAGACTAAATTGTTGGTGACTTGAAGATAAGGAGACATGGCTCTCTTCAACGAATGGCAGACGATTGCCTTATTATAGGCCTATTATACTCAAAAGGTAAAAATCAAAAGATATTCAGGTACTCGCATTACTCCAACCTACAATACTGAAATTGAAGTTATGCAGGGCTCTGTTCTCAGTACATATCTTTTCAACCATTTTTTGGATGACTTGAAAGATTATCTTCCTCCAGACATGGTATAGAGTTTGAAGGTGTTTCTTTAAACCATCTTCTTTGGGCAGATGACTTAGTATTAATAGCTAGCTCTAAATCTGGAGCTCAGTCTATGCTAGACTCTCTCTCTTTGATTTTTGTCGAAATTATCATCTTGTTGTCAACACTGTCAAAACAAAAGCTATTATTTTTAACTCAAAGTCAGATGAAACCTTTCAATTCAATAATGAAGTGATTGCATGTGTTGAAGACTACAAATATCTGGGACGTATTTTCAACAAAAAAAATAATTTTGAAAAACAAATATGTTATCTTAAAGAACAATCTAGAAAAGCTTTATTCAAAATAAAGCAACAATATCACATGTTTAATGATATTCCAATATCAGTTGCTTTACATCAACTTGATTCACTTGTCCAACCAATTTTGATATATGGTTCAGAAATATGGTCAAGTAAAAACATATCAGGTCACTTGAAACTATTTACCTGTCCTTTTGAAAAAGCAATCTTGGTGTGAAAACATCAACTGCAACACTAGCAGTCTATGGAGAGATGGGTCGTTTTCCCCTAGCTCTGTGTTTTGATATTCAACTTATTAAATATTGGATACGACTTTTACAACTTTGTCCTGATAACCTCCTTTATAAAGCATATTTATATGATTATGAAATGTACAGTTTAGGTTTTAAAAATACTTGGTCAAGTAAGGTTCATAACATTTTAAAAGATTGTAATCTCCAATGCACTTGGAATGAACAAGTTGTTGAGGATGACTATGTGTTTATAAAGAATCTAACTAAAACATTGCACCAAAATTATAAGGAAAAATGGAAGTGTGATTTACAATTATATCCAGTTTTAAGAACATATATTAACTTTAAAACAACAATGAAAGAGAGCAATATTTAAGCCTACAAAACAAAAATCACAGGCAATCATTTTCACAGCTGAGATTAAGTTCACATAAGTTACAAATAGAATTGGGTAGACATGTGAAACCACGACCAAAACCTGAGTCTGAAAGATTGTGTAAAGCTTGTGGGGAAATAGAAAATGAAGTTCATTTCATGATTAATTGACACATAGAGAAAATATAAATATATTGTTTGACAACATCAGAAGCAAAAAATATATAAATCAAAACATCATCCCTAAAATGCATTCATTATGTTAATTTCTTCAAAAGATAAATATGTTCAGAAGCAAGTTGGAAGTTTTATTGCAAAATCATTCAAAAACTTAAACTTGCCTGGAGATTAGCATTTTGGGTGCATCACACACAAAGTATATTGTAACATATGTAAATAACGTTTCTTTGTATAAATTGTCTGTATTAAAATAGCTTAGACTTAGTATAGTGTAGTGTAGCGTAGTGTAGTGTAGTGCAATACAATGTTTTTATTTTGTAATGACTAATATGTCAGAGTATGACATCTTAAGAGTCAATAAAAGATATATATATATACTCGATCACGAGGTTCTCTAGAGCAGTTTATATTGTCAATCGTAAAGATAGAAGCTGAGGCCGGGTATACAGTCATTAATAAAAAAAGTCAGTATTATTCTTATTTAATGTAAGTAATATAGTAAAAGAGTATATATATACATGTATACACCACGCATAACCAACTCAGTCCACTAAGGGACATTTTTAACGTTTTCCTGAGCCTCAGGATAGAAGCAAAGACTACAACAAAGAAACAAATTAAAAATGCAATATATCACGATATCTTAGCCCTTGAAAATCAGGCCTAAAGTAATATATAATTTAAATAATCTTATCATGTCAAATATTTCTTTTTTGTTTCAGAGGTACGTTCACCAGCAAGGAGACTCCAACTCTCAACGACCCACTAAAAGTTGTATTCATTTGAAGATCTGGGAAACGCACTAGAACTGGTTTTGAGCGTAACACGCCTTAATCGACTGGACAAGGGCTATAATAACTTAATAATAACTTAATTCGTCACTTTGGATCCATTAGACGGCTCACTTACTGCCCCATAGATTTATTTTTTGATGCGTATATAAGTAGAGAAGAACATGAGTAAAGGTTCGACGTGGCAAAAGACTATCTATCGATGCTTCGTTCTCATCTGATTACAAGCTGAGTTCGTTATATTATACGAGTTTTAAGCGATATATAGATATTAGATATACCAGAGCCCATCAACCATTATTAGCGAGTAGCTATAGGTTCAACTAAGTAATAAATTATTGGAATAACTTAGAGATGAACATCTATTGGTCGACTACAGTACGATAAATAAACGCAGCATTTAGTTAATTCAGTTCATTAGTTGGATTTCACACTATACGTTTATCGAAAGAAACTAGTAAATTTTGAGTTAGGGAGCGAAGTGAACATCTAAAATGCGACGACGAATTGAAGTGAAAACGCTCTGAACTTGGACAAATTCGAGCAGGCACTAATCGAGGGGACAATTATAAAGAAGACGATAATCGAATGGACAATAGCCAAGTGAACAATAAAATCGACAGGACTATAAATATTTGGAAATAACAACTGTAACGCATGCAGTTAATTTTCAGGATGTCGTTCAATTCTCAGATTTTATGGATGAAAAAAACTCCAATACGAATGTAACTAATAGGAAAAAATTCCCGGAAGACAGTAATAAATACAGAATGTAGTAAGCGATACTAGCGAAACAGGCACTCAAGTTGATTACGCGGCTTTCGATTTCCATAACATCAAGTAATTTGTGTGTGTTTATGACACATGAAAACATTAGTGAAAATCGAATCTTTTATCAACAAATTGCCATGGCTAATCCAAGTTTATTTAACTATAGTTTGGAGACTTTGGGCGTTAATATGTCCACGAATACTGCCGTCTTTTATATAAACGACACATTTAATTCAACTGCTAGTATCTTCGACACCGACGCCGCTGACAACAAAGAAGTGGCAATACGGTGGATATGCGTAGCCACACCACTGGGCATAATAGGGATTGTTATAAATACCCTCGCAATATGTGCGATCAATTTGAGTCCAAATAGCCACCTCACGACATTTTACTTGCTGATGACGTCACTCGCTTTAACGGATGTTTTAGGGTGTTCGATTCAGATAATGCAAGCTGTTTTGTGGTACAGCAAATTTGTCAACCGTGCTATGTATTCTATCTGCTTTCACAACACGTTTATCTTACTCCATACTTTTGTTTATAACGTATGCATGATGACGCTTATGTGCGTCTCCATATTCCGATTTATAGTCATTCAGTACGCTATTAGATCCGGGTTCCTTTTGAGAAGACTGGCGGAGATCATAGCGATTTTGGTAACGTGGGTTTTTAGCGTTTTGATATCTGTGCCGGGAATGGTGGTATTGATCATCGATCCAGATCACGATTGTTACATCGATGGTATTTCGTTGGACGTTGTGAAGACGATTCACCACTCATGGAGGGTCATTATACTGGTGTGTATCTTCGTAACAGTGTCCCTGTACTTCTGCGTCCTGTGCATCTCCAGGCGTCATCGCAGACTCACTACTCGTAGAAATAGCGGCGTCAATTTTCACCGCAACAATAAAGATTTGACGACAACTCTGATACTGACAAGCACCCTTATTCTGGCCCTCCTTCCTAAATTTATCTACGTTGCACTTTCGACATACATCCCAAAAACCTCAGCAAACTTTCCTGTGGACATGATCGAAAATCTCCCTCTCGTTCATTTCATCAGTAACCCTATTATCTACGCTTACCGGACACGGGACATTCGCCAAGGCTACCGGAGACTTTATAACAGATACTTAAGGAAATGTTTCCATCTGAAAAAATGGGAAGCAAAAACAAACAACAATTTCCATAACATGTGCACTGTCACACGTACGACGGACAGTTCTGAATGTTAGGCTGACATAGGACATAGCTGTTGGCCATACGTTGGGACATACGGGAATGCTAGTCCGCTTCCTAGGCCGCCTTATCATTAGTTTCAGCGATCTGGACCATATTTTAAAAATATAATGTATTTTAACGAGTCATCTCGTCAACATACCATCACAAAGGTTTGGAGAGATATCTTCGTCCTCATACTGCTTAGCGTTGAGACAACGATGATTGATGATTTGAAATAATAAATAGAAGGGCCTTCGAGTGAGATTATTGTTTCCCTGTACGAAACGAAAGTGCAGCTAAATGATCATTTCTCGAAGAGCACCAAGCCCTGAGTGTATACGAAGGAGATTGAAATTACTCACAGAACAATAACCCCATTGTTCCACATTAGACTAGAATGTTCAACGTATTTAGACGCCAATTAAAAAGGCTGCGTGTGCTTTTGTTCAATTAGCCATTATGACTAGCCATTAATTCAAATTGATATGACTAAGATAAAGCGCTATCGAATTTGGTATTCTTGCTAAAAAAACGAAATTTCAACTATATCGTCATTGACAAAATATGCAACAGGTTCATTTGATGATAATAATAATATCCTGTGATTTTGAACTGGGAATACTTCGCAAGTACATACCAAGTTCAACCTATTCGAACGAGACTCCAAAGGCAGAATGTGAACTCTGGACCGATTTTGAAATATCCGATAAACATTATATCTGAAAAGTATTATGGCTTAGAGTTCAACCCCAATAAGAGTTTTTATTTGGTTACAATATTAGAACAATACTATTGACAATGTGTAACAGGATCCCAGGGACAGGAGAAACGGATTATCTTACCGATTTCTTGAACGCAGTTTGCAGCAAGAATCTTTCACTGGTACCGACAAAAATAAATTGAAGATCAACTGTTATCTTATTCGATAGATGTCACTTGTTGATATCATCAATGGATATTAGCAAAAACAGGACTCCGGGAGTCTACCTCCATTAGGAAAACGTATTGTCGTTGACTTCCCCATTGGAGCATGCATTGAAGTCCCCGTCTAAAGTTTGAAAATATTTTTTATCATTCATTTACTATTTGTCAGGACTTAAAAAGTGATTTTAGAGATTTTTGAAAAAAAGAATTTTTTGAAAAAAAAGTTGTGAGCATTTCATTTCTCAAATATTCAAATTTCCCGCCATTTTTCAAAAAAAGTTGAAATTTCTTAATCATCAAATATTTCTTAATGCATTTCAAAAAATATTATCTTTTTAACACCAATGCAAATATTGAACAAAGGACAAACCATTTCAATAATAAAATGCCATATTTAATGGGCCACTTCAATGTTTTAGCATATCAAAAATATTTTGAAACATTAGTGATGCCACTAAGGTAGCAAAAACCTTTTGAAAAAATTGAATTTTTTTTTCGATGTCAGTCTTTTCTAAATATGCTAGACTTTCATAAAAAACCAATGTTGATTGTCTAACCAGGTTAAAAGGAAGAATAAATTATGTTTTAGATATCATTGTACCATTGGTTTCTATGAGAACTAAAATTTTGAAATGCATTTTTCTCAGAACCATTTTCATGCACTGATAAGTTCATTTCTCGCTTATTTATAAACCGATTTTCTTAATAAAAACATGGGAGGATGAATGCTATGCATTGGTATAAATTGTGGCTAATTAGAAGATATGAGTGACCTCTAAAAGTTGCTTTTAAAGTGGTTTAAACTTTATATGGGGCCTTTAACAAGATTTTGCGATTTAAGAGAATCAGATTTTTCGTTATCCGAATCGAAGGAAAATTGGCTTCAATATTCTATCTAATGCTATCTAATTTTACTATTAATGTCCATCTATCCATCTTGATCAAGACTACATCAGTAGGCTATTATGGTATGGCATCAACTACAGCCAGAGTGAAAGGCTATTAATAATCATTACTCCAGCTTCTAAGTGAAAGATTTTACGTCAGGATTCACCTCAAATTGTTAAAAAGAGGGTATAGTTAAATAGATTTAATGTAATTAAGGCTTAGTTGTGTTTTAATGAAAATAGATGTCTTATAAATATGATTTAATGTACATTTATCAATTGAAACGTATGTGCATTTATAGGCTATTTATATTCATTATTCCTTTTACAATCTGGCAAACGCTTTTACAGTGTTAAGTGCTCTTATTTGCAGTAATCGTGGCACTAGTCACTGCATCATTAGGATTAAGGGATGAATATGTATAGTCAACCAATGCAAGGAGGGGTCAAATATTAACTTATTATGAACTGCAACTATGTTCACGAGGACTGGAAAAAATGTCTTGGAAGTTGAAACAGTGCTGATTTTTAAACGTTTGTATTCGTGTTCGTCCTGATCGATTGAAAAAGATATTAATACTTACGGTCATCGTTAAATTTTCATTCACCGCCATATTATTTAGGTCCACGGCGTTTATAAGTGAATGAAACGCTCCGGAGTGAAAGTAACGTTAACAGCGTATATATTAACAACAATATATTTTGTTTTGATAACTGATTGATGAAGAATAATTTAAGACCAACATACATCAAAGGGGCATGATTGGACCTCCATACACATTACACATACTAATGCGTGGGACCTCGTGGGACTTGTTGATATTTTGCCCCATGGACTCCGTGGAACTCCCGGAACTCCGTCGGACTTTGCCCAATCGAGTCCCTTGAGGACTCAATGGGGCAAGATGGGTCAAAGTCCTATGAATCCTCAGCGAGAATGAACATGTGGGCAAGTTGGGATTCTATGGGGCAAGGTCGGAGTCGATGGGGCAAATGGGATTCCGCCCCATTGGTGTATATTGGGTTTTATTACACACTGTACATGAAAGGTATAGTTTTTTTCATTAGGAACGTGTTAGGTACGTTGTAAATTGACAGCGTCTGCCATAGCCTGACGTCCGTCAACAGCAATGATTGTGCGTACATAAAAAGTTACTAATTGTAATCAACAAAAATGTTCGTCTATACGTATATATAAGAATATGACACTTATGGACGTAGAGCTGCGCAATAAATGATGACGTAATCAAATGCTTCATAAGTAATACTTTATTCTGGACTTTATACTAATAAACATGCTATAAGTGAGTTGCGAAATTTCTCTATTATACTTTATTTATATAACAGTGTATTTATAGAATGCAACCAAGGCTAATGATTTTAAGGCGAATTTTGTGTCAACACTAACGAAACTGCTAATTTCCCCACATCACCAGACGATAGCCTACTGTTGCAAATAAAACGTTCGGGGATACCCGAAGTAATAAAGTCAAAACTCAAATATATTAACGTAAGGCATTAACATGACAAAATGTCACCACCTAGTTGCTCACAATATTATTAGTTCAATCTTAGTCAGATTTGAAGTTATGAAAACTCTGCAGATCATTTTGAAAGAAACATTGATCAATTGAAGATTTTTGACCCTGAGATTAGAAGGTTAATCTCAAATCTAAAGTCAGATTTGAACTTCTTAGAACTTGTAGATGATTTTGGAAAATAATTGGTCAAGTTGAAGCAAGTTGAAAAATACCTTTTTTGACCTTGAGAAGGGTCATTGAAGGTGAACTCCTTTTTACCTTGAGAATGTCATAGAAGTTCAAATCTATTGTCAGATTTTTGAGAGCTTGTAGATAATTTTGAAAAAAATTGGTCAATTAGAAGGAAATTGAAAAAAGAACTTTTTGACCTTTCTTTGACCTTGAGAAAAACATCGAAGGACAACAATTTTATAACCAACTTAATTAACCTATACCTCTTCACTATTCCGAAAACGCATCCTCCTCGTCACCAAATCACACATCATTAGCCATATCCGCGTTTCCTATCTCAGCATTCTGTACGTTGATCTTATCTGATTTGTTCAACATATACAGTCATACAATCCAACGTTTGAGTATTATGTTTAGTTGATATATCTTCAAAAATCAAATCTGGTTTCGCATAAACATAAAAAATGCATTTTCTAGATCATATGCACACTTTTAAGTAAAACAGACATAGGAACAGTTTTGACATAACATGCTTTCAATGTTGATCATTTGGAATATGCATCTAAATTACAAATACATTACAAAGTGTATCAAGGAGGATTGGCTCCCAGGATCGAAACTCGATATTTTCCAACAATGAAAACGTCGAAATGTCGTTATTTTCTGAAATTAAAACCGACTATAAATTCAAAATAAACAGTTCAAAAGATTCGAACCAATATCTCGATCGTTTCTTGTGAGTTTTGGAATTTTTCGTTTGGAAATAAGACCAAAATTCACGATTTAAATGTTGAAGTGAACAAAATGGCGGCTGTTTGAATTCGAATTTTGTATTACGACATACCCATATATGGGACAGAATATCGGTGGTGCACTCTGGGAGCCAATCCTCCTTGAAAGTGTATGCAATAATCAGATGGCTGACTACTGTATAATCAATACAAATGGTCAACTAACTAGCATCAATAAATCAAGGATGCGTCCTTCTGCAGTTGCCATGGTTTCGGTGCACCAACGATAGCAGGAATGTCAACGTCCAGGAGAAGCGAACGCTGGTATCACTTAATGCAGTGCGATGTCGATGAAATAGTCCATGGTATGACTTCCGAATATGAAGGATCCGTAGCACACTATAGCGCAGCGACATTTGAAGCAATATTTATGGAGCTGCATATGTCTTGATTCTTTTAAAATACAATTTGCTGAAAAAACTTCCGGCTTTCGGGTCGAAAAATGTCTTTCATCATAAGGGGTCAAAAAACGTAAATATTTTGATACGAACTTTTATACGTTTTATAAGACACAGACCGTTATTCTAAGCATACGAACAAAACATAGATTATCATAATGTGCAAATATACTATAATTTTACTGTAGATGTAGGTGTTTAATTAGTGCAATTATGCAAGTGTGCTTTTCAGATTTTGTTTGATTTTTCAAATATGAACCAAGCAAGCAGATTCAACAAAATTGTGCGGAATATTTAGGTAATTTATGATTGGGAACATGTTAGTTTTCTTACCATTTAAAACATTTTATTACCAGAATATTTCCATATAATTGCAAGGGGTCAAACCACAAATTATTGTTCATGTTTTATAAAACATAATTACAATAACAAATAGGTAAGATTTATATCTAATTAAATGTTACAGAGGTATTGGAATGTTCATATATTCCAAGGGCATGTCTAATAATCAATTAGAGTCATATGCAATCGAACGCCTTACAATTCTTCCTCGACGTAACTGCTGGATATCATCAAGTTTTCTGATGGCTGTTTTTTCTTTGACCTTACCGCAGGATATCATCAAATTTTAGGAAGATAATGATAACGAATTTTTCAATTATTCATGAATTCGACCAAGTCTTATTGGTAGTTTTATAAACAACTGAGCTATACCTAACTACGAAATTTTTTAGAATTTTAGCCGTAGTCCCAATTAGTCAAGGAAGGCCAATAGGCCCTCCTTTATTGATAATGTTCACCGCGGAATAAGAGTCCATATCTCAAAACGTATTGAGACCCATTTTGTGAAAAACTAGCATAATTTAAGCATTTGTCATTCTAATATAAAAGTGATTCATTTGTAGTATTTATCTTATTAATACCTGAGAAACAATACAAAGGTCGATACACTGATTACATAATTGTTTGGTATTGATAAGAAAAGTAACCTCAAACTTATGGCTTAGAAACCTTAATCATATATTTAAAATCATTTTATTTTTTGGTAATTTTTTGACCTCTGTTAATGGCAGCCATAATTCAGCCTGAAGTCCGGAAGTATATTAAATGGTAATAATAAAAATTATTAGCGAACATATGTAGGTATGTTAATATTAGGTCAAATATCGCTGCGCATATAGTGTGCTACCAGCTCCTTTATAAGACGTCCTAGATATTTCATACCATGGACTATTTACGTTGTTACCGAACCGTTTCGGTAACCAGCGTAATCGAGTGGATCACCAGTGAATAGTCAATGATTTCTATTTCCATTTTTATTGACTAAATAGTGTGATGATACGTCATTCTGGCGCCAGAAAACTGCAACTAATAATGGATGGTGTTTCACGAGGCGTGTTGGTATCAGAATATATACATAATTGTGAATACTAGAGTTGTTATATTGTTATAGTTGCTAATTGAATATTGGCAACGACTTCTGGCTTATTGAAAACAGAGTACAGTAAATAATTGGTTTATTATATACCCCATATGTATTCTAGATGCTAATTGACTTTCCCCGGGAAGTTCCAAAACCCTGCTAATGCCTGGGTCACATTAAATGCTCCGATTCATCGGCCGGTGCCCGTTCGATTGAGTATCTTGTTCATATATTGTATTCAGTTTTGAACAGAATACTCAATCGGCCGGGCGCCGGCCGATGAAATGGGGCAAATGTGACCCAGTTAGTGAGGCATAACAGGGAAGGTGAAAAGTACTAATAATGTGGCCAGTCAGTCGTACTTTTTATTTTCCCCCTAATGCCTGGGTCACATTTGCTGCGATCCATCGGCCGGCGCCCGGCCTATTGAGTGTTTTGCTCAATATTGTATTCAATTTTGAACAAAATACTCAATCGGCCGGGCGCCGTAGTGAAAATCGGAGCAAATGTGACCATGGCATAACTGGGATCATATGAGTTGAAACATTTTTCGAAATGCCAATAAGAACCTGTAAGCATTAAATGTTGAAATCAATGACTTTTCATTTTGTCTTTGTTTATGCCTTGGTCACATTTGTTCCGATTTTCACTACGGCGCCCGGCCGATTGAGTATTTTGTTCAAAATTGAATACAATATTGAACAAAACACTCAATCGAACGGGCACCGGCCGATGGATCGGAGCAAATGTGACCCAGGCATTACAGAGTACATATGCCGGGTGGGGTATAATATATAATGACTGCCATATTTTCGAGAAAATGTGTAAAATGTTTCGCCTCCACTGTCCAATGACATGTCAGTGGACCCCATTTTGCACTACTTCCCTCAATGGCAGTCACTTTGTATATTCCTTCACAACTTCTAGTTTTAGGTAGATAATACCCCACATTATTATTTTACTTCCATATACACTTTCTGATTGGGCTCTGTAATACACGTGATAATTATCTTTATAGACAATGTATAGACATAATTATAAAGATGAAAATTTAATAAAAAAATATGAAAACACTACAATCATCACCAGGCAACACATTTCGCCTCTGTCTCATTCCAAACGAATTCCCTCGAAACAGACGCTGAACTTGATTTTCCTCCATGGAATCGCATTTCTAAACATGTGTCAGGAAAATGACCATGTAACTTTAAATCGAGTTAAACCATTCGTTATCTTAACTAAAGCACATTATTCATAACTGTTAGCAGTTGATATGACACTTTATAAAAAAAGGTTAATGTGACTTCACAAGAAAATTCCTCACATTAAGCTAGTACTTGGGTTGCCACACGTCACAACAGTGTAAATACACGCCCATCCTTGCAGCAATACAAGGGTATATTTAAATGAACTCCTTTGAAGAAGGATGGCATACGTCGTCATAATAACCGATAATTTATTTTAATATCAACAAAAGAAGAAGCACATCTAATGAAAATGGGAGATACTATGGTATGCCCTGACGACATAATAATGCGGTATGCTACATTTTGGAGATTTCAAGCATATAAAACTGGTCATAAGTTTATTTTCCATCAACCGCGAACTCTACAAAATACATGAGTAGACAAGAAACACCGATAAAACTACATTCGGAGGAAGTGTAAGTTGTCAATCGCTATTTTTGTGACTGAAATTCCCGACAAAATTTCCCCGCTCATCGCGATTTTGAAATTGTGATTTTGAACTGTGAAGTGCAGACATGACTTCAAAATCACCAAAAAGTCGAGCGGCATTTTTCATTTCCTCCAAGCTTAGATACAAACTAATACGGAAAGGAACAACGGGAAACACCCCTTACATCACATAGGGAAGAATTAGCGATAACAAACCCAATCATTGTCAAAGGAAGTCAGCGTCATCGATTTTTCTTTTGAGTTTTCTTCTCTTCATTTATCAAACGATGTTATCTTAATAACAACAAAATGCATTCAAACAGTTTTAAAAGGATATCACTTTGATTTCTAATCAAATGTAAAAGTGGTCTTTCGAAAGTGAAAGTATTTGGTTGTTGTTTCCCAAAACAAATGGTCTCCATACAATCCAGCAAGAGGAGGGAAAGCCCCAGAGTTTAAAGATGACATACATAATTACGTCTCTTGCTTTCCACCTTCGTTCGTTCGAATTTTCATCGGCTAGTTATCAAATACTACACTTCGATGGGATGTTTTAATTGATATAGGCATATTCCGTACACCTTTCTTTATCTTGATGTGAAATGAGAAATTATGATATTGGTTAATACGCCAGAAATGAACATAATATTATTCGAAGCGTATTTCGAAAATTTTTAAACCGCCATTGATGACGTCATTTGTTTGTCGACTTTTGACCAATCAGCAACGAAGTCATCTCAATACAGATTTACATTATAAGCGTATGTCATCTTTGAACCCTGGTGTTTCTCCCCCTCTGCAATCCAGCGCATATTAATGACGTAATACTCGAGATAAATCTGAAGAAAAACGTCACGCACACGTCACGGCAATATCCGATAAATTATGATGGTGACCAGATCACAACCACCATAGCTACATAGTTTGACACCATAACAATGGTAACCATACAGTTACAAACAAAAATAAACAAACACAACCATCAATTAAAAAATTCAAAGAAATAGAAATTAGGCCAGCAGAATGTTATGGCGCATCCTGACGTCAATAATTGTGTTAACAATACAAGAAAGCCCCCTATGACTCCCGGTTCAAAAGCTCGTCTATTTTCAAAATGCCCGCCATAAAATTCACTTTCTTTATAAATAATTTCTGGTTTCCTGCATTGTAAAAACTCATGTTATTGTTAATAGTAGTTTTATAAAATAATTTAATAAAAATCGGCCAAAAATATCTGCTTATTTATTGTCGGCTATGAAGCTATGAAGTCTTGTCTACAGGTATTATGACAAATCTCTGACGATATGATTCTAGGTTAAGATTACCTTTGTTATTTACCAATACGAGCATCGTTGCTTGCATACTAGGAAAAACCCTATGACTCCTGATGTAAAAGCTTGCCTTTTTGAAAATGGCCACCCATTATTGTCGAGGGAAATTCACTTTTGAGCATTTATCAGCTTTTTAAATAATTTCAAGTGCTTTGTTAACAGAAGTTTTTAATTATAAGATATTTTATTTATAAGATAAATTTGTAAAAAGAAAATTGGCAAAAATCTATCTCTGCTTGTTTACTCGGCCATTTTAGGGGTTTTCATCTTAAAATCTTGTCTTTCTGTCATGGAAATTAGTACCACTACACCATGTGAACCCAGTACACACGGTACTATTTATTAATACATCAAATTGCTAGGAGTTTCAGCAGCAATGAATAACATCTCTAATGTAAACGCAGTATTTTCAAAATGTTTCTCTGCTTTCTTTCGCTTAATGGATTATGATAAATACATTTTCCATCCTTTGGATTATTTTTTCAATGAAATACAGTAACAAATCCTTATAATAAATGAGCCAATCAATACTCCTCTTCCACTACTCCATATGATAAATTATAGATATGGAATCAAATGGGCACTTTTCGATGACAAAGAGTCACTTTTAACCATTTTTCTTTCTGCAATAAGGAGAAAAATGAGCATTTCTACTCAGAACACTGCCAATAACACACACGCTATAGTTTCATAAAATATTGTTTATGGTATTGAGCATTATGAAAGTATATCACCTTATCTTGCTATAATGTTGCTAATGTAGGCCTATTTTAATTTGTAGATACCAGATACCACCCAGGTCCGTAGCCAGGATTTGCCAAGGGGGGGGGGTCAGTTTTCAAGGGGGGGTTCACATTTGACAATTTTGGCCCAAATATGGCTAAAATCACAAGAGAAGTGCTCAAAATGGTGAAAAACTGCATGATTTTGAAAGAATTTTTGGCCAGGGGGGGGGGGTTCGCCCGAACCCTGCGAACCCCCCCTGGCTACGGGCCTGCCACCTTCTCAAACATTGTCATTAATTGTCGTAAGTATATGTTTTTGTCATCAGGTATCGCTGCCTTAAACATTGTCCTTAATATATTTCCCATCGGGTACCGCTGACTCAAATATTGTCGCAAATGTTTGCTATCAGACGACATTTGCTTATATATTTGCTATCAGGTACCACTGGCTTAAATATTGTTTTGCCATCAGGTACCAATGGCTCAAATATTGTCGTGAATTTACAATAGCTACAACTGTTTTTAAACACTGTCCTAAATATATTTGCAATCAGGTATTACTGACTCAGATATTGACGTAAACGTATTTGCTATCAGGTGGCTTAAATACTGTCGTAGATGTATTTGTTATCAGACGGCAGTGGATAAATATTGTCGTAAATGTATTTGCTATCAGACGGCAATGGGTTAAATATTGTCGTAAATGTATTTGCCATCATTGTCGCATGTAGATGTATGTTCTATTAGACGTCGATGGCTTAAACATTGTCGTTAATGTATTTACATCAGGTACCACATGCACTGGCTTAAACATTGTCGTAAATGTATTTACTATCAGGTTGGATGCTCGCTGATTTCTCCCCTCCAGGACTGACTTCGTATTCGTTAGCATTAGCAGGACTCTCTTCTGCTCTAATTTCATTCACGGTGTATGTTTCCTTGTCATTCGAGTGATACAGGATAATAGCAATCTTTACAAAGAAGGAGACTGCGATGAGAAGCAGCAATACGAATGCATAGAGAGAAGTTAGTTTGGTGAGGTCCCAATGTTTGATGACTATACCGACGAAGACAGCGATACTAGCGATATGCGGAGTGATACAATAGCGCATGTAGGCATCAAGAAGGAACACGTCAACAGCGAACCAGGCAAAGAAAAGAACAAGGTATATGCTAAGTAAAACAGTGCAGGTTATCTCTTGAGAAACAGAGCCGAATTCGACCAATACAAGCCCAATATTTAAAAGCAGAATTATAATCGTAAGCCATGTGATGAATGCAAGCGCATTATGCTGCAGAATCCGTGTTGCCCACACATCTCCCGATCGTTTCTGCTCTAACAAAAATGGCATACAGATATAGAGGCGATGGAATGCAAGGGCCGTTGCAACAAAAAACAGAATAGTCGAGCAGCCAAAAAAGATGATTGAATATTGTATATAGTTCGCATGCATATCCCAAAGTATAACTCCACCAAATATGAGCAAACAGCCCAAGCTAAATGTGTAGTAAGTGATGGGACTCGTAAAAGGGGGTGAGTTGTAGGCATACCCCATCTCTACCTTTCGGCAAAGGGACACCAATGCGTAGAGCAGCCATATGAAGAGCCAGCCATAGCAAACAAGCCACGTGATCAACACCCACTCAGGTGGGCTGATGTCCAGAGGGTACGTCTCAAATACATCGTATGTCCCAGATGTTAAGAAATCTGAAAACCATAAATGACATTTCGTTTGTTGAAAAAAACATGACTACGCTGGGCACTCTAGCTGTTCCAGCTAACATGGAACGGCTGTTATGAAAGCAATCAACCGATATAGAGCAATTAAAATTCACATTTTCAAGATGATGAGGTGTAAATAGTACATATTTATTGATGGCTGATATGTAATTATGGATACATTGGACTAATAAAACCCTTTCTAAATTGTTCATTAGGACTAGTCTACTTAGTCTTGCTCAAAGACTGTATCCACCCCCCCCCCCCCCGTCACCTTCACTCTCTTTACCTGGCAACATACAGTCTTGTAACCACTGATTTTATGCAGGTGCTGCCACCTTCCTAAACGGATCCGGAAATCATGAATTATTAATGAGGTTGGAACTATTTGATAAATCAATACACCAGACATGCTTTCTTGTAGTGAGTTTTAGTTGGTAATACTTTTTATTTTATGCTTTTAAACCTTTGTTAAGAGAAGGATTTAAGTTTAGAAAAGTATTTCTATACACAACAAGATAAAATCATGGAAATATAAGTGCAAGTATGAAGAACTATTTTCTTGGCAGTAAAGAGGCTACTGTTTATTAACATAGCCATGTGCTGCTAAGGACAACAAAGAATCACAAAGAATCTGATTGGCTGATCAAAGAGATAACCATCTAGCATGAATAATTCATATCAGTGTCAACTTACTGGTGGTTACAAGACCCTAGAGAGAATGATAAAGGGGGGGGGGGAGAACAGGGTCTTTTAAGCAAGACTATAGTCTACTTCAAAACTATTGATCACATACATGTCCTCTGAACTTACCGAACGAAGGTCGCCATCCATATGCAAATATGGTTCCAATGACCATAACAGCAAAAGAAATTATGCTTGCTATCAACAACACCCATTGTGCTGGACTGTGCGTGTAAAGCGCCTTCTTCCTCACCAACCGAGTTTTGGATGAGTGCTCCTTTCTCTTCTTTGACGTTGTGTGTCCTACTCTGTCACTGGACGATGAACGGCGCCTGGTTCGTTTGGGCTTAGATTTAACTCCATTTACAGTAGGCCCATTTGTAGAGATATGGGCATCTTCTAGATCAGAGGGATCGGTCTGTTGCGATTGATTGAGAACGTATATTGGGTTTGATATAACAAGTCCATTTTCACTATCATCTTGATATACCTTAGCTACGTGGGTAGGATAGCGTTTTTCGGCATAAAAGTCCGCATCATTACTGTCATTTTCCTCCATCTCTTTTCCAGATTCTCGACTATCAGCTTCCTTATATCCGGGAGTGTAAATTGTTGCTACGTATTTCGATGGCGCTTTTATACTTCCATTCTCACCATTGACTTCAGTGTAATCAACGCGGTATTCACCAGATTCGGACATAACTGTATCGGTATGATCCCCGTATGTATATAAATGTCACATTCCCCATTTTATGAATGGATTAAATGTACACTACTTACTGGGCGCGGCATCTGATAAGCATTCAGAATTTGAAATTATGCATAAGCAATATAACTGTATGATCAATGTTGAAAATGCAATTTATGATTACCAATTGAAAACACTTGCGTTGTTTTGATGTGATTTATTATTCAGATCAACGAGTTTAACCAAGGTACAGCAAAGACAACTACTTCAAGTGCATGTTGACACCTATAATTGTTACTGATCGTAAATTGTTTATAGCAGTATTATCAAAATAAAATGAAACATACTCTGAAGGTTTGAACTGTACCACTGGGGCCACTGGGAATAGGCGAGATGAGGACATTTTGTATAACCGGAATTCTGGAACCCAAATCTTTTCCTTTGTTTGCCAGCAACATCATATTTGGATGCAAGTAATTCCAAAGTTTTGGTTTCGAAATATAAAGAACCCATCGATTAGTGATGTTCTCGTACATTAGATACGCATCGTGTAATCCTGTTACCATGGTACCGGTAGCGACGAGGACACTTGACCCATTTTGTAACAAAAACACGAGTACAACTGATTTACTTTGGTTTACGACGAGGTCGCGATTTTATTGTATGCATATAAACAGATTAGAAATTTCCTCCATATTGTTACAAGGACAATAGCCTATGTCTTCGTTTTCAGTTCATCTCTAGTGAATACGTGGGTGGTTGGTTTACTGCTTTGGCCTCCATCTTGGTATTTTGAGAGTTGGTTAACGTGGGAGTTAAAAATGTTACCACCAAGAAGATGAAACGCATTGTTATATATCCAATCTTTTAAGTAATGACCATTATTCCTTGTTTGCTTGGTATCACTTATAATTGTTGAACTTCAATTTGCAGGGACTTAGTATATCTTTAAATTGGATTGATATTTTTACCGTCACAAGCAATATACCCGTTCGAGTTTGAACCATAAAAGTTTACCTTAAAGGGTGACGCATATCGTTAAGCAAATCGAACGCTCGTTTCTGGTGTTGCTCACCATTTAGTATAAAAGGCTCGATCCCGGAATAATACTCAAGGGTTCAAAGGCTCGAGGTCGTTGTGTCAACACCTCTAACTTTTATATAACGTTGGTACAGTTTAGATCGTCACACATTTATAAAAGGGAGATTTTCATTTTAACAAATATACGGGAAGCTTATCGGAACCCTTTAACCTGACGTCACGTCACCTAATCATGGGTCGCCAAGGGTACCGGTCACAGCAGCACAAAGGACCTTAAAACGCCAAATGCCCAGATATTAACTTAAGACCTTGGAATGACCTTAACCCATAAAAGTTGACCTTGACCTTGATTATCAGGTCATCTAATCATGGGTATTTATGTTGATCTTAAACTCCTTCGTGGCGGACCTAGAAATTGACAAGGAAAAAAATGTTGATCATTTTTAGTAAAATTTTAGCATTGACAAACTAACCTCATTTTCTAGAAAGAAAAATAAGGCTTTTTCTGGACGCAAAAAACAAAAGTGACCAAACTTATCCTTGTATTGTTCATCGAGTGTTTCCAACATGGTTGCTATAATATTTTCTAAGGCTCGACATCACCTTTCTGTATTTTTGCCTTAAATTCTGTGCAATTTTCTAACTTCTTTGAGATCCTCATTTTTGCTTGCTCGTTTAATCTTATCTTTATCTTTATTACCCCCGTTTTATTGAGAGTTTCAAAACGGGATTAGGTTATGAAATATGGTGAGAAAGAGTAACGACGGTGAATATAAAATACATTTTTATTACAATTATACGAGCGAGAGGGAATATTTTATTCATAACTTTATTGTATTCTCAATATATACTTCTATACATATGGTTTACATAGCACTTTTATGATCAATTAATCTTGTTTCATTTACATTTATAACTGAAACACATATAGGGGTGTATATAGTAGCATATGGTATATCCCTTTCTTATCAAGATGACGATATATGAAACTGTTTTTAAAGATAGAACGAAACGGGGGAAGGAATAGATATAAGGTTTGATATGATACAGTTTGTTGAACGCATTGTTAAATAGTTGTATGACTCCATGACACATTCCATGTCTCATCAAAATTCTTTAGTGCTAAGATATTTGAAAATCTGTATACGTATTCGGAAGTAACTGATTTTTTCCAATTATTTCCCACTCAAATGTGGATTTCGTCATTAACCAGACTGGTCTTCAATCAGAATTAAACCATGTTTCATTATCGAGGGACACACTCGAATACAAATTAAATGACAACTAAAGCGTCACGTTGACAGTAAAAAGCTCATGAAACAACGATCTGGTATAGATTGATCATTTGGAGAGCACTTAGCCATCTGACATCTAATTCATGAAAGGTCGAATATTTAAAGAGTCTCATTGAGACACAGATTAGAAGGAAGACAAGGACTTAGCAATAAAACACTTGCAGGTCTTTGATGTTTTGCCTGGTACAGGGTGTTCAAAAAAGGATCGTAAGAAAGTTGAATAACTCGGTCAATTTTGCATATTTTACCTTGAAATTTCAGAATTATTTAGTTCATTCAATGTGAATTTTGTTGTAAAGTTTGATGATTATTTGCTAATTGTGTACAGTTCCTTACAAAACATGCCCCAAATGTGCACCTCCTCTCTTTATGCACATTTTAATCCGGCGAACAAAGTTGTTGATGATTTTCCGCAATAACTACCCCAATTCATACCATCCGCATTGATGTGTATAGGTCAGAGTCAGAGTCATTAACAATACATCGAAATCGACGCTTTAAATTCACTTTGATTCTGAGTCAGAAATATTTGAATCCTTTTGAACTCCCAGAATTTGTGTTTTATCGTATCTCGAAAGGCACAATAATTACATTTAGAATCCTTATCAATTTATCATGAAATACACAATGGACTTTTTATTCCGATTATAAAGAAATCTAACTATACGATGAGACCAAAAGGAGTAATTTAGTTTTACAGGTCGTGATCACCAAGTTTGTCAAAACAAAGCCATAAATGGATTCTCCATCATTCATCCATCAACGTACATTCTTATCTGAAAACAGTAAGTTCGATTTGTTTAAGGAAATGTCCTCGTCATTACCTCTTTATGTAAAGTGAAGGGGTAGATCCATTAAAAGCAATATTACTTTAAGATGTCAATTAAAAGA
This sequence comes from Owenia fusiformis, assembly GCA_903813345.2. NCBI lineage: Eukaryota > Metazoa > Annelida > Polychaeta > Sabellida > Oweniidae > Owenia > Owenia fusiformis. Next base: position 34,676,985 of record CAIIXF020000006.1, on the reverse strand, counting down.
TAATGGGATGTGAGAAGATTTATCTATGAGAGTCTAGACTCTTATTTAACTAATTTGTGACAGGAAGGAGCTATATCGTATCAAAATGGAGAGATTTTTCTAGTGTTCGTTTTTTATCAAATCTGCGCACATATCTTCTCAATTACGGTTTTACAAAATATAATAGTAAAATGCTAATGGTTTTTCTACGCAGTTGGATATTGTTTCTCGATTTCGTTACAGACTAACCAAACTTCATTCGATTCCAAATTATTATCACCTCACGGGACGCCGGCCCTGTTCTAGGGGTATTAGTGCCAGTTAAGAAGGGATTTATTTTATTATATCGACCTGAGCAGTATGTGACGTCATAGTGACGGGCCATATTGCCGGTCAATAATGCATCAACGACCAGAAATTTTCCCCGGGAAATTAGATTTCGTTCAGTTCTTGTTATTTCGACCCTGGGCGTAAATAATCATCAAACTTAGATAACTTTAAATGTGATCTAAAAAGAAAATTACTGACGACTAATATCATGTATCACCTGCGAAAATATAATATTTGATAAAAAAAACAGGGAGCTTATATATATACAGGGTGGGCCAAAAAAACAATACCCAACTTTAAATCAGACTGAAAATAGCTATTTTCAATATGATACACTGATTTATATATCATTTTAAAGGTTATCCATTTTCGAACAATTTGGTATATAACACTATGTCATGAAATCAATATTAAAGTTTTATTATGCTTATTTGGGAGGCCGGGTCAGTATTTAAGGTATCCAGATTTTAGGGAGAAAATAGTAAATCTGCGGAATAATGTTAATTTTTTATTTATAGAATATCATTCTTTTGTTAGGTGAATAAATGCTTGTATATTTGCATATTGTGTGACTAAACTTATTGTTTATGAATTTTAGTGTTCTTTATTATCAATAAGTACTCAAAGATTGTTAAAAGACATTAAACGTATATGTGACGAGGATTTTATTTTCCAACAAGACATTGCCCCGTACCATAGATCTCAAGAGACATTGGCATTCCTTTGCAAACAAGGTGTCAATTTGATTGATCTCGATGCTTGGCCACCCAACAGCCCTGATGCTACATGTAATTAGTTTGATTATGATACATGGAGCCATCTCGACGAAATGGTACAATCAAAAGCATCCAATAAACAGCTTTGATGTGCTGAAACAGAATCCTAAAGTGCTGAAATGAATTGCAACAGAAATCTCTCAATAAGGCTATTGATAGATTGTGCTACCACTTGAAGCTGATTGTTGATGCATAGGGGAGGGGTGGGGGTATATTGAGCAATTGTGAAAATTGTTTAAATAAAAAAGTGAAAAATGTTATAAAACAGCAATGAAATTCATAAACAATAAATTCAGTCACACAATGATGCAAATATCAGTATCCAAGAATGTATTCACCTAACAAAAGAATGATATTCTATAAATAAAAAATTAACATAATTCCACAGATTTACTATTTTCTCCCTTAAATCTGGAGACCCTAAATAGCGACCCGGCCTCCAAAATAAGTATAATAAAACTTTACTATTGATTTCATGACATAGTGTTATATACCAAATTGTTTGAAATTGTATAACCTTTAAAATGGTATGCAAGTCAATGTACCATATTGAATCTAACTATTTTTATCCTGATTTAAAGTTGGGTATTGGTTTTTTGGCCCACCCTGTATATATATATCAGAAAAATAGAAGGTAATAAAATAGAGCCTTGTGAAATGCCGGAATTTCTATAATTGACATCGCTTGGAACAGTTTCTTGACCAACAATGATAACTTATTTTTGAGAAACAAGATGTTGAAAGGGAAAGAATTTTAGACCCATTTTTATAAGATTACGGTAGTTTTTGTAATAGTAAAGAATGAGGTAAGTATCAAACGCAGTATATATATCTACATAAATTTTTTGAAGGTTTCAGAATAGATTATTTGATAATAGATGGTGTAATAGTCTTTTGAAAATTATACGTTCAGCTATTTTTGAAATACAACAAAGGAGCGTAATTGGAAGGAGAGTTTTGATATTTGATTTATCAGCCTTTTTACGAACTGTTAAAATGTGCCTAGCTTTACTTTTTGTGGAAAAGCTTTAAGAATAAACATTTTGTTGAATAATTTAAATAGGATTGGAGAGAGGGCTGGTGCTGCCATTTTTTTAACATTCTATGACTTATCATATTGGGGTATGTTGCTATATTTGTTAAGATATGATGGACTAATAAGAGATATTTCCATATTTATATGAATTAAGCTTATGACGCAGATCATGAGCACTCCCTAGTATCATTTACCAGAGTGCATTTATCGCTGTATTTCTGAAGGTAAGTCAGGTGATGAGTTTTCCGAAATATAATGGAGCTTATTTCTTGTATTTATCAGGGTTTTATCTTGTTATACCAATATTTGTCAATGGGTTTGATTTTAATTACTGCATGAATTGGGATCAGCTCAGAGACATTTTTAAATAGATTATTTCTAAGTTGTCCCACACGAGTTGTCAGTATTATATTGTTACTATATCATAAAGTGGTGTTACGCGGGTTTATGTCAAAACTAAAAGTGGTATTGTTATATTCTCTGTTTTTTGTGACAGTGGTCTGCGTCTGTGACATATTCTTACAACTTCCAATAACAAATACTGTTTAGACTGACTTCATTCTTTTTAAAATCATCCACAAGTTCTTGGAAGTTCAAATCTGATTTTAGATCTGAAATTTGACCTTCAATGATCTTCTCAAGTTCAAAAAGTATTTTTTCAACTTGCTTCAAATTGACCATTTTTTCAAAATCATCTCCAAATTCTCAGAAGTTCAAATCTGACTTTAGATTTAAGACTTGACCTTCAATGGCCATCTCAAGGTCAAAAAGGTCAAAAAGGTATTGTTTCAACTTGCCTCAAATGGAATAATTTGTGGTTTTAACATCATCTACAAGTTCTCAGAAGTTCAAATCTGACTTAAGATTGAACTCATAATATTGTGACCAACTAGGTGGCGACATTTCGTCAAGTTAATGCCTTGTTAGTACTGTCAAACTCGCCAAACTTGCCAAACTCGCCATGAATATGACGCAAAGTTTACAGTCAGTAAATGAAGTACTGTAATCTGGATATCCAATTTTGAGGTTTCCAGTTGAATTGCTTATTTGATCAGGTTTGTTCGTAAATGATTAAATAAGTAGATACATAGCCATTACTTAGATTAGTTACTCGTGTCGGCTTGTCTATAAGTTGAAAACTTATTTAAGACTCGTGCTGGCGGATATTCATCCATTTTGATACCGGAGGTTCTATAGAGAGTTGCTAGCATAACTAGCAAACATTAATGAAACAGAGATTGCGAAAGAACGTGTCGTATTAGATAATATTATCTTCGGTGCTTGGATGTAACGTGGTATTATACAACACATTATAGGTACAACAGTGCTCCGATAGTCTTTAGATTGAGTTAAGCTGTAATGAAGAGCATGGGATATGTTAACTGAACAAAATACGGATAAGTTATGAATAGGAATTCTAAGTAAACGGTAGGTTAATTTTGCATTCAGCTCTTATTGTAACACTTCAAAGTGACACATCTTTCATTGCAATAAAGCATTTTATAAATGATGCACATTGTGTTGACAATCGGTTTTTCAACCACTTGAACCAATATCGGATTAATTGTGTATAACTGTTATTTGAAAACGTCTTATCACGAATGTCCGACCATTTATCTTAGAAGCAATTAGTTTCTTCCCTGCAGACAATGTTGAACACGAGTTAATTCACTAGCAACATTGTTTTTAACCTTTCCAGTCTTATGGTGATCAATGACTTCGAACGGTTATGGCCGTTGACTGCGACTGTTTTACCGTTCGCCTCAGCCCATTGCCAAAATAGAGGAACAATCGGTCACACTGTCCCACATCTGTCGACTCTAGATATTCATGTTATGTATCTTTATTATGACGAAGAGATTACTCTCTATTGTAAATTGATCAGTTGTCAAGATTTATGAGAAACAGTGGCAATATTTTGATTGTGGTTTTTAAACTAAATGAAACTTAAAGTTTTCTGAGGATGATGTAATGATAGAATGTGTTCATAATGAAAACAAAGTCCCAATAGACTAGATGCGAGTAGAAATAATCTTTATTTACGTCATTAAATATTCAAAATTCTGTTAAAGCTGGACTACGCTCCGAAACGCAATCTTGGATTGTTTCGGGGGTGAACTTTATCATTTTGAGCTTAATGAAAGATTATAGAATGATGAACAAATGGGGCAAATCTTGTGTAGAAATACTTACGATAAATGTGTCATTTCAAAGATTTTTCATTGAATTTGCTTCGATCGGTGCCGGCGATATGATTTTGGAAAGGTTTCTAAATGAAGAACGTGACGTCACTTCCGAATCATAGCATTCAAAATAAGTAGCGTTTAATTGCATCCTCCTTTCATAATAATACGTTGGTGTAGCGGGTAGAATCCTCGCTGAGCACGCGGGAGGCCCGGGTTCGAATCCCGCACTAGCCTTTTTATTTTTTAACTAAATGATTGTTCTTTGATATTACGCAGAGAAAAACAATTTTTATTTACATAAACTTTATATTAGAGCTTGAAAATGTAAAAACAATATATGTCAACATATTGCGTTTCGGAGCGTAGTCCAGCTTTAAAGTGATGTCATGAAAGTACATCCAGAAATATGGTTTCGAAAATTGTTTATGAACAAAATTTATCTTTTTTGAAAATGCGACTTCTAGTTCGGGGAAATTCTTCATAGACCCCATGTTATAAAATCACAAAAAGTGAAATATATATTTTCTTGTATTTTACAAATAAAATTTTATTTCATTGGAAATATTTTAATTTGCATAACTATTAGATACAAAAGGGTGACATGAAAATCGAACCACTAAAACAGATGGATATTTATGATAAAGGGAACTTTCTACCCGTCATGCTGTCTGACCCGAACGAGTAACCTGGTGGTGAAACTGGTAACCATCAACACGCATCTGAGTAATTGACCATACCATCGCACCAATGGCCGGTTTAGTTCCGGTAGTTTAGTTGTTTAGTTGAAGACAATACCTAGATTTGTTAATTTTGCGGATAGACGGGGAGATCGTAAACGAATGTTCCCAACCTAAAAAAACTATACGCCTGCGGTGAAGATATAAGCGAGTCGCAGTCCCAGTTTTGAATGTACGCTCCAATATACAGAGGTTATTTACTGGGAGGAATAGACTAGATGCGAATAGAAATAACCTTGATTTACGTCATTAAATATTCAAAATTCAGTCAACGTGATGTCATATTTGAAATCTACATGTAAAAGTACGTCTAGATAAATGGTTTCGAAAATTGTTTATCATCTTTGAAAATTATATTTTTTTGAAAATGTGACTTCTAGCTCGGGTTGATTCCTCAAAGACCCCACCCCATGTTACAAAATCACAAAAAGTTAAATATCTTTTCTTGTATTGGACAGATAACATTTTCTTTTACTGGACATATTTTAATTTGCATAACTATTAGATACATAAGGGTTATATAAAAATTGAACCACTAAAACAGATGTAATTTAAGTTAAAGGGAACTTTCTACTATACCTGCCATGTTATCTGACCCGAACGAGCCATCTGGTGGCGGAACTGGTAACTGCCTACTCGCATCTGGGTTATTCAATATGGGTTTAGTCCGAGGGACAATATGATATCCCGAGGGCCCGTAGGAAAATATGGTTTCTCACATAAGAACATCATTATAGCATGCTATCGGGCCAACTGAACGTAATAGAAAGCTTTGTTTGGCAAAACATCCAGGGAGGTGAGTGCCATTTTCTTGAGCGGGATCTGAAGGTGAATACGATTTTCGTGAGCAGGATTGGGCGGGACAATACGATTTTTTCGATATCAAAAACTATTCACGGGTGTTTATCACCGTGAAGTAGCAGTATCATGGGATACGACTTTTTACTCAATTTGCAAAACATGCCTCTGACCTCCTTAGCTCATCCATCAGCATACAATTCAACAATCAATACGAACCCCCTTACCCTGTCCCTGAAATTCTGGGTCTGCCCCCCCCCCCCCCCCGAGATCATCAGTTGCCTTTGCCTCGAAATCATTGATCACCCCCGGGTGATCACCATGAATTCATCCTCTCAAATCTAGTCTTATATGGAAAGAGAGACGTATAAAACATGTTTTATATGTCTCTGATGGAAAATAGGATGAATTAAATCAAAGATCTGATGCAAGTTATATAGATTAAGGGAATTCAAACCAAATAATTGCTAACTTTGATATCGTGATGTAGGGGTGTCCTTAATATTTACCCTTTTAACTGTCTATCTTGCACCATAAGGCTATACTTAATTGATGTAGACCTTGTGAGACAGGTTTGATTAAAAGTTCCGAGACATAGTTCAGAATCTAAATGTCATGTTTACATATGGAAGATCAATTGGATTTTTATCGAAGTTCTACTCATTTCGTTGAACGTCGGGTCGTCAATGCTTCCGTGGGAAGTCTACATGACAAATTTAAGCAAATTTCCGTAAAAGTAGGCTTTGGTATTATTAGGTAATATTCTAAAGTACCATTGCCTTAATTAAATGAAACCAAACCGCCATCATTAGTTATCTAACTTCATTAAAATACAAACTAGAAGAGCATTTACAAACAGAATTAATTTCACGAGATAATTACCAATCACTTCGACATGTAAGTTAACATCGTCTCAAGATCAAAGAAGATTTGATTATGGCAATTAGCGGTATTCTTCTTCGCGTTACCCCAAGTGGTTTGCACAAGTTTTTTTTAGATTGAGGTTGCGTTTTTAAACTGCCCGCGGGCTAGGGCATTGCATAATATATAGTGTATTCCTCCTCGGTATCACGAAAAATTACAATGAGCCCATGCGTTGCAAATTACATGCTCACACGTGTTCAACAAAAGCAGTTCATCCAAGCGCACTTAAACAGCTAATTTGTACACTGTGGCAACCTGGTCGGCTGCTCGCGTGTGTGAGCAGCGCCGGCTTGTTGCTAGTGCACTACAAGAGTTCGATTGCAATAAACGATATTTTTCAAAATAATTATGTGAGCGTTAGTGCGCTTGATATAGCTTTTTTTGTTGAAAACACATGAGCATGTAATGATCACTACAGGGCTTAAGTTATTGTTCTTTTTAGTGATACCTGGGGATTAACTTCATTAAAACATAACGCAATTCACTAGCACCGCGGGCATACAAAAATACAGTCTAAATGTGTCACGGGTGAACACATTTTGTAAATGTCGTAATTCAATATTTTGAAAAAATGATCAGCCCTAATCTCCATTTTTTATTTATATAAGACACAATTTGGGGCAATGTGTGGTTCGGTATTTTGGCGGCCACGAAACTTAAACGTTGTTATACAAATGTTAACCGCCGTTAAACCTTCCTAAATTTATCAAGTTATGAATTGGTACACAATATCAATGTGATAATATAAGAGCCGTTATCAGACGTGCAATTGAGTATTGGGTCGTCAACTCAACATTTCTGGTTGTGATTGGCAAGTTCAATGTGAAAGTGTTGTGATTTGATTAGCAAATGTACTGACGGCCATTAGCATTTAATTTCATAAATGAGGTCGAGATGACGGGTACGAAAAAATATGTTGACGGTAGTCTTGCTCAAAGACTGTATCCACCCCCCCCCCCGTCACCTTCACTCTCTTTACCTGGCAATATACAGAGAGAATGATAAAGGGGGGGGGGTGTACAGGGTCTTTTAAGCAAGACTAAGTTGACGGGCACGAAACTTGAATTATATGTGATGATTTAAAGCGCTAAATGACAAGTAACAAGCATGCGTACTGATGTTGAACTGAATAGCCTAGATGCGAGTAGAAATAATCTTGATTTACGTCATTAAAATTAAAAACTAAGTGAAACTGATGTCATATTTGGAATCTACATATAAAATTACATCGAGAAATATGGTTTTAAAAAGAGTTTATCAACTTTGAAAATTTAGTTTTCTTTGAAAATGTGACTTCTAGGTCGGGGAGATTCCCCATAGCCCCCATGTTGTAAAATCACAAAAATGGAAATATCTTTTCTTGTGTTGGGCAGATAATATTTTCTTTTACTGGACATATTTTGATTTGTATAATTATCAGATACATTAGTGTAATATGAAAAGTGAACCACTAAAACTGATGAATATTCAAGTTTAAGGGGATTTTGTAATACCCTGCCATGTTATTTGCCCCGAATCAGCCACCTGGTGGCGAAACTGGTAATTACCAACTCGCATCTGAGTAATCGACGGGCAGTTTCGGTATTTTCCGGAAAATTGTCTAGAAGACGGCAGAATAGCGCCTCTCTGTGACTATTCTTCCGAAAAGCAGGAGCTTTAAATGGCACGGTAGGACAGTATTATTCTCATGCGACGACCTTATTTGATTATCAGGCATGAATTAGTGTGTCTCATGGTGATAATATGTTCATACTTTGTGATTGGTCATCAAATTATGTTTACGATCGCTTACATGAACTGAGATAATGGATGACAAGCTGTAAAGTGCTCTGGAGTATTGATGTAGAAGAAATAACGGTCCCGAGGGATTTTGTTTCTCTTTCTATTATGGCCTTTCATAGTTGTGCCTGCGGGCTCTGATTGACAGTGCATTTTCGTACGCCCGCGGAGCAAGTGAAATTGATACGATTGCGTCATAATTAATCCATTTTAAGCGCGAGCATCAAAAAACAGATTTACTAGTTTCGCGGGCAAATTGATAATAGGATTATAATCACCCGCGTGTGACCAAAAACAGGCTTATACTCCCGAGCAAAGGTCAAATGATTCAGGTTGATCGCTATCGTGATAGAGCAACTTTTAGAAAGCTCTTCATGTTCAAGCTCTTCGTCTTCCTCATTCTCTTCATCTTCAAGTTCCACATTTACCTGAACCACCTGCAAGATCCATATTATTCAGCAAGTTTAAAATGACCCGGAAGTACACAACGGAGGTACACCCGCGGGCAGTTCAAAAACATGTGTAGATTTGAGCCAATTTACCATGGTTAAATCTCCAGTTAATACCATTTCAATGGATCGCCTGTGGTGCACCAGTGACCGGCTATCACGAATGCGCTGGACAACCGCGACACAGCAGTGTTCCGCAATCAAACTACAATCTAGCTAGCTAATTTTTCGGATTAAAATCTTGCCCGCGGGCAAAAAAGCATGTACATAAATGCAGCCTGAGTGTAAGCTAATCCGAGAGTTGTAATTAAGGTCGTGTTTTTGAACTACGAGCGGTGCTAGTGAATTGCGTGATATTTAATAAGATTTCACCTAGGTATCACGAAAAAGAAGATTTTCACTACGGCGCCCGGCCGATTGAGTATTTTGTTCAGAAATGCATTCAATTTTGAACAAAATACTCAATCGGCCGGGCGCCGGCTGATGAATCGCAGCAAATGTGACACAGGCATTACATGGTCACCCACAAAAACAGTTCACCAAAGTACACGTATACCGCTAATTACGATGTGTCAATCTTTCCGGATAATGCCCTGGTCACATTTGCCCCAATCTTCTCTACGGCGCCCGGCCGATTGAGTTTTTTGTTCAAAATTGAATATGATATTGAGCAAAATACTCAATCGGACATGCGCCGGCCGATGGATCGGGGCAAATGTGACCAAGGCATTACCGCGTGTGTCAACCGCGCCGGCTTGTTGCTGGTGCACCACAGGAGTTCGGTTGCAATAAACGGTAATGTTTTTCGAAAGAATCATGTTATAGTGTAATGCCTAGGTCACACTTGAATCGGAGCAAATGTGACCTAGGCATAATGCCGTGGTCACATTTGCTCCGATTTTTACTACGGCGCCCGGCCGATTGAGTATTTTGTTCAAAATTGAATACAATATTGAACAAAACACCCAATCGGCCGTGCGCCGGCCGATGGATCGGAGCAAATGTGACCAAGGCATAAGTGGGCTCGGATGAGTTTTTTGAAAACACGCACCATGTAATTTGCGCTACGGGGGAGTTTTGTACTTTAGTATAGATACCTGGGAGAAATCTCATAACCAATTACACAAAGCACTACCACCGCAGCATTAAGCAGTGACCAGAATTATATTTACATGTCAAAATAAGATTAAAAGCGGGATCTTTTGAACGAGACGAACATGATCTATCAATTAAGCACTCGGGGTATAATTATCGGCTAACCTTGTAGTTTCATTTCTCAATCCTGCTCTTAACAATACGATCGGGAGTCACAATCTTTAATTAACATGCCATCTAAAAGAAGGACGTCCTAATGGTTAAATATGTAAATCTCCAAAAATCTTATGTAATACGTAATAATACCTCAGCGAAATCTTATGTTCAAAGCAGAGCATTTATTCATAAAGGCACATTCCAGCCCCGGCGTGATGTAACACAACAGGGACCACTCATTGACTTAATGCATACAGCCAGAGAAAACTAACCATTGCTGTTATCGTTGATGCCAGAAATTGCATAATCTCGCGAGAACAGTGTCCAGGGCTATCGGATCATTTGCATCCTCTCATCATCTTTATCTCACTACACTCATGGCAGTACATAACGGTATAAGGTACAACGATGCGTAACACATCGGACATTCTCCAAGAATATACCTTGCAGCTAAAGATGAATTATAGGTTTGAATATGATAACTATCTGACCTGAAACTGTCACGAGTGTTAAACCTAGATAACTATTTTAAGGTGTTAAGGCGGATTGTCGGATATTCCTTGTAGTGCAATTTTATCATCCAACTTCCCTTCCTATCGGAAAGTTTGGACTCATCAGTGACCTGCCGCTATTTAAACAGTAAAGCTTTGTACAAGAACAGAGTCTCATAATTTACAGTACACATCACTGAGTCTTGAGCTTAAATCCTCTAACCAAACCTATTATGTTTAAATTGAAATTACCATATTCCTTATATCTTCGTGTAAAATAGCAAGGTGGTAATAATTGGTAAGCCGGGCACTATAATTTAATTATTTACAAAGCGATTTACCAAATTTGAACTCTTCAGTTTTGATTAATAGTGAGGATGAAAAAAATCTTAATCAAAAAAGGGTTATCGTTACATAGATAAGACAAAGGAGGATTATATCCCAGTGTTCCAATTCGATATCTTTAATCTACAAGCAATTTGTTCGATGCAGATTTCTACTGCAAAGAGAGCACATATGAACTGCAGGGAGAATGGCCGATATTTATAGGATGTTCTTATTATCCTACACTTACAAGGAGTGTACTAAATGTATAATATCATTGCAAAATGAATTTCATGCCAAATAGAGTCAATTTGGCTGGAAATCAACAAGCGGAGTATATCGTTACAATATCCTCCGCATATTGGGTTTTCCGGAGTATATCGTCACGATATCCTCCGCCCGGAGTATATCGTGACGATATCCTCCGGATATTCATTTTGCCCATAAATATCAAATTTATTTTTTAATGTTATTATACATTTAGTACACTAAGTGTAGGATAATCTAGGATATCGACGACAACAAGGAAAATGTAGGTTATGGTCAGAAAGACTGACACGAACAGGCTATAAATTCATGACCGATGTCTTCATCAGTTGTTGTGTGTTTGATTTTTTCTATTTTCTTTATGTGAAAATAAGACCAAAATTCGCAATTAAAATTCTGAAGTAAAAAAAGGCGGCTGTTCAATCTTGTATAATCAAGACCTGACTTTATATTTGGCAGGGGATCGAGTTCGAGCCTATCCGCCTTGAGATAAGACACAATGCAACGGGTACACTGCGTACTTTCCTCCTTTTCTCTCATTCTTTCTGGACAAACTGCAACTGCATTCGGACGTTATTCATTCATACGTTGAGAGCATTCGAGTGTACATACTGTTTATTTTAACTTTCATGCAATGCTTAATAAGTCCTTACGAAAGATATCACCCAGATTCTCAATTTAAGTTACCGAATTCGGAGTATATTTATCGTTATTAGATGAAACGCTATATTTCTTAAACTTAGTAATCTCACGATATATTAATTAACTCGATCGAGGAAGAATGAGATTCAAGCATCGTTCAGTAGGGATATCTTCTTGCGTTATACATGTTATATTACGAAATTCAAGATATTGAATAAATATTTCACTCTATTGAGGTGAATACCTGTAGCACTTTCACAAGGTGATATTCCACTTGCCCTTCGGGCTTCGTGGAATATCACTTGTGAAAGATGTACAGGTATTCACCGAAAATAGAGTGAAATATTTGTTTTATTATATCACTGTCTAGCTAAACATCCCTAGTAATATTAAGTCATCGGTTAACATTGAAATACATTGAATCTACTCGGTTAGTCTGCCATTTTGACTTACACTGAACTAAATTATTTACACTGAACGAAAACAAATTCTTTGAAAATTCCCGGGAGCGTGGGATATCGCTAGATATCTCACGGTTGTCTTATCTGATTAGCATTGCCATTGAATATCGCCAGATATCCCACGACATGTGACCCGGTTTTGACCAATCATACTGTCGCTAGCTAAATAGTGATATAATAAAGCCCTAATAAAGACAGTGTGATTGGTCAAAACCGGGTCACATGTCGTGGGATATCTGGCGATATTCAATGGCAATGCTAATCAGATAAGACAACCGTGAGATATCTAGCGATATCCCACGCTCCCGGGAATTTTCAAAGAATTTGTTTTCGTTCAGTGTAAATAATCTAGTTCAGTGTAAGTCAAAATGGCAGACGAATCGAGTAGATTCGTATGTATTTCAATGTTAACCTATGACTTAATAATATTAGGGATGTTTAGCTAGACAGTGATATAATAAAACAAATATTTCACTTTATTTTCGGTGAATACCTGTAGCACTTTCACAAGGTGATATTCCACTTGCCCTTCGGGCTTCGTGGAATATCACTTGTGAAAGATGTATAGGTATTCACCTCAATAGAGTGAAATATATATTTGTTCAATATCTATTTTTCATAATTATCAAGGCAGTAGTACATAATAGGCCCCAACGTCCAAAACACTAATATGGACAATCCATCCTTGTAAATGTCCATGTATAATAGAAATGATTTAGACAAATGTTCCTGAGTTCCCGATATCTCAGAGATATTGCGATTTAATCATATGTTGATTTCTAAAGCGTCAATACTTGCGTTGGTTTCTCTTAATTATAACCATTCAAGATGCAACTGAATTGACAGAAAATAACATCCGCTCACATTATGCCGGTACTTTGTCACAATTTGTGTCATCAAGACACGCAGAAAAAATATTTTTCCTGAAGATGACATACTGCAACATGAAATAGGCATTGAAAACAAAAAAATGATAATGATTATCAAACTTGTCAAAATAGACGGTGTAAAGCACAAAAAAGTAAACTGACATCGTTTCAGCCGATCATTTTAAATTAATTAACGTTAAAAAGAGAGAATGAGAGGTTATCCTCCGAACGCAATTAAATGCTAGAAATGTATAACGTAAACGCATTTTTTTAACAATTATAATGCAAATGAATTACGTTTTGAACAGTGCGATAGTGACATACAGTTCCTCAAATGTTCTAATATCCAGAACGATTCAACTTTTTGTTCTCTTTTGCCGACAAAGGTTCATAGCATGATCTTTGCCTTATCGGCAGGTTGCCGAGGGTTGATCAATGACTTCAAATATTAGTCATGCCATTCGATATTTTGGAATTGGTTACACACCATTGCACATATTTGTGGAACATTTTACGACTAAAGTTATTTAAGTTTATTAATCAAAAGCGTTGTTTTCCTTGTATGCTGCACCGATGCTGTCTTCTTGGGTCAGCTGAGGGGTGCGCGTGGCAACAAAGCCATTTCAAGATTGTCATCCGGGGTATTCCATTGTAAGTTGAAGTCGTGTAAAGGGAGCCTTGGGGAAAAGAAAAATTAATGCAACTGTCTAACTGGAGGAGTTATCAATGACTCCAGAAGCATGGGTCAGTGGTGCCGTGTGATCTTTACTTTTATTGATGAGAGTCGGTATCTCATTAATCACCTCAGGTAATGACCGAACTGACGTTCCAAGGCTTCTTAGAGAAAAAACCTGGATAGTTTACGTCTCTCACTGTTACATATGAAACCTGTCAAAAATTCATAATGATCCAATTTTCTTTACACTCTATACAATTTGGCACATCCTCGAATGGGGTTTCTGTTTTAAATTGTCAAATACATTGTCCCATAATTATTAGAGTTTAGAGTTTATACATTTTGAAAGATTTAACGCAAAATGTTTTTGTAAAAATAGAGTTTCTATATCTATCTTTTGGAATCTCGATAATTCTCGTTTTTCGTGAGATTTTAAGAGATTTGAATATAAACCTCTCAGTACGTTTCCTTCTTTTTAGCATATTTGAATTTCGTGAAAGGTTTTCCACAATAAGAACTTTGATTTATACAGCTGGCCCACCAAAAAATGAAAACATAGTGCTGGCATCTATTATTTAGCCTTATTTAGCAATATTTAAACTACTTCATTAGTCCCATTCATTTAAATCCCTCTATTTGTTATATAATCATTTATAGATGTGTTTAATTAAATGAGGGAAGACAACATTTTCTCACGTTGATATTCATTATTTTCATTCCATTTTCAAAATGATTTCGCATTAAGCTATATACAGGGTGGGCCTAAAAACGTCCATATTTTTTATTTTTGTAATATCTTTGCTGATATGTTGGGAGTATCGATAAATCATATATCATGAGAACGATAATTCAATTTCCAACAAGATGATGTATTGATTATAAATGGCTATTGGTGACTTCATGATAGTTTCCGTATCATGAGGTTATAATAGTCAAAAACAAAATTTTGCTATATGTTTTGAGCTTATTGCATAATATCACATTGCTGAATCAACACTTTAAGGCCTTTACATTCAGAAAAAGTATTGGAGTTAAGTGTTATTGTTTTTAAGTCATTTTATAGCTCTAAAATAACCATGGAACTTATTTTTATGCGTTGCAGTTCGTCATAAAGTTAGATTGATGGATACATTGATATTTTGCTCCAAACACATTTTGCAAAGAAACTCAATGGAAATCTTGCCATAACCCATATAATGGAATAGATTTCTACAACGTTGTAGCATAAACAAGAATACGGACGTTTTTTGGCCCAACCTATAATTCCCTTGCTTCCTTCTACGCTATGATTCATTTTATAATTAATATTGCCATCATTATCTATTTTACAATGTCTAGTCTTGTTTGATACCCTAATTATTTCCCCGATCGCGATGCTACTGTGGTTTCCGCAACTCATTGTACAGGGGCGGATCCGGGAACCAACAAGGGGAGCTAGGCTAGGGGCCCATATCTGAAGTATGAAAAAATTCTGCGATTGTGCGTAAAAGAATTTGGGGCCCTTAAAGCAATTGAGGCCCATGTTCTTAATCATTTGGCCTGAAATGAAAAATAAGGCCTACAAAGGCCCATTTATGCTCAAAAAGGCCCATTAATCTCCCCTACATCCATCAATGTTGCATACCCCAGTTAAGGTTGTTTGCTAGTTTGCGCTGCATCTACTGCATCTAACACGGGAGATTTGCAATTTCACGTTGGTCGCAACGGGAATCGTATAATGCTTCCTGAAGAAAATGATGTATGAATTGCATAGTACACGATGATGTGTAGTTTAAGTAACGGACTAACTAAACACTAGTACTGTAACTGTCCGATTGTTTTATGTGAGAAAACTACATGCATTTGAATAAGGCGATTTATACGTACAGGTTTCCGTTTCGATTTTATATGTGCATTGATTAGAGTCTCCATTAAACAAAAATATGGCCTGATGTATAGTAAAAGTCAGTAACGTGTAATATTTACAATAAGATTGGTACCCTTAAATCGTGACATATATCCATCCATGACAGTTACATAATGATCTTCGTACCATTTGATGGAGGACAAATTAGGCTTTTTCTGCTACCTTTGCATTTTTAGAAAATTGCTTAAAAATTCTAGTATCCTGGCTTTGAATTAGTATAGTTTTTTTTGTGGATACCCTGTATATGATCAGACACGTCATGCTTTTAATGCCATGGCGGCTTAGCCATTGAAATGATAAATAAATAAATAAATATAGCTTATATGACAGTCTTATCCAATGCTATAAAAATGTTTATTTCAAAAAGAATTGTAGTTGTCACGTTCATACATTGTTAAGCAATGCTTTACATCAACGAATAACATTCATCCAAACCAATTTTGCGTTGAAAAACTGCCAAAAACTGAATTGGCCAACAAGTTTAGAATATTTATAAATTATTTGGACGAAAAAAATAGACAACTTACTGTTTTAGTTTTACCAAAATATGACATCACCAAGTTTAATGCGCATTGGTGTTAAAAAAGTGTTCGTTTTATCCTAGATCCTAATTTTTTCTCCCACATTATGTAAAAGCCAAATGTATTTCGATCATCGTTATACATTTCTCTTTGTAAGAAAACATAAACGTCTTCACGTCAGGACTTAATATTGCAGAACTATAATTTCGAATCATCAGAATTCATTACCCCATCGAACGCCGTTCGAGGGATATACAACGGCGCTGTACATCTTGGCGTTTGCCTTCTGTCGAACAATGACTCTACAAATGTAATGAAAATCGGTGGAACAATGCTTGACGATGACAAAGGCTCTTCGCCTTGATTAAATCATTTCAGGATATTTCAATCATTTGACAGTGACTACAAACAGGAAATGACATACGTACGTACGTCAGAGCAATCATTCAAAAAATATCGCTGGTCAAATCGTTTATATTTTACACGTATGTGCTCCATGAGAGTACAAGTTTTGTTCATAACTAATATGCGAATATTCATAAGCATTGTACATTGTCTTATCACATTTTGGCCAGTACGCGGTCATCCTGAAAAGAAATTACGTGTGTTATTTTCCTTTTTCACTATACAAGTGAAAACTAACTCGTATAACTCGAAAAGAAATGGAGCGATTTTTTTGAAATATTATATGTGAACACTCAAATACATATCACACTTTCTTATGATAATTTGGCTAATGAGTGGCCATTTTGAAAAATGGCGGAATATTTGGCTAATGAGTGGCCATTTTGAAAAATGGCGGAAATTTTTACATGTGCTATTTTACGTTTTTCAAAGTAATTGAGCGATTAATGCCCATGATCCCTCTCCCAATAAAATAACAAAAAAAGGTGTGTGCGGTTGGTTAGATGGCAGAAGCTTGTCTGTTAGACTGGTCATCGCCGGGAGGGGTGTGAGTGTGGACACCGCGATCTTTCCAATGAAATCTCTGTTAGTAAACGGCAATTTTGAAAAAAATAGGTCATTCTTATGTGTGTTATTTTACGTTTTTTGCTGTAATTGAAAAGGTAGTTCAACGATTTTGTTTGTTTGCATGGCTAATATGTAGCCATTATATCCAAAAATGGAAGCCATGACTGTTCAATGAGATTTGTTACGCCTTGGCTTTACTGTAATCTAGTTCATAAAATGAGTTTCTTAATTTTACCTGAAACTTAATGAAAATGGCATTTGCCTTATGTCAAACAAGACTCTACAAATGTCGTTAAAATCGGTGGAACAATGCCTGACGTCGACAAAGGATTTTCGCCTTGATTAAATCGTTTCAGGATAATTCAATCATTTGTCAGTGGCTGCAGACAGGAAATGATGTTGAGGATTTAATGGCTGATTGCAAGATATCTTTTAGGTCTAATGAAGAGAGTGAAGACGTTTAACTAATGCACATATTTGACAATCTTGCACTTGTCTAATACGTCCCACGTTCACTTATATTATACGTCCCTAAACAAAGTAGCCTTCTACAGGTTCACTTATAATAATACGAACGCTAGATTGTTACTTTTAACGCAAGAATACTGATTACGTGAGCGCAAAAAACGTAGAAATTATTATTATATCAATCTAGTGATATTTTACAAAATGTCGTAGTGTCGCTTTACAATGAAATAAGGAAAGGTATTTTCGTGAACACGTACAATTTAGAATGCAATGGCGTTATAATAAAAAAGTTACTAGACCAGATAACTCTTTTGTACTATTACCAAAAATGTACAAAGAATCTTTTGTATATCGTTGTGTGTTATAATTCTTAAACACTTTAAGGTTTCATTCATTACGATTTAAGTGTGCGAGTAAAAGTATTTTAGACTAACTGAAAATAAACCATTTATATTTAAATTTTATTACGATTCAGATTCGCAAACAAAATTTGGAGAGTAAAATATATACACTGTAGCTACTTTTATCGTGTACATTGTTTTGCAACGGTAATAGCATTTCAGAAACAGATGTAGTTCGAAGTATATGTTCGAATCACAAATTGCAGCCTTCGGAAATTAGTCCCATGACTAAAACTGAATTAACTCAATCTTAGTTTTCTTAACTACAAATGATTCTGAGACTAAATTGTTGGTGACTTGAAGATAAGGAGACATGGCTCTCTTCAACGAATGGCAGACGATTGCCTTATTATAGGCCTATTATACTCAAATTTATTTTTGAAATACTTTGTGAATAAAAATATTGTTAATATTGATAATGCTGCAATTCCTGAATTTCCACCTAGAACTAACATCATGCTGCAAGACATTAGAACAACACCCCAGGAGGTCTCTGAATTATTTTCAAGCCTGGATGTTAACAAATCTCATGGCCCGGATGGAATAACAAACAAAATGATCAAATTATGTGGCGATAGTCTGTCTTTTCCAGTTAGTAGACTTTTTAATAGAATTTTCGAAGAAAGTACTTTTCCTGTTATTTGGAAGGAAGGAACAATCATACCGATTTTTAAAAAAGGGGATAAAGGCAATATTTCTAATTATAGACCAGTTACATTACTATGCTCACTATCCAAAGTATTAGAAAAAATAATCCACAACAGACTCCTTCTTCATTTACTGGATAATAATCTCTTGTATAAATTTCAAAGTGGTTTTTTACCACATCACAATACGGTGAATCAACTGATCAACATTGTTCATGATATACAAACTAATGTTGATCAACAGAAAAATGTCCGTTCAATATTTTTAGACCTGACGTCTGCATTTGATTTGGTACCTCACAAACTCTTAATAAAAAAACTTAAAGCATACGGATGTAGCAATGAAATTATTCTATTAATGACTTCCTATCTTAAAGACAGAAGGGTTAAAGTGCGTATTAATAACTGCCTTTCCGATTGGTCCTCTGATCCTGAATTAATTGGTAACAACAACATTCCGGTCAATAATCCCAATAAACCCCAATACATTATAAATGCCGGTGTTCCCCAAGGTTCTGTTTTGGGTGACTTGGGTCCCCTACTTTTTTTAATATATATTAACGATTTACCTGACAACTTAAACTCCAAAGCTTTTATTTTTGCTGATGATACGTCACTTTATGATGCCTATGACAGAAACTCTGACATGCTATTGAATTTAAATCAACCCCTTCAACAAGATCTGAACAATCTTAACCAATGGGCAACCACTTGGCGCATGCAATTTAAAGCCCAAAAAAGTGCTGATCTAACCTTTTATGGCCAAAGAACCCAATTAGCAGCTCAACCATCATTAACTTTAGGAAATGAGCAAATACCAATGACAGATACCCATAAGCACTTAGGAATAGTGTTAGATAAACACTTAAACTTTAATGCCCACATTGACCAACTGATTAACAAATTGACAATTTTAATGAGGCCACTGAAGGCTCTTAGTAAAAAGTTATCAAGCAAACATCTTGAAACAATTTACAATGCTTACTTCATACCCCACTTAGATTACTGTGACATAATTTACAATAAAGCATCAGCTCTTAAGCTCCAAGCTCTCGAAAGTCTGCACTATAGAGCAGCCTGCCTAGTTTCAGGTGCTATTCATGGGTCAAATACTGATAAGGTACCTTCTTCTCTAAATTGGAAAAAGCTGGCATCGAGAAGAGATGAGCACTTAAAAATTTTTATTTTTAAGGCACGCTTTAATGCTTTACCTTCCTTCATCTGTGATGTGGTGAGAACTTATGAAATTGTTCACACTAGAAGGCTGAGAGATCAGCCAGATTATCAGATTCCATTACATACTAGTGTCTCAACCAAAAAATCTACAATCTTTAGTGCCATCTCAGCTTGGAATGGGCTTCCACCAACTATCCGAGTTGGGCAGCCAATCTCAAGATTTAAAAGATCAGTCAGGAAGCAAAGGAGCCATGCATCCTTACCCACATCCAAAATGGAGTATACTATGCCAAGACAAACTGAAATTACTTTCAACAGACTTAGAGCTGGACTCTTGCTTAATAGCCATTTACATGCCCACAATTTTACCACAATTAATGATCCCAAATGTCCATGTGGTGCAGCTCATCAAACCACTTCTCATTTTCTAATCAAATGTCCACTGCTCATAAATGAAAGGGAATTGCTTCTTGCAGGACTCGACGAACTGGAATGTCTGCCAGATTTCAGAAATTTAACAATCTCTAAGAAATCAGATACACTTTTGTATGGGGATACCAACCTTAGTGATGTGATGAATAGCAAAATTATTGAAATCGTGGCTCACTATGTCTCAACAGCAATCACAGTTTTAAACAGCCAGTGAAACATTCTAAATTCCTTTGGGAACCTTATGGGTGGGATGGGGAGCAAGCATACATATAGACTGAACATACTACGTGGTTTTTGTATTTTGTATTTCCTGTATTATATTTTTAATATTTACTATGCCGATAATGTTATTAAGTTAACAAAGGCATACTTTTGTATATCAATAGCAAGGAAATTGAAATAAATAAACTGAAAAAAAAAAAAATACTCAAAAGGTAAAAATCAAAAGATATTCAGGTACTCGCATTACTCCAACCTACAATACTGAAATTGGAGTTATGCAGGGCTCTGTTCTCAGTACATATCTTTTCAACCATTTTTTGGATGACTTGAAAGATTATCTTCCTCCAGACATGGTATAGAGTTTGAAGGTGTTTCTTTAAACCATCTTCTTTGGGCAGATGACTTAGTATTAATAGCTAGCTCTAAATCTGGAGCTCAGTCTATGCTAGACTCTCTCTCTCTCTCTTTGATTTTTGTCGAAATTATCATCTTGTTGTCAACACTGTCAAAACAAAAGCTATTATTTTTAACTCAAAGTCAGATGAAACCTTTCAATTCAATAATGAAGTGATTGCATGTGTTGAAGACTACAAATATCTGGGACGTATTTTCAACAAGAAAAATAATTTTGAAAAACAAACATGTTATCTTAAAGAACAATCTAGAAAAGCTTTATTCAAAATAAAGCAACAATATCACATGTTTAATGATATTCCAATATCAGTTGCTTTACATCAACTTGATTCACTTGTCCAACCAATTTTGATGTATGGTTCAGAAATATGGTCAAGTAAAAACATATCAGGTCACTTGAAACTATTTACCTGTCCTTTTGAAAAAGCATTCTTGGTGTGAAAACATCAACTGCAACACTAGCAGTCTATGGAGAGATGGGTCGTTTTCCCCTAACTCTGTGTTTTGATATTCAACTTATTAAATATTGGATACGACTTTTACAACTTTGTCCTGATAACCTCCTTTATAAAGCATATTTATATGATTATGAAATGTACAGTTTAGGTTTTAAAAATACTTGGTCAAGTAAGGTTCATAACATTTTAAAAGATTGTAATCTCCAATGCACTTGGAATGAACAAGTTGTTGAGGATGACTATGTGTTTATAAAGAATCTAACTAAAACATTGCACCAAAATTATAAGGAAAAATGGAAGTGTGATTTACAATTATATCCAGTTTTAAGAACATATATTAACTTTAAAACAACAATGAAAGAGAGCAATATTTAAGCCTACAAAACAAAAATCACAGGCAATCATTTTCACAGCTGAGATTAAGTTCACATAAGTTACAAATAGAATTGGGTAGACATGTGAAACCACGACCAAAACCTGAGTCTGAAAGATTGTGTAAAGCTTGTGGGGAAATAGAAAATGAAGTTCATTTCATGATTAATTGACAAATACATAGAGAAAATATAAATATATTGTTTGACAACATCAGAAGCAAAAAAAATATAAATCAAAACATCATCCCTAAAATGCATTCATTATGTTAATTTCTTCAAAAGATAAATATGTTCAGAAGCAAGTTGGAAGTTTTATCACAAAATCATTCAAAAACTTAAACTTGCCTGGAGATTAGCATTTTGGGTGCATCACACACAAAGTATATTGTAACATATGTAAATAACGTTTCTTTGTATAAATTGTCTGTATTTAAATAGCTTAGACTTAGTATAGTGTAGTGTAGTGTAGCGTAGTGTAGTGTAGTGCAATACAATGTTTTTATTTTGTAATGACTAATATGTCAGAGTATGACATCTTAAGAGTCAATAAAAGATATATATATATACTCGATCACGAGGTTCTCTAGAGCAGTTTATGTTGTCAATCGTAAAGATAGAAGCTGAGGCCGGGTATACAGTCATTAATAAAAAAAATCAGTCTTATTCTTATTTAATGTAAGTAATATAGTAAAAGAGTATAATATACATGTATACACCACGCATTACCAACTCAGTCCACTAAGGGACATTTTTAACGTTTTCCTGAGCCTCAGGATAGAAGCAAAGACTACAACAAAGAAACAAATTAAAAATGCAATATATCACGATATCTTAGCCCTTGAAAATCAGGCCTAAAGTAATATATAATTTAAATAATCTTATCATGTCAAATATTTCTTTTTTGTTTCAGAGGTACGTTCACCAGCAAGGAGACTCCAACTCTCAACGACCCACTAAAAGTTGTATTCATTTGAAGATCTGGGAAACGCACTAGAACTGGTTTTGAGCGTAACACGCCTTAATCGACTGGACAAGGGCTATAATAACTTAATAATAACTTAATTCGTCACTTTGGATCCATTAGACGGCTCACTTACTGCCCCATAGATTTATTTTTTGATGCGTATATAAGTAGAGAAGAACATGAGTAAAGGTTCGACGTGGCAAAAGACTATCTATCGATGCTTCGTTCTCATCTGATTACAAGCTGAGTTCGTTATATTATACGAGTTTTAAGCGATATATAGATATTAGATATACCAGAGCTCATCAACCATTATTAGCGAGTAGCTATAGGTTCAACTAAGTAATAAATTATTGGAATAACTTAGAGATGAACATCTATTGGTCGACTACAGTACGATAAATAAACGCAGCATTTAGTTAATTCAGTTCATTAGTTGGATTTCACACTATACGTTTATCGAAAGAAACTAGTAAATTTTGAGTTAGGGAGCGAAGTGAACATCTAAAATGCGACGACGAATTGAAGTGAAAACGCTCTGAACTTGGACAAATTCGAGCAGGCACTAATCGAGGGGACAATTATAAAGAAGACGATAATCGAATGGACAATAGCCAAGTGAACAATAAAATCGACAGGACTATAAATATTTGGAAATAACAACTGTAACGCATGCAGTTAATTTTCAGGATGTCGTTCAATTCTCAGATTTTATGGATGAAAAAAACTCCAATACGAATGTAACTAATAGGAAAAAATTCCCGGAAGACAGTAATAAATACAGAATGTAGTAAGCGATACTAGCGAAACAGGCACTCAAGTTGATTACGCGGCTTTCGATTTCCATAACATCAAGTAATTTGTGTGTGTTTATGACACATGAAAACATTAGTGAAAATCGAATCTTTTATCAACAAATTGCCATGGCTAATCCAAGTTTATTTAACTATAGTTTGGAGACTTTGGGCGTTAATATGTCCACGAATACTGCCGTCTTTTATATAAACGACACATTTAATTCAACTGCTAGTATCTTCGACACCGACGCCGCTGACAACAAAGAAGTGGCAATACGGTGGATATGCGTAGCCACACCACTGGGCATAATAGGGATTGTTATAAATACCCTCGCAATATGTGCGATCAATTTGAGTCCAAATAGCCACCTCACGACATTTTACTTGCTGATGACGTCACTCGCTTTAACGGATGTTTTAGGGTGTTCGATTCAGATAATGCAAGCTGTTTTGTGGTACAGCAAATTTGTCAACCGTGCTATGTATTCTATCTGCTTTCACAACACGTTTATCTTACTCCATACTTTTGTTTATAACGTATGCATGATGACGCTTATGTGCGTCTCCATATTCCGATTTATAGTCATTCAGTACGCTATTAGATCCGGGTTCCTTTTGAGAAGACTGGCGGAGATCATAGCGATTTTGGTAACGTGGGTTTTTAGCGTTTTGATATCTGTGCCGGGAATGGTGGTATTGATCATCGATCCAGATCACGATTGTTACATCGATGGTATTTCGTTGGACGTTGTGAAGACGATTCACCACTCCTGGAGGGTCATTATACTGGTGTGTATCTTCGTAACAGTGTCCCTGTACTTCTGCGTCCTGTGCATCTCCAGGCGTCATCGCAGACTAACTACTCGTAGAAATAGCGGCGTCAATTTTCACCGCAACAATAAAGATTTGACGACAACTCTGATACTAACAAGCACCCTTATTCTGGCCCTCCTTCCAAAATTTATCTACGTTGCACTTTCGACATACATCCCAAAAACCTCAGCAAACTTTCCTGTGGACATGATCGAAAATCTCCCTCTCGTTCATTTCATCAGTAACCCTATTATCTACGCTTACCGGACACGGGACATTCGCCAAGGCTACCGGAGACTTTATAACAGATACTTAAGGAAATGTTTCCATCTGAAAAAATGGGAAGCAAAAACAAACAACAATTTCCATAACATGTGCACTGTCACACGGACGACGGACAGTTCTGAATGTTAGGCTGACATAGGACATAACTGTTGGCCATACGTTGGGACATACGGGAATGCAAGTCCGCTTCCTAGGCCGCCTTATCATTAGTTTCAGCGATCTGGACCATATTTTAAAAACCATCACAAAAGTTTGGAGAGATATCTTCGTCCTCATACTGCTTAGCGTTGAGACAACGATGATTGATGATTTGAAATAGTAAATAGAAGGGCCTTCGAGTGAGATTGTTTCCCTGTACGAAACGAAAGTGCAGCTAAATGATGATTTCTCGAAGAGCACCAAGCCCCGAGTGTATACGAAGGAGATTGATATTACTCACAGAACAATAACCCCATTGTTCCATATTAGACTAGAATGTTCAACGTATTTAGACGCCAATTAAAAAGGCTGTGTGTGCTTTTGTTCTATTAGCCATTATGACTAGCCATTAATTCAAATTGATATGACTAAGATAAGGCGCTATCGAATTTGGTATTCTTGCTAAAAAAACGAAATTTCAACTATATCGTTATTGACAAAATATGCAACAGGTTCATTTGATGATAATAATAATATCCTGTGATTTTGAACTGGGAATACTTCGCAAGTACATACCAAGTTCAACCTATTCGAACGAGACTCCAAAGGCAGAATGTAAACTCTGGACCGATTTTGAAATATCCGATAAACATTATATCTGAAAAGTATTATGGCTTAGAGTTCAACCCCAATAATAATTTTTATTTGGTTACAATACAGGGTGTCCCAAAAAAAAGGAAACCAGCAATAGATTGCTCATTTCTCAAATATGAATAATGATAGGAAAATTTCACAGCTACCATCTGATAGATTATGATGTCCTCTTTCTTATGATACCAAAGTTGTCTATTTTCCTTCACGGATGACTGAGTTATAAGGGATTTAAGTGACCATGTCAGAAATGAGTTTGTACCACTTTCAGCTAAGTCAATTTCACCATCATAACAAAGTGATAAGTAACAAAAAACATCAGGATATCACTCTTTTACTCATTTATTCCAATTAAAATTACACACATCATATTTAACACCCCTTTTAAATCCCAATGTCCATTCAAAGTTGTTTTAACCCCAATGTCCTTCAACATGACCCCCATTCCTTTCAATGCAAATGTCTGCCCTTGATCTCATCGCACGTACGGCATCCCCGATGATGTCTCTCTGTCCCCTTAAATCCTCCACTGCTGCGACAAACCTGGCCCTTAGATCATCAACGTCTCTTGGTGGTGTTGTGAATACTTTACCCTTGAGATAACCCCAAAGGAAGAAGTCGCAGGGTGTCAGGTCTGGGGATCTCGATGAACTCAATCTCGTGGTTCAAGGCAATCACTCTTCTGTTGAACAGCGCCCTTAATCTGTCCCGAACGATAATCCGACGATGAGGAGGAGCACTACAAATACTCTTTGATCTTGGGTCAGCTGCATGAACTTGCTATGTTGAATGCTTGTTCAGAAATGTGTATTTCGAATAGGACAATGTCTTGCATAGCCATTTTAATCCCTCATTGTTCAGCCATTCATGACAGAAAAAGTGGCACAAACCAATTTCTGACATGGTCACTTAAATCTCTTAGAACTCAGTCATCCGTGAAGAAAAATAAACACCTTTGGTCTCATAAGAAAAAGGACATCATAACCTATTAGATGGTAGCTGTGAAATTTTTCTATTATTATTCATATTTGAGAAATAAGTGATCTATTGCCGGTTTCCTTTTTTTGGGACACACTGTATTAGAACAATAATATTGACAATGTGTAACAGGATCCCAGGGACAGGAGAAACGGATTATCTTACCGATTTCTTGAACGCAATTTGCACCAAGAATCTTTCACTGGTACCGACAAAAATGAATTGAAGATCAACTGTTATCCTATTCGATAGATGTCACTTGTTGATATCATCAATGGATATTAGCAAAAACAGGACTCCGGGAGTCTACCTCCTTTAGGAAAACGTATTGTCGTTGACTTCCCCATTGGAGCATGCATTAACAAGATTTTGCGATTTAAGAAAATCAGCTTTTTCGTTATCCGATCAATTGTAATCGAAGGAAAACTGGCTTCAATATTCTATCTAATGCTATCTAATTTTACTATTAATGTCCATCTATCCATCTTGATCAAAACTACTTCAGTAGGCTATTATGGTATGGCATCAACTACAGCCAGAGTGAAAGGCTATTAATAATCATTACTCCAGCTCCTAAGTGAAAGATTTTACGTCAGGATTCACCACAAATTGTTAAAAAGAGGGTATAGTTAAATAGATTTAATGTTATTAAGGCTTAGTTGTGTTTTAATGAAAATAGATGTCTTATAAATATGATTTAATGTACATTTATCAATTGAAACGTATGTGCATTTATCGGCTATTTATATTCATTATTCCTTTTACAATCTGGGAACGCTTTTACAGTGTTAAGTGCTCTTATTTGCAGTAATCGTGGCACTAGTCACTGCATCATTAGGATTAAGGGATGAATATTTATAGTCAACCAATGCAAGGAGGGGTCAAATATTAACTTATTATGAACTGCAACTATGTTCATGAGGACTGGAAAAAATGTCTTAGAAGTTGAAACAGTGCTGATTTTTAAACGTCTGTATTCATGTTCGTCCTGATTGATTGAAAACAGATATTAATACTTAAGGTCATCGTTAAGTTTTGATTCACCGCCATTTTATTTAGGTCCACGGCGTTTAAAAAGTGAATGAAACGCTCCGGAGTGAAAGTAACGTTAACAGCGTATATAACAACAATATATTTTGTTTTGATAACTGATTGATGAAAAATAATTTAAGACCAACATACATCAAAGGGGCATGATTGGACCTTCATACACATTACACATATATACTAATGCGTGGGACCTCGTGGGACTTGTTGAGATTTTGCCCCATGGACTCCGTGGAACTCCGTCGGACTTTGCCCAATCGAGTCCCATGTGGACTCGATGGGGCAAGATGGGTCAAAGTACTATGAATCCTCAGCGAGAATGAACATGTGGGCAAGTTGTGATTCTATGGGGCAAGGTCGGAGTCGACGGGGCAAATGGGATTCCGCCCCATTGGTGTATATTGGGTTTTATATACACACTGTACATGAAAGGTATAGTTTTTTTTCATTAGAAACGTGTTAGGTACGTTGTAAATTGACAGCGTCTGCCATAGCCTGACGTCCGTCAACAGCAATGATTGTGCGTACATAAAAAGTTACTAATTGTAATCAACAAAAATGTTCGTCTATACGTATATATAAGAATATGACACTTATGGACGTAGAGCTGCGCAATAAATGATGACGTAATCAAATGCTTCATAAGTAATACTTTATTCTGGACTTCATACTAATAAACCTGCTATAAGTGAGTTGCGAAATTTCTCTATTGTGAATACTTTATTTATATAACAGTGTATTTATAGAATGCAACCAAGGCTAATGATTTTAAGGCGAATTTTGTGTCAACACTAGCGAAACTGCTAATTTCCCCACATAACCAGACGATAGCCTACTGTTCGTGCAAATAAAACGTTCGTGGATACCCGAAGTAATAAAGTCAAAATTCAAATATATTTACGTAAGGCATTAACATGACAAAATGTCACCACCTAGCCAGTTGCTCACAATATTATTAGTTCAATCTTAGTCACATTTGAAGTTATGAAAATTCTGCAGATCATTTTGAAAGAAACATTGATCAATGGAAGATTTTTGACCCTGAGATTAGAAGGTTAAATCTCAAATCTAAAGTCAGATTTGAACTTCTTAGAACTTGTAGATGATTTTGGAAAATAATTGGTCAAGTTGAAGCAAGTTGAAAAAATACCTTTTTTGACCTTGAGAAGGTCATTGAAGGTGAACTATTTTTTTACCTTGAGAATGTCATAGAAGTTCAAATCTATTGTCAGATTTTTGAGAGCTTGTAGATAGTTTTGAAAAAAAATTGGTCAATTAGAAGGAAAATAACTTTTTGACCTTTCTTTGACCTTGAGAAAAACATCGAAGGACAACAATTTTATAACCAACTTAATTAACCTACCTCTTCACTTTTCCGAAAACGCATCCTCGTCGTCACCAAATCACACATCATTAGCCATATCCGCGTTTCCTATCTCAGCGTTCTGTACGTTGATCTTATCTGATTTGTTCAACATATACAGTCATACTATCCAACGTTTGAGTATTATGTTTAGTTGATATATCTTCAAAAATCAAATCTGGTTTCGCATAAACATAAAAAATGCATTTTCTAGATCATATGCACACTTTTAAGTAAAACAGACATAGGAACAGTTTTGACATAACATGCTTTCAATGTTGATCATTTGGAATATGCATCTAAATTACAAATACATTACAAAGTGTATGCAATAATCAGATGGCTGACTACTGTATAATCAATTCAAATGGTCAACTAACTAGCATCAATAAATCAAGGATGCGTCATTCTGCAGTTGCCATGGTTTCGGTGCACCAACGATAGCAGGAATGTCAACGTCCAAGAGAAGCGAACGCTGGTATCACTTAATGCAGTGCGATGTCGATGAAATAGTCCATGGTATGACTTCCGAATATGAAGGATCCGTAGCACACTATAGCGCAGCGACATTTGAAGCAATATTTATGGAGCTGCATATGTCTTGATTCTTTTAAAATACAATTTGCTGAAAAAACTTCCGGCTTTCGGGTCGAAAAATGTCTTTCATCACAAGGGGTCAAAAAACGTAAATATTTTGATACGAACTTTTATACGTTTTATAAGACACAGACTGTTATTCTAAGCATACGAACAAAACATAGATTATCATAATGTGCAAATATACTATAATTTTACTGTAGATGTAGGTGTTTAATTAGTGCAATTATGCAAGTGTGCTTTTCAGATTTTGTTTGATTTTTCAAATATGAACCAAGCAAGCAGATTCAACAAAATTGTGCGGAATATTTAGGTAATTTATGATTGGGAACATATTAGTTTTCTTACCATTTAAAACATTTTATTACCAGAATATTTCAATATAATTGCAAGGGGTCAAACCACAAATTATTGTTCATGTTTTATAAAACATAATACAATAACAAATAGGTAAGATTTATATCTAATTAAATGTTACAGAGGTATTGGAATGTTCATATATTCCAAGGGCATGTCTAATAATCAATTAGAGTCATATGCAATCGAACGCCTTACAATTCTTCCTCGACGTAACTGCTGGATATCATCAAGTTTTCTGATGGCTGTTTTTTCTTTGACCTTACCGCTGGATATCATCAAATTTTAGGAAGATAATGATAACGAATTTTTCAATTATTCATGAATTCGACCAAGTCTTATTGGTAGTTTTATAAACAACTGAGCTATATCTAACTACGAAAAATTTTAGAATTTTAGCCGTAGTCCCAATTAGTCAAGGAAGGCCAATAGGCCCTCCTTTATTGATAATGTTCACCGCGGAATAAGAGTCCATATCTCAAAACGTATTGAGACCCATTTTGTGAAAAACTAGCATTATTTAAGCATTTGTCATTCTAATATAAAAGTGATTCATTTGTAGTATTTATCTTATTAATACCTGAGAAACAATACAAAGGTCGATACACTGATTACATAATTGTTTGGTATTGATAGGAAGGAAAAGTAACTTTAAACTTATGGCTTAGAAACCTTAATCATATATTTAAAATCATTTTATTTTTTGGTAATTTTTTGACCTCTGTTAATGGCAGCCATAATTCAGCCTAAAGTCCGGAAATATATTAAATGGTAATAATAAAAATTATTAGCGAACATATGTAGGTATGTTAATATTAGGTCAAATGTCGCTGCGCATATAGTGTGCTACCAGCTCCTTTATAAGACGTCCTAGATATTTCATACCATGGACTATTTACCCGAGTTGTTACGGTATCACGGGGGATAAGCAAAACGAGGGCGAAGCCACGGACTGCGACTCGCGTAATTCAAAACGAGGTTACAACGCATTATAGCTGAACAATGGCGGTAAGTCCAAACTTAATTTGGAAGGCATGTTAGAATTTGGGGTAGATAATTGGTTTGGATATTCTACAGAATAGCAAGTATGTTCCAGTCGGTGATCAACATATTCATACTCCACCTGCAATGGCATTCTTGGTGCTCGGCTGTCCAATAGTTTAGCATGAACACAAATGTATTCGAAATCTGCCACAAAAAATGTAATTTTGTCAATATTTGTCCCTAATATACCGATTTAAACAAGGGAATCAGAAATGACATCGAATTAATATAATTATTCATGTTCTGTTTTTACAATTACATCTTCGTGTGATATTTGGTAAGCGGAAAACGTACAATTACATAGAAAATTGGAATTTATAATAGTCGCAGTCCATCCATCTGCCCAACGCAGTCCGCGACTCAGTGTTGCTTTATATCTGAAGCTGAACGCAATCACAGCCAAAGGTAGATAGCACAATGTGTGTACAGGTGTGGCCGAAATGGAGCAACTTTGGACAAAATTGAATATAAAGGGCTATTTTAATAGACCTACACCGTGTCTCAATCCATTCTGCAAATATATACAAGCTGTCAAATACAGCTGAAATCATGAATTTATGGTAGCTAGCAATATTGATGGACTGTTGGAAAGATCATCCAAAATTACATTAACTCACCAACTCTCCAATTATTTGATATTTTCCTGATATCTTCCTGAAACAATAATAGCATAGGAATATAGTTAACACCATCTTATTTATTTCGTGTTCGCGGCTGGACTGTGTTGCTTAGAATATCAATGGAGGCTGTGTTGCGTTGTTGAAATAGCTTTGTTTACTGGACTGCGTCCACTATGAATGCGCAGTTTGAATCTAATTTTCTCCTCATGAACACATTCTATTATCAAATCATTTTCACGAATTATACTCGGAGACTCAACTAATCTTTAGATATCAGAAACGTGTTAAAACTCCTTTCAAATGTATAGTAAATTAAATAATATGCACATATTTTACAGGTAAAATCAGAACTTTGCTACTGTTTTAGCTTGATCTGGACAACTGCTTATTTTCTTATCTACAGACCAACAGTAGATACAGAGTAATATTTTGGTCACCGATTAGACACTACGATAGCATTTAAAATACCTGGATTTCTCTATTTTGTCGGAAGAAGCAGAAGGCACTGCCGGATGTCCCTCCATTTTGGCGCTGGGCTGCGGTGTAAAGTTACGCGAGTCGCAGTCCGTGGCTTCGCCCTCGTTTTGCTTATCCCCCGTGGGTATCTTTATACAACGCTTATGTTGTTACCGAACCGTTTCGGTAACCAGCGTAATCGAGTGGATCACCAGTGAATAGTCAATGATTTCTATTTCCATTTTTATTGACTAAATAGTCTGATGATACGTCATTCTGGCGCCAGAAAACTGCAACTAATAATGGATGGTGTTTCACGAGGCGTGTTGGTATCAGAATATATACACAATTGTGAATACTAGAGTTGTTATATTGTTATAGTTGCTAATTGAATATTGGCAACGACTTCTGGCTTATTGAAAACAGAGTACAGTAAATAATTGGTTTATTATATACCCCATATGTATTCTAGATGCTAATTGACTTTCCCCGGGAAGTTCCAAAACCCTGCTAATGCCTGGCCGGGTCACATTAATTGCTCCGATTCATCCAGAAGTACTCGAAGGCAAAAAACGCTTTTACAAACTGGCTTCTTACGTACTACAGAAGCCGGCTTCTGGAGTCACCAAGAAGCCGGCTTTTAAAAGCCGGCTTCTGAAGGACAACAGAAGCCGGCTTCTGGAGTCACCAAGAAGCCGGCTTTTACAAACTGGCTTCTTACGTACTACAGAAGCCGGCTTCTACAGTCAACAAGAAGCCGGCTTTTAAAAACCGGCTTCTGAAGGACAACAGAAGCCGGCTTCTGGAGTCACCAAGAGCCGGCTTTTAAAACTGGCTTCTTACTTACTGACGCACTGCAGGAGATGGCTTTTGAATATATTTTATATTATCATATTTTTGCAAAACTATACGGGTAAATCGAAGTCTAAGCATGGATGTCGATGAATTTGATCACGTTCATCAATTCCAAAAATATTGATGTGAATTATGCATCTTATTCTCGTATAATCTGCATGAAAATAAGGAAAAACTGAAAAATATGTAAAATTAAAAACATAATTCAAGATTTTTTACAAAAAGTCATTTCAAGTCAAAACTATAAGAGAAAATTGAAGTCTTAGTAAAAATATCTTATCTTGTTATACGAGAATAAGATGCATAATGCACATAGAAATGATCGTGAGACAGTATCCCGTGATTCCCAGTTGCTAGATTGTCCCTACATAGCTTGTGTAAGATGGGGCGAGCTGATTTGTAAACTGGCTCCAAGTTGGAGCCAGTTTTGAAAAATAAGCAGTGCGTTTTTATTAAACGGAAATGCGGAAATGCAATGCATAATCTGTTCTGATTTAGTGAACGTGATCTAATTCATCGTTATTTTTACTTAGAAATGAATTTTCTCTCATAGTTTTGGCTTGAAATGACTTTTTGCAAAAAATCTTTAAATATATTTACAATTTTATGTATTTTTCAGTTTTTTCTCATTTTCATGCAAATTATACGAGAATAACATGGATAATGCACATAAAAATAATCGTTAGATAGTATTTCGTGATTCCTAGTTACCAGATTGTACCTACATAGCATTTGTCATATGGGGCGAGCTGATTTGCAAACTGGCTCCAAGTTGGAGCCAGTTTGGAAAAGTGAGCGTTGCGTTTTTATCAAACAGAAATGCAATGCATAATCTATTCTGATTTAATGAATGTGATCTTATTCATCGCTATCTGTGCTTAGAATTCAATTTACTGTCATAGTTTTGGTTTGAAATGACTTTTTCCCAAAAATCTTGAAATATGTAATAATTTTACGTATTTTTCAGTTTTTTCTCATTTTCATGCAAATTATACGAGAATAAGATGCATAATGCACATAACAATTATCATGAAACAGTATCCCGTGATTCCCAGTTGCTAGATTGCCCCTACATAGCTTGTGTAAGATGGAGCGAGCTGATTTGCAAACTGGCTCCAAGTTGGAGCCAGTTTTGTAAAATGAGCGATGCGTTTTTATCAAACAGAAATGCAATGCATAATCTACTCTTATTTAACGAACATGATTTAATTCATCGATATCTTTACTTAGAATTAAATTTCCCCCATAGTTTTGGTTTGAAATTACTTTTTGCAAAAAATCTTGCAATATGTTACAATTTTACTTATTTTCATTTTTTCTCATTTCCATGCTAATTATACGAGAATAAGATGCATAATGCACAACAAAATGATTGAGAGAGAGAATCTGGTTTTTAAAACTGGCTTCTTGGTAACTGCAGAAGCCGACTTCTGTAAGTCATTTATTGAAGCCGGTTTTTAAAAGCCGGCTTCTTGGTGACGCCAGAAGCCGGCTTCTGATGTACTGTAGAAGCCGGCTTTAAAAGCCGGCTTTGAAAGCCGGCTTTGTATATTTGCCTTCGACTCTTTCTCGATTCATCGGCCGGTGCCCGTCCGATTGAGTATCTTGTTCATATATTGTATTCAGTTTTGAACAGAATACTCAATCGGCCGGGCGCCGGCCGATGAATCGGGGCAAATGTGACCCAGTTAGTGAGGCATAACAGGGAAGGTGAAAAGTACTAATAATGTGGCCAGTCAGTCGTACTTTTTATTTTCCCCATAATGCCTGGGTCACATTTGCTGCGATCCATCGGCCGGCGCCCGGCCTATTGAGTGTTTTGCTCAATATTTGTATTCAATTTTGAACAAAATACTCAATCGGCCGGGCGCCGTAGTGAAAATCGGAGCAAATGTGACCAAGGCATAACTGGGATCATATGAGTTGAAACATTTTTCGAAATGCCAATAAGAACCTGTAAGCATTAAATGTTGAAATCAATGACTTTTCATTTTGTCTTTGTTTATGCCTTGGTCACATTTGTTCCGATTTTCACTACGGCGCCCGGCCGATTGAGTATTTTGTTCAAAATTGAATACAATATTGAACAAAACACTCAATCGAACGGGCACCGGCCGATGGATCGCAGCAAATGTGACCCAGGCATTACAGAGTACATATGCCGGGTGGGGTATAATATATACACACTACCCTACCACGTGACCACGTTTAAAAGGGAAACAGGGTACAGCTTAGTTGCAAATGGAGGACGTGGGTTTAATTCCATATTTCTGAACGTAAAATACATTTTACATATATTTCTAGTGTTCTATCAGACATAGAATTGATTCATCAAGGAGTGTGTAGAATATTGTTGGCAAAAAATTTCTATAGGCAAAGATAGATAATAGTGGGCGCAGTGAAGCAAAACCAAATGCAATACACGATACATTTCAGTAAATCTATCAACGTACAGGGAGCATGTAAGTGTCCCTTCGAAAATGTTACATTGATATGTAACAAAAAAAAACAGTTAACTGTTGTTTAAACTGCGTGTCATCGTGTTATAGGTGGATATGTTTTCTAGTATGTTAGTCAACTGTATTTTTGTGAATTTGAACAAAACATTTTGAATGGTCGGGCTTTTAGGACGGTAGTGAATTAGACAATTCAAGGGGTTCTATAGAAAGATTCTTCATATGTAGTTCAGGCAATTTTAATTATTCTGAGTAGCAAATAGTCATTAATACTGATAGCGGATAGTCATTTATCATTAACGTGTTGATATTTAATTTCGTTATTTTATTTCAATTTGATACCCTAGTAACACGTATAATCTAGCGTTCTTGTTAATTTAATGACTAAAATGCATACGACTTGAAAGCCCGTGTCTAAATCTACAAAATAATGTTTACTTTATTTGGATTAAATAACAATTGATGACACCTCAAAGCATCAACAGGCGGCCTTTTTAGCATTACTTTCACTGTTTGCAACGTAAATGTACATGAGGTCGGGACATAGTATGTCTGTATAATCAGCTTACTTTCTCGCTCCCTGTACTATTGAACAATTTACATTCCTTGTACCCTGTATTGATCAACTTTCGCAGCTGTGTACCGTGTACTATGACATATCAAATATTTTAAAATTTAAAACGATATTATTTACATTATTTCTTCAACTATCATATAACTTGGAACATGGACTTCACTATTGCACCACTGAAGTGTAGCGAATAGCAATATTGACTCACTCCGAGCACCAAACGTATTAACCTTTTGACTAAGCAGTCGATATACTCAAAAGCGACATGTTTGAAAGCCAAAAGATTCGCGCATGCGCGATCGAGGTAGGGTAGTGTGATATAATCACTGCCATATTTTCGAGAAATTGTGTAAAATGTTTCGCCTCCACTGTCCAATGACATGTCAGTGGACCCCATTTTGCACTACTTCCCTCAATGGCAGTCACTTTGTATATTCCTTCACAACTTCTAGTTTTAGGTAGATAATACCCCACATTATTATTTTACTTCCATATACACTTTCTGATTGGGCTCTGTAATACACGTGATAATTATCTTTATAGACAATGTCTAGACATAATTATAAAGATGAAAATTTAATAAAAATATGAAAACACTGCAATCATCACCAGGCAACACATTTCGCCTCTGTCTCATTCCAAACGAATTCCCTCGAAACAGACGCTGAACTTGATTTTCCTCCATGGAATCGCATTTCTAAACATGTGTCAGGAAAATGACCATGTAACTTTAAATCGAGTTAAACCATTCGTTATCTTAACTAAAGCACATTATTCATAACTGTTAGCAGTTGATATGCCACTTTAAAAAAATGGTTAATGTGACTTCACAAGAAAATTCCTCACATTAAGCTAGTACTTGGGTTGCCACACGTCACAACAGTGTAAATACACGCCCATCCTTGCAGCAATACTATAAGTTATTGAATGATTTGAAGTGCAATACAGGATATATTCTCTTCGAGAAATTCCGTATTGGAACGAGACGTAGTCGAGTGCCAATACAGGATATCGAGACAGAATATATCCTGTATTGCACTTCAAACCATTCAATAACGTTTTTATCGTGTGGTCCTCTGTATTGCTACTGAGATTGTCCCCTCCGTACCAATATTTTCTGTATTGCGACGGAGATGATCAACGGGGACAATCTCAGTAGCAATACAGATTGGTACAGCACAAGAACTGACCAATCAGAGGGCTTCGTTTTACAGATCATACGATAATATAAGTTATTGGATAATTTGAAGTGCAATACAGGATATATTCTGCTCGAGAAATTCTGTATTGGAACGAGACGAAGTTGAGTGCCAATACAGAATATCGAGACAGAATATATCCTGTATTGTACTTCAAATCATTCAATAACGTTTTTATCGTGTGATCCTCTGTATTGCTTCTGAGATTGTCCTCTCCGTACCAATATTTTCTGTATTGCGACGGAGATGATCAGATGGGACAATCTCAGTAGCAATACAGATTGGTACAGCACAAGAACTGACCAATCAGAGGGCTTCATTTTACAGATCATACGATAAAAGAATATATTTAAATG
Organism: Owenia fusiformis; assembly: GCA_903813345.2. Taxonomy (NCBI): domain Eukaryota; kingdom Metazoa; phylum Annelida; class Polychaeta; order Sabellida; family Oweniidae; genus Owenia; species Owenia fusiformis. Next base: position 34,639,472 of record CAIIXF020000006.1, on the reverse strand, counting down.
AACTCCTTTGAAGAAGGATGGCATACGTCGTCATTATAACCGATAATTTATTTTAATATCAACAAAAGAAGAAGCACATCTAATGAAAATGGGAGATACCATGATATGCCCTGACGACATAATAATGCGGTATGCTACATTTTGGAGATTTCAAGCATATAAAACTGGTCATAAGTTTATTTTCCATCAACCGCGAACTCTACAAAATACATGAGTAGACAAGAAACACCGATAAAACTACATTCGGAGGAAGTGTAAGTTGTCAATCGCTATTTTTGTGACTGAAATTCCCGACAAAATTTCCCCGCTCATCGCGATTTTGAAATTGTGATTTTGAACTGTGAAGTGCAGACATGACTTCAAAATCACCAAAAAGTCGAGCGGCATTTTTCATTTCCTCCAAGCTTAGATACAAACTAATACGGAAAGGAACAACGGGAAACACCCCTTACATCACATAGGGAAGAATTAGCGATAACAAACCCAATCATTGTCAAAGGAAGTCAGCGTCATCGATTTTTCTTTTGAGTTTTCTTCTCTTCATTTATCAAACGATGTTATCTTAATAACAACAAAATGCGTTCAAACAGTTTTAAAAGAATATCACTTTGATTTCTAATCAAATGTAAAAGTGGTCTATCGAAAGTGAAAGTATTTGGTTGTTGTTTCCCAAAACAAATGGTCTCCATACAATCCAGCAAGAGGAGGGAAAGCCCCAGAGTTTAAAGATGACATACATAATTACGTCTCTTGCTTTCCACCTTCGTTCGTTCGAATTTTCATCGGCTAGTTATCGAATACTACACTTCGATGGGATGTTTTAATTGATATAGGCATATTCCGTACACCTTTCTTTATCTTGATGTGAAATGAGAAGTTATGATATTGGTCAATACGCCAGAAATGAACATAATATTATTCGAAGCGTATTTCGAAAATTTTTAAACCGCCATTGATGACGTCATTTGTTTGTCGACTTTTGACCAATCAGCAACGAAGTCATCTCAATACAGATTTACATTATAAGCGTATGTCATCTTTGAACCCTGGTGTTTCTCCCCCTCTGCAATCCAGCGCATATTAATGACGTAATACTCGAGATAAATCTGAAGAAAAACGTTTTGGTTGTCACGCACACGTCACGGCAATATCCGATAAATTATGATGGTGACCAGATCACAACCACCATAGCTACATAGTTTGACACCATAACAATGGTAACCATACAGTTACAAACAAAAATAAACAAACACAACCATCAATTAAAAAATTCAAAGAAATAGAAATTAGGCCAGCAGAATGTTATGGCGCATCCTGACGTCAATAATTGTGTTAACAATACAAGAAAGCCCCCTATGACTCCCGGTTCAAAAGCTCGTCTATTTTCAAAATGCCCGCCATAAAATTCACTTTCTTTATAAATAATTTCTGGTTTCCTGCATTGTAAAAACTCATGTTATTGTTAATAGTAGTTTTATAAAATAATTTAATAAAAATCGGCCAAAAATATCTGCTTATTTATTGTCGGCTATGAAGCTATGAAGTCTTGTCTACAGGTATTATGACAAATCTCTGACGATATGATTCTAGGTTAAGATTACCTTTGTTATTTACCAATACGAGCATCGTTGCTTGCATACTAGGAAAAACCCTATGACTCCTGATGTAAAAGCTTGCCTTTTTGAAAATGGCCACCCATTATTGTCGAGGGAAATTCACTTTTGAGCATTTATCAGCTTTTTAAATAATTTCAAGTGCTTTGTTAACAGAAGTTTTTAATTATAAGATATTTTATTTATAAGATAAATTTGTAAAAAGAAAATTGGCAAAAATCTATCTCTGCTTGTTTACTCGGCCATTTTAGGGGTTTTCATCTTAAAATCTTGTCTTTCTGTCATGGAAATTAGTACCACTACACCATGTGAACCCAGTACCCACGGTACTATTTATTAATACATCAAATTGCTAGGAGTTTCAGCAGCAATGAATAACATCTCTAATGTAAACGCAGTATTTTCAAAATGTTTCTCTGCTTTCTTTCGCTTAATGGATTATGATAAATACATTTTCCATCCTTTGGATTATTTTTTCAATGAAATACAGTAACAAATCCTTATAATAAATGAGCCAATCAATACTCCTCTTCCACTACTCCATATGATAAATTATAGATATGGAATCAAATGGGCACTTTTCGATGACAAAGAGTCACTTTTAACCATTTTTCTTTCTGTAATAAGGAGAAAAATGAGCATTTCTACTCAGAACACTGCCAATAACACACACGCTATAGTTTCATAAAATATTGTTTATGGTATTGAGCATTATGAAAGTATATCACCTTATCTTGCTATAATGTTGCTTATGTAGGCCTATTTTAATTTGTAGATACCAGATACCACCCAGGTCCGTAGCCAGGATTTGCCAAGGGGGGGGGTCAGTTTTCAAGGGGGGGTTCACATTTGACAATTTTGGCCCAAATATGGCTAAAATCACAAGAGAAGTGCTCAAAATGGTGAAAAACTGCATGATTTTGAAAGAATTTTTGGCCAGGGGGGGGGGGTCGCCCGAACCCTGCGAACCCCCCCCCCTGGCTACGGGCCTGCCACCTTCTCAAACATTGTCATTAATTGTCGTAAGTATATGTTTTTGTCATCAGGTATCGCTGCCTTAAACATTGTCCTTAATATATTTCCCATCGGGTACCACTGACTCAAATATTGTCGCAAATGTTTGCTATCAGACGACATTTGCTTATATATTTGCTATCAGGTACCACTGGCTTAAATATTGTTTTGCCATCAGGTACCAATGGCTCAAATATTGTCGTGAATTTACAATAGCTACAACTGTTTTTAAACACTGTCCTAAATATATTTGCAATCAGGTATCACTGACTCAGATATTGACGTAAACGTATTTGCTATCAGGTGGCTTAAATACTTTCGTAGATGTATTTGTTATCAGACGGCAGTGGATAAATATTGTCGTAAATGTATTTGCTATCAGACGGCAATGGGTTAAATATTGTCGTAAATGTATTTGCCATCATTGTCGCATGTAGATGTATGTTCTATTAGACGTCGATGGCTTAAACATTGTCGTTAATGTATTTACATCAGGTACCACATGCACTGGCTTAAACATTGTCGTAAATGTATTTACTATCAGGTTGGATGCTCGCTGATTTCTCCCCTCCAGGACTGACTTCGTATTCGTTAGCATTAGCAGGACTCTCTTCTGCTCTAATTTCATTCACGGTGTATGTTTCCTTGTCATTCGAGTGATACAGGATAATAGCAATCTTTACAAAGAAGGAGACTGCGATGAGAAGCAGCAATACGAATGCATAGAGAGAAGTTAGTTTGGTGAGGTCCCAATGTTTGATGACTATACCGACGAAGACAGCGATACTAGCGATATGCGGAGTGATACAATAGCGCATGTAGGCATCAAGAAGGAACACGTCAACAGCGAACCAGGCAAAGAAAAGAACAAGGTATATGCTAAGTAAAACAGTGCAGGTTATCTCTTGAGAAACAGAGCCGAATTCGACCAATACAAGCCCAATATTTAAAAGCAGAATTATAATCGTAAGCCATGTGATGAATGCAAGCGCATTATGCTGCAGAATCCGTGTTGCCCACACATCACCCGATCGTTTCTGCTCTAACAAAAATGGCATACAGATATAGAGGCGATGGAATGCAAGGGCCGTTGCAACAAAAAACAGAATAGTCGAGCAGCCAAAAAAGATGATTGAATATTGTATATAGTTCGCATGCATATCCCAAAGTATAACTCCACCAAATATGAGCAAACAGCCCAAGCTAAATGTGTAGTAAGTGATGGGACTCGTGAAAGGGGGTGAGTTGTAGGCATACCCCATCTCTACCTTTCGGCAAAGGGATACCAATGCGTAGAGCAGCCATATGAAGAGCCAGCCATAGCAAACAAGCCACGTGATCAACACCCACTCAGGTGGGCTGATGTCCAGAGGGTATGTCTCAAATACATCGTATGTCCCAGATGTTAAGAAATCTGAAAACCATAAATGACACTTCGTTTGTTGAAAAAACATGACTACGATGGGCACTCTAGCTGTTCCAGCTAACATGGAACGGCTGTTATGAAAGCAATCAACCGATATAGAGCAATTAAAATTCACATTTTCAAGATGATGAGGTGTAAATAGTACATATTTATTGATGGCTGGTATGTAATTATGGATAAATTGGACTAATAAAACCCTTTCTAAATTGTTCATTAGGACTAGTCTACTTCAAAACTATTGATCACATACATGTCCTCTGAACTTACCGAACGAAGGTCGCCATCCATATGCAAATATGGTTCCAATGACCATAACAGCAAAAGAAATGATGCTTGCTATCAACAACACCCATTGTGCTGGACTGTGCGTGTAAAGCGCCTTCTTCCTCACCAACCGAGTCTTGGATGAGTGCTCCTTTCTCTTCTTTGACGTTGTGTGTCCTCCTCTGTCACTGGACGATGAACGGCGCCTGGTTCGTTTGGGCTTAGATTTAACTCCATTTACAGTAGACCCATTTGTAGAGATATGGGCATCTTCTAGATCAGAGGGATCGGTCTGTTGCGATTGATTGAGAACGTATATTGGGTTTGATATAACAAGTCCATTTTCACTATCATCTTGATATACCTTAGCTACGTGGGTAGGATAGCGTTTTTCGGCATAAAAGTCCGCATCATTACTGTCATTTTCCTCCATCTCTTTTCCAGATTCTCGACTATCAGCTTCCTTATATCCGGGAGTGTAAATTGTTGCTACGTATTTCGATGGCGCTTTTATACTTCCATTCTCACCATTGACTTCAGTGTAATCAACGCGGTATTCACCAGATTCGGACATACCTGCATCGGTATGATCCCCGTATGTAAATAAATGTCACATTCCCCATTTTATGAATGGATTAAATGTACACTACTTACTGGGCGCGGCATCTGATAAGCATTCAGAATTTGAAATTATGCAAAAGCAATATAACTGTATGATCAATGTTGAAAATGCAATTTATGATTACCAATTGAAAACACTTGCGTTGTTTTGATGTGATTTATTATTCAGATCAACGAGTTTAACCAAGGTACAGCAAAGACAAATACTTCAAGTGCATGTTGATACCTATAATTGTTACTGATCGTAAATTGTTTATAGCAGTATTATCAAAATAAAATGAAACATACTCTGAAGGTTTGAACTGTACCACTGGGGCCACTGGGAATAGGCGAGATGAGGACATTTTGTATAACCGGAATTCTGGAACCCAAATCTTTTCCTTTGTTTGCCAGCAACATCATATTTGGATGCAAGTAATTCCAAAGTTTTGGTTTCGAAATATAAAGAACCCATCGATTAGTGATGTTCTCGTACATTAGATACGCATCGTGTAATCCTGTTACCATGGTACCGGTAGCGACGAGGACACTTGACCCATTTTGTAACAAAAACACGAGTACAACTGATTTACTTTGGTTTACGACGAGGTCGCGATTTTATTGTATGCATATAAACAGATTAGATATTTCCTCCATATTGTTACAAGGACAATAGCCTATGTCTTCGTTTTCAGTTCATCTCTAGTGAATACGTGGGTGGTTGGTTTACTGCTTTGGTCTCCATCTTCACTGGGGAGTATCGTGATGCAACAACACCGTGTTGTTGCATCAAGATGGCCAGACTTCCGGTGATAGATTTTCGTACGATATTTTGTTTCCCCAATTAAACCCATTTCTAGGAAGAGTTGCTCAATAACCATACACGTGCAGTTAGCGCACGATCTATATTTAAAGAAACTGTCATTAGTATACATGCACCATCACCAAGAAGCAATAAGTTCACGGTTTTAGTTCCTCACTATTGATGCAACAACACCAAACCGAAGATGCAACAACACTCCTCTAGATTTGAGCAATGATGCAGCAACACCAATTAATAGTATAATTTCAATCGCCTTTAACATGTCAAGCTTTAGTAACTCAATCTATTTTTATAAACCACTGTTCCATAGCTTGATGACCCTGACTCCAGTTAGTATCATTCAAAATGGTGGACAAACATCTTTCGTTCCCCGGGTTTCGTCCTCGGTAAACATGATGAGCTATTGGATATTATCTCCATATTCGTGAGCTTATATTGATGGGATGATTGCTTCATCTATGATATAATATAATATGATATGATTCTTTATTTCCTCCAATTTGGAGAGCCAACGTGTAAAAACGTCTAATTGACTTTATTAGAGAGGCCGTTTAGTTACACGTTTAATGGAAAATATGCACGACGCACATGTATAATTATTGCTCTCTTTGGATTCCTTCTCTCCGACTGAGTAAAAAGGTAAACAAAAGTGATAAGATTTAGGGCCCAAAAAGGTAAATTGATAGGGATGCAGTTATCCCAGATATCCCGGGCCCTCGGGAAATATCATATTGTCTCTCGGAATAAAACCAATATTGAATTCCTCTCAGTAAATAACCGTTATATAATAGCATTGTATAACTGCAATATCATTAAACCAACACTCATCCTATACAACTCTTGAGAACGATGTACAACTCCTGGATAGCGTAAACTCCTGAGCAGCGTATACAACTCTTCAACTTGATATATGACATCATACTTTGGGTGGGATAACAAAGGATATACAAGGCATTAACATGACAAAATGTCACCACCTAAAACAATTTGGTCAATTTAAAGCAAGTTGGAAAATATCTTTTGACCTTAAGAAGGTTTGATTTGAACTTCTTAGAACATGTAGATGATTTTGAAAAAAAAATTCGTCAATTTGAAGCAAGTTGAAAAAATACCTCTTTGACTTTTTTTGACATTGAGAAGGTCATTGAAGGTCAAATGTCAAATGTAAAGTCAGATTTGAACTTCTGAGAACATGTAGATGATTTTGAAAAAAAAATTAAGTAAATTTGAAGCAAGTTGAAAAAAGACCTTTTTGACCTTGAAAAGGTCATTGAAGGTCAAATGTCAAATCTAAAGTCAGATTTGAACTTCTGAGAACATGTAGACGATTTTGAAAAAAAAATTGGTCAATTTGAAGCAAGTTGAAAACAGACCTTTTTGACCTTTTTTACCTTGAGAAGGTCATTAAAGGTCAAATGTCAAATCTAAAGTCAGATTTGAATTTCTGAGAACATGTAGATGATTTTGAAAAAAAAATTAGTCAATTTGAAGCAAGTTGAAAAAAGACCTTTTTGACTTTTTTTGACCTTGAGAAGGTCATTGAAGGTCAAATGTCAAATCTAAAGTCAAATCTAAAGTCATATTTGAATTTCTGAGAACATGTAGATGATTTTGAAAAAAGAATTTAGTTAATTTGAAGCAAGATGAAAAAAAAACCTTTTTGACCTTTTTTGACATTGAGAAGGTCATTGAAGGTCAAATGTCAAATCTAAAGTCAGATTTGAATTTCTGAGAACATGTAGATGATTTTGAAAAAAAAATTTAGTCAATTTGAAGCAAGTTGAAAAAAGACCTTTTTGACCTTTTTTGACTTTGAGAAGGTCATTGAAGGTCAAATGTCAAATCTTAAGTCAAATCTAAAGTCAGATTTGAATTTCTGAGAACACGTAGATGATTTTTAAAAAATTTTTTAGTCAATTTGAAGCAAGTTGAAAACAGACCTTTTTGACCTTTTGACCTTTTTTGACCTTGAGAAGGTCATTGAAGGTCAAATGTCAAATCTAAAGTCAGATTTGAATTTCTGAGAACATGTAGATGATTTTGAAAAAAAAATTTAGTCAATTTGAAGCAAGTTGAAAAAAGACCTTTTTTGACTTTGGGAAGGTCATTGAAGGTCAAATGTCAAATCTTAAGTCAAATCTAAAGTCAGATTTGAATTTCTGAGAACACGTAGATGATTTTTAAAAATTTTTTTAGTCAATTTGAAGCAAGTTGAAAACAGACCGTTTTGACCTTTTGACCTTTTTTGACCTTGAGAAGGTCATTGAAGGTCAAATGTCAAATCTAAAGTCAGATTTGAATTTCTGAGAACATGTAGATGATTTTGAAAAAAAAATTTAGTCAATTTGAAGCAAGTTGAAAAAAGACCTTTTTTGACTTTGAGAAGGTCATTGAAGGTCAAATGTCAAATCTTAAGTCAAATCTAAAGTCAGATTTGAATTTTTGAGAACATGTAGATGATTTTGAAAAAAAAATTTAGTCAATTTGAAGCAAGTTGAAAACAGACCTTTTTGACCTTTTTTGACCTTGAGAAGGTCAAATGTCAAATCTAAAGTCAGATTTGAAGGTCAAATGTCAAATCTAAAGAACTTCTGAGAACATGTAGATGATTTAGAAAAAAACTGATGTCAGTCTAAACAGTATTTGTTAAGTTATAGGAAGTTGTAAGAAATTGTTACAGACGCCAACCACCAACCGCCGGACGCCAACCACCAACCGCCGTCGCAAAAAAACGGAGACCATAACAATATGTCACCACTTTTGGTGGTGACATAACAATATACAATTGTAGACCTCTCTTGAGGTCAACTGGCAAAATTGTATACCGATACTGTAATCCTTGAAAGTTCAGAGGTCGAGGTCAACAGTACTCTCAGGGTTTGCTGTTGAGGTATACACTTTGGCCACTTGACCGAATAGAGAGGTTAACAATTGTTTGTTAGTCCGAAGAATATAATAATTTGAAGGATATAATATACAATTGTAGACCTCTCTTAAGGTCAACTGGCAAAATTGTATACCGATACTGTAAACCTTGAAAGAACTGTTGATTAAGACCAGAGGTCGAGGACACTTTTGCCAGTTGACCGAAAAGAGAGGTTAACAATTGTTCTGTTAGTCCAAATAATATAATAATTGGACGAATATATAATCGAATATCACGTGAACATATTTGATAAGTAAAGGTATCATATTTTAGCAAAAAATCCCCAAACCGTCGAATACTTGTAATTTTTTACACAACTTATTTTTTCAAAATTAAAAAAATTTCAACATTAAAAAAACAATTTTTCAAAAATAGGGGTCAACAGTACCTAGTAGTGGTCAACAGTTTACAATTGTTGACCTCCCCAGAGGCCAACCGGCAAAATTGTATACCGAGACTGTAAACCGAAAAACTACTGTTGACAGAGACCGAAGGTCGAGGTTTACAGTCGAGGTATATGATTTTGACGGTTGATCGAATGGAGAGGTCTACAATTGTTTTGTTAGTCCGAGTAAACTAATAATAAACATATAGACGACAATCATCAATCGTCTTGGCTTCATTTCACAACCTTTTCTCCGAACCACGTCAGCAATATTTTTTAGAAAATATGGAGACAGTGCAAGTAGCTTAACTATGTATTTGGCACATCACGGCGTATTCGTTAGTGAATTTATGTTAACTTTAGGTTTCTATTTGTATTTTTGCTATACTTGTCGCCTAGTAAAGTCATTTTCATCAACGTTTACAAAATGTCCGTCTTCCATGTTTTTTTGTGACGTCATGAAACTTTTTTTCAGAAGTAGCGGTCAACAGTACCTAGTAGCGGTCAACAGTACATAATTTTGACCGCTACTAATCACCCAATCAGAATCGAGTATTTCAACACTAACAATACATTTTGTTGCCCGCTCATCAACCAATCAGAATTGAGTATTTCAATTGAGGTACTAACAACACAAAATGACTGATAACTGTTGTCTTTCCAAAATTATATTAGTTATTTGTAAGCAATTTCCATACGGTAAATCAAGGGCATTTAATTTAGAAAATGCATAATCTTTATTTTTCAGATACAATATCAATGAGATTGCCTCCCGGGGATTCTGTACTTTATTTAGTTTGCCTTGTATATCATTTTAACTGTGATATAGACAAAGAGACCAAACAAAATACGTTTCGTTCATGGACCACTGACTCACGCGTTTTATTCATGTCCCGACCTACACCTGTAAACAGAACATAAAACAGTTTCTCTTGTTGTTCAATGATACATTATATTGGCGTTTTTGCATCAGCACATTGGTGTTGTTGCATCATCGATAAGAAACAGAGTGGTGTTGTTGCATCAATAGTGAGGAATTAAAACCACGAATTTATCGCTTCTTGATGATGCTACATGTATACCAATGACAGTTTTTTAAAATATAGATCATGCGCTAACTGCATGTGTATGATTATTAAGCAACTCGTCCTAGAAATGGGTGTAAATTGGGAAAACAAAACATCGTACGAAAATCTATCACCGGAAGTCTGGCCATCTTGATGCAACAACACGGTGTTGTTGCATCACGATACCCCCCAGTGATCTTGGTATTTTGAGAGTTGGTTAACGTGGGAGTTAAAAATGTTACCACCAAGAAGATGAAACGCATTGTTATATATCCAATCTTTTAAGTAATGACCATTATTCCTTGTTTGCTTGGTATCACTTATAATTGTTGAACTTCAATTTGCAGGGACTTAGTATATCTTTAAATTGGATTGATATTTTTACCGTCACAAGCAATATACCCGTTCGAGTTTGAACCATAAAAGTTTACCTTAAAGGGTGACGCATATCGTTTAGCAAATCGAACGCTCGTTTCTGGTGTTGCTCACCATTTAGTATAAAAGGCTCGATCCCGGAATAATACTCAAGGGTTCAAAGGCTCGAGGTCGTTGTGTCAACACCTCTAACTTTTATATAACGTTGGTACAGTTTAGATCGTCACACATTTATAAAAGGGAGATTTTCATTTTAACAAATATACGGGAAGCTAATCGGAACCCTTTAACCTGACGTCACGTCACCTAATCATGGGTCGCCAAGGGTACCGGTCACAGCAGCACAAAGGACCTTAAAACGCCAAATGCCCAGATATTAACTTAAGACCTTGGAATGACCTTAACCCATAAAAGTTGACCTTGACCTTGATTATCAGGTCATCTAATCATGGGTATTTATGTTGATCTTAAACTCCTTCGTGGCGGACCTAGAAATTGACAAGGAAAAAAATGTTGATCATTTTTAGTAAAATTTTAGCATTGACAAACTAACCTCATTTTCTAGAAAGAAAAATAAGGCTTTTTCTGGACGCAAAAAACAAAAGTGACCAAACTTGTATTGTTCATCGAGTGTTTCCAACATGGTTGCTATAATATTTTCTAAGGCTCGACATCACCTTTCTGTATTTTTGCCTTAAATTCTGTGCAATTTTCTAACTTCTTTGAGATCCTCATTTTTGCTTGCTCGTTTAATCTTATCTTTATCTTTATTACCCCCGTTTTATTGAGAGTTTCAAAACGGGATTAGGTTATGAAATATGGTGAGAAAGAGTAACGACGGTGAATATAAAATACATTTTTATTACAATTATACGAGCGAGAGGGAATATTTTATTCATAACTTTATTGTATTCTCAATATATACTTCTATACATATGGTTTACATAGCACTTTTATGATCAATTAATCTTGTTTCATTTACATTTATAACTGAAACACATATAGGGGTGTATATAGTAGCATATGGTATATCCCTTTCTTATCAAAATGACGATATATGAAACTGTTTTTAAAGATAGAACGAAACGGGGGAAGGAATAGATATAAGGTTTGATATGATACAGTTTGTTGAACGCATTGTTAAATAGTTGTATGACTCCATGACACATTCCATGTCTCATCAAAATTCTTTAGTGCTAAGATATTTGAAAATCTGTATACGTATTCGGAAGTAACTGATTTTTTCCAATTATTTCCCACTCAAATGTGGATTTCGTCATTAACCAGACTGGTCTTCAATCAGAATTAAACCATGTTTCATTATCAAGGGACACACTCGAATACAAATTAAATGACAACTAAAGCGTCACGTTGACAGTACAAAGCTCATGAAACAACGATCTGGTATAGATTGATCATTTGGAGAGCACTTAGCCATCTGACATCTAATTCATGAAAGGTCGAATATTTAAAGTGTCTCATTGAGACACCGATTAGAAGGAAGACAAGGACTTAGCAATAAAACACTTGCAGGTCTTTGATGTTTTGCCTGGTACAGGGTGTTCAAAAAAGGATCGTAGGAAAGTTAAATAACTCATCAATTTTGCATATTTTACCTTGAAATTTCAGAATTATTTAGTTCATTCAATGTGAATTTTGTTGTAAAAGTTTGATGATTATCTGCTAATAGTGTCAAAAACTACAGTTCCTTACAAAACATGCCCCAAATGTGCAACCTTATTCGTAGGATTCGTTTAGGAATAAAGAGAAGTGCCCACTTTGAGCATGTTTTGTAAGGTACTGTAGTTTTTGACACAGCAGATAGATTATCATCAAACTTTCAGAACAAAATTCACATTTAATGAACTAAATAATTCTGAAATTTCAAGGCAAAATTAAGCAAGTTATTCAACTTTCTTACGGTCCTTTTTTGTCACCCTGTATAATAGATGACGTTTGGTGATTTGTGATATAAAAATAGTACAGTACACGCCATCTTTCAAACAATTCTTTTTCTACCGACGGATAATCTCGCGTGGACACACTCCAGCATTCATCTTTAGAACAAACAAATAGGTATATAATTTGTACATATAAATGTACTGAGTCAAAATAGTTATCTAATTGGTGGGTAGAGATTTAAAGGTGGATTGGATCGAGCGGATTGGATTCATGTAAAAGGTGGATTGGATCGGGAATCTTCAAAATCCGGCCTAAAGTATTTTGTGATTACTTGGGTCCCTTTAAGGAATCGACAAAGCAATGACAAATACATACTTCAATTACTTGATAGATAATATAAAGTATTTAACTGCTCTCCCTTGTAAATCAACATTAGTAAGACATAATAAACAAAGATCTGTAGATAAAAGCTGTCATTCAAATTGACGTGTGGGTGTTCCCAAGACATTTCTGCCATGTTCTGTTTGAATTGAAAACAGATGATATGGATCTTCGACTTCAAAAGTCTGCCTTACGATTTGTGAAACGTCTAAAATTACCCTTGGAATGAATAAGATTGTGTATCAGGTCACCTTTCTAGCCTACCCAAGCAAAATAATATAACATCTATTATTTGACATTGTGGAAGTGAGGAGAGCATTAATCGTCTGATGGGAGATCAATATAAATTTTTAAGGAAAATCCATATTTTGAAGAATCCCGATCCAATCCACCTTTTACATGGATCCAATCCACTCGATCCAATCCACCTTTTAATCTTTACCAATTGGTGTGACATAAATTGGGCGTGTTGTCGGAACAATCGTGTCTTACTTATAATAACTGGGACTCGTATACAAGGATAACAATCTGTTAAAATATTTTGTTCCATGATGTAGGTTATAATTCCACCACTGTCCCAGTTAACCTTGCCCGTTCTGCAGCAAACACTAATAGATGGCTCTGTAGGCTGTCATCTGGGCCCGTCAGTATCAAAGAAGGATCATTATTCTACAATGTAAGTATCGATATAATAATATATATCATCTACCCACTTAAGCGAGCTTGAGCCTCCATTGGGACCCAAATTGGTAACGATATCACATTGAAAGATAAGTGTGTCAGCAAGGTTATCTGATCAGTTGAGCAAATTTTCGTAGTAGAAAAATGATTGATGAGTTTCGTCAACAAGGAGTACGTAACCGAGTATTCTAAATCTTTGAATGATCAAAATTGACCCCTATTCATGAATTATTATTAATCAACGTTGCCAGTGGCAAAACCAATAATTATTGATTACACAAGCCCTTTCCAACACATCGGGGCAAATACTGTCACGGTCCTCTCTTGATTTGCTCAACAACATACCTTGACAGCATTAACAAAGCTCTGCATCATGTAGAAATCTGCTCCGAAAAATTGCGTCAATCTTGTATTTTCCGGTGGTGCCGGTGGCTCATATATTTCTGAAATAATAAATGCCGATCACTGGCTTCTTCAACTTAAATCTTTAATGCTTTTAAGATGAATCGTTTTTGAGATGTGGATTGGTGATAAGATCGCTTCGTAAATCGATGAGATTAGAACGTTTATACAAAGAAACTTAACAAAACTGTGAAAAGGTACATGCAGTTTGATAAATCTTCTACGTACGAGATTTCAAGGAACAAGCTTTGGCATGTTTTCAAACCCACCACATAAAGTACATCTTAACAAATTTTATCAACTATACTATTCAATATCAACAGCAAGAATTCCATCTTTGTACTATATGTTTTAATTCATATATATTTTCAAAACAGCATACATAAGTAAATCTAAACAAATTTCATAAAAAATCGACTCCAACAGCAAAAAATGATAACACAAATATTAATACAATTAGAAAATTGATGAAATTACCTTCTTTCTGAGTCAAAAAATCATATGTGCGAATAGAACCACTGATATTGCAACGTAATTCACCCTAGAAGAAAGTAAGGCGTTAATTAACTGTGTATCCGCATGTTTCGAAATTTTAATCATATAATTGTTTCAACCTCGAGTTATTTCCAGAGACTCATAACTAGATACACATCCATAGTTTTGCCCAAAGAGTATACAGTTGACAGCTCCTAGCTAGATTGTTAGTTAGGGTTAATCAATATCCTTGATGTAAATAAAAACGAAAAACTTGTGTGACTTTAGTTTTGTAGTCATACTTTGTACTTTACTATTCTGCATACGCCATAATATACAACACATTGTACCTTTGTTCCAAATACTCGAACCTGCCGATCCACCACTTTCTCTGACATACCGATGTAAGTAAGTGATGCAGTGGAACCATTCTCATATTGAAACATAACAACCTATTTACAGAAACAAATTTTTTTTTAAGCTAACCAGTTTGCACATTTTTATTTTCAAAAATGATAAAACATGTACAAATATATCATATTTAATTTTCTTTGTAATTTTTGACCCCTGTAAATGACAGACATAATTAGTACATTAGTTTGATAGCAAAACTCTACACAAACCTGGTTATCTGGTTGGTTGTTATCACACGAATACACACACCTGCCATAAGGCCCAGTTCTCAAACTGTCAGTTAGGGATTCCACGTCCATTATTTCAGTCACTTGGTTTACTGGGAAACCTCGGTTACCCTAATGTTTAGGAGGAATAATGGAGATTAAAAAGTTAGTAAAACTTAAACTTAACTGAGTATTCATTGATTTTGCCTCATCTTGAAATAAACTAATGATTCTGAAAATATTTTTGTAATAGATGCTAGAGACAATTGTGCAACTGCACAAGAAATCATCAATATAATCTAATGTTTATTTGTATAACAGCCTTAAGCATACATTTGGTGTGTAAATGCAATTTCCACTCCACTTCCGCACTTTGAACAATTTTACTGTGATATTCGTTGGAGCAAGGATATCAATACAAACGGATCAGTTCTCCATTTGTCTCCGGTCCCCACCTGGTTATTAAGACGTTACGTCTTTGTAACAAAATGGTTGTGCTTCCGTCGGAGGAAGTTTTTATTTTCGTCATTTTCACCAAGAAGAAGGTCGATTTATATCCAAATATGTTATGTATCATCCGGTTACTGAATAGCGAATCAGTCAGGAGTATCATCCAAGGGCTCAAATAATCGAGTGCAAAAATCCTCACTTCAGCAACCAGGACGTTTATAGACCATAACATGGTCGAAGAAACCAAGACGTTATAAAATTCACCAGATAACGTCCTGGTTTCTTGCTGAAGTGAGGAATTCTCACTCGATTATTGGAGCTGGTGGATATATTTACTCGTGACTGCCTAGATTTTCAGTAACCGGATGTCACTATTAACATAAGGGTAAAATATTTGGAGACAAATCGACCTCCTTCTTGGTGAAAATGACGAAAATTCCACAGACGGAAGTGCATTCGTTTTGTTATAAAGACGTTACTACCAGGTGGGGACCAGTGAACTGTGTTTACCTTTTTGAAAGAATCCATATAAATCTTCTTTGAGGAAAAGGCACAAGACGTCTCTATTTCACAATTGTCACACCTATCACCTGACCTAGAAGGCTTAAAGTACAAACATATATTACGTAAACGTTAATTATAAACGTAAACGTATATTAGCATTTCCAAAACTGACATGTGAATGTAATCGTGTAATACAGTATACAGGGACGACGAATTGAAATAGACATTGCAAACTTTAATTGAAGTAAAAATTCCTCAAAAGACAATAATGCGACCTCTGTTTTTATGATACTTTATCAATTCTGAAAATATGAAGTGGAAATATAATATACTTCTCGAGCTTTATCAATTTGATCATAAATGTCTCAAAGGAGACAAAAATTTGTGTCACTAACCATATCAATGCACTCTTGATCACTTTCATGGATTGGGATTCGTAAGTAGTGTTATACCGTACTATGACACTGTACTATGACTAAAACCGTAAGAATTTGTTATATGGTGGAGCTGCCATATCATGAAAGAAATAAAGTTGTGTCACATTGTATAATTAACATGTACAATAATGTACGTTTGCTCAGCTATCAGGTTTATACCTTGTTTTTCTTATTGAAATACATCAGACTTCCAAAGGATGATACACGTTGGCATTTGCGATCATCCATCAAATAACAGATAATATCGACGTCATGACAACACGCTTGGAGGAGCAGGAACCCATCATCATAATTACTGCGATTTCCACGGACAAACGAGTGCGGGTACCACCAATATCCTTGCTGTAGTGAACATGATATTTGAAACTTTAAAATGTATTTTGTTAATATCAAAATTCAGTTATTGACTAATATAACAATTAAATTAAACTAAATAGGAGAATTGGTTCACTTTGACTTTAGTCATGTCGATTCTAAAGGCTTATTAGGCTTCATTAGAACATGGTATGAGGTTATGTAATGCTTTAAAAGTATTACAAAAGAATGTACATCTGTTGTATTTGGTAAAAAATTATGTAATTTAACTGCATCAGTTTGAAGCACACCGAGAAGGATATAAAGTACAGACACAAGTCCTTTGTGTTCCAGATCTATTGAAACAAGATTGAGAGAACCCGATGCTCCCTCATTTCAATTAATAAAATGATCCGATAGGGGGATTCTTCCTTCATTTGAGTACGATGTCCTATTATTGTGGTTCAAATACTTACAGGCTCTAAGTATTGAATGTTAATAACATCACCGAGTTGCCCTGAAGAGATGATCTCTTTCATCTTGGCAACTTGGGGTTGGTAACGTAGGACATGACAGACTGCAAATATGACTCCACTTTCTTTACACTCCCTGACAACATCCTTGCAATCTTTTTCGGTCAACTAGAAAATAGCAAAATATCACAAGAGAGAGAGAGAGTTGAGAGGATCATTCAGATAGCAAAATGCAACCATTCGCACTATTTGTCTTTGACTTTTAACAAAAGTTGGAACAACGACGTTAATAACGTAACATGTATTGTACCACAAAGATCTGGGAACTTGTTATTCAGTTTGATTGCCAAAAATGAGTTCTTCAGAACTTCCATGAACCATTACGACGACTGCATTATTGTAAGAGAACATACCGCCATAGGTTTTTCCAACAGAATGTGATATCCTTTCCTGGCAAACGCAATTGCAGGGTCCTATAATGTAAAAGAATGATTGTCATTCTAATTAGACAATACCGCCAAATCTATTTTACTTAATAAGAACGTGAAAATACTAGTAATATAGCTAAACATGGGGAAATAGTCAGCTCGGATGAGCATATGATAGTGTCTTATCACCCAGCTCACCTCCCCACTTGTTAGCGAATTACAATGTTGGATTTTAATGGAAATAGTCCCAGGGGAACGGAATGAAACTGATTCAGTAGAAGAATGTTTACCTTGTGATGATGATTCATCGTCGAAATTATTACACAATCTGCAAATTTTTCTTTTTCTGCTGCATGACTCCAATCTGAAGTTAGATCATACAAATATTTGCGTATCGAATTGTACATCTCAGTTACACCATTGGTTTTCTATATGGCAACAGTGTTAGGGGTCTCATAATGTCATTAATAAATATCAGCTTTGGTATTGGTATTTCATGTAAAATAGCCTAAAAGTAATCTAAGCAACTTCATTTCATATCATTATATTAAAAAAAGTAAAATATACTTAGAATTTTAAAATACCCTTAAATACATTTTCAGAAGAAATATTATGAGCCCCCGCAATTGCAGTTCTGGATATAAGTCGAGGTTCTGCTACACCAACAATCTGAAAATATGCCAAGGGACCCGAAAATCATGATCATAATTCAGTGAATAGTCATGTTTAATGTCTTAGTATTTGTGTAAGACTTTGGGATTATTGCATCACGAAATTTAAATCTAAAATTTTTTAGAAGAGTAGTGAGGTGCAATGCAGAAATGCAATGAGGGTGCCGTTGATCTGATGATTCTAACCTTAAACTCATCTGGCCTATCGAGAGCATGATCTGCGTAAACACATCCTCTGACACCAGCTCCTATAATAATCGCAGTAACTTGTGACTTGGACTGACATTGATTTCCAGCAGGATTTGTTCCTTTCGTTATTTCCATTTTACCATTCTAACGGTCGCATATAGCATTGACAATACAATCAAAGACTTAGTGATATATCGATGTACATTGAAACATATGGATCGGCATGTATTATCTCAAATTGCGACAATTGGGTTGTTTGCGATAAATAGTAAATACATACGTTCTGATTTATCAGAGTCCCTCTCTATCTAACTCTTGTGAGAGATATCTCTTCTCAAGAGAGGCTGTTGAACCAGCAATGTAATATTGCGAGTATCAAAACAACAATGAGTGCATGATTATCATTGAATTTTGATTTCAGATCAAACTATGATGCCATTCGTGCTTGGGCCACTCTGTACTGCGATATAAATTAATTATATATGAGTGTTCCAAGAAGTGAACCGCAATTTGAAAAGTATTTTCTCAGCAATGGGCCAGGTAAGCCAACTTTTATTGAGTAACCGTGGGGTATCATTAGCAAGTGTTAGTTTGAAAGAGATTGGTCACTTATTATATCCAATTCCAGGAATGTGTCAAAACATCATACAGGGTGTTCCATAAGTAATGATAATTATGCTTTTACATTTCTATTTGATAAGGACACAATATAAAACTCACACAACTTGAATTAAAGAAAAAGGATTACGCTTCATTTTGGTATTTTACATTGATTACTTAACGCAGACGTATTCCAATGGAATCAAATGGCTCATTTTGAACATATAAAAGTATTTGTGTTTTGTTTCCCAGGGAATCGTATTCCCATGTAGTACACACATAAATAGTGTACATTATGTAGTACTTGAATAGCCTGGTTTATATAATATTGAAGGGCATGCTGATTGTACACACGATCACATGCATGAAGGCCTAATATTGATAAAGCTTGCATACCTAAATAAAAATAAACTCTTCTAATCCCCTAATGTAAACACGGCGTAGTCCGATTTATCGGAGACTTAAAGGAGAATTGTATTGCTGTACAGTGCGTATCAAATAAACGCAACAGATTGTTATCTCGGAAAAGCACAAAACCAGTGATAACAGCATTGCATGATTTCATTCAATGCACCATAAAGTCACGTGTCTCCTCTTTACAATGATATATCATTCATTGATATTTGGTCATGGTTGGGCGAGTAATCATTCCATTTGCAAAGTGGGCCAAAATTAGCTTGGGACCGAATATAAACATCGCAATTAAGTCAGTGTACGGAGCCCGATGTAATATTGGAAGAAAACACAAAACCAATGCTGACTGCATCCTTTTCATTCAATGTACCAAAAAGCCAAATTACTCCTCTTTGCAATGGAATATCATTCATTCACAGGGAGTCATGGCTGGCCGAATAATCATTAATTTTGCAAAGTGGGGCAAAATTCAGCTCAGACTCAAGTTTCAAACATTGCAAAAGTCAGTACAAGGGGCATAGGGGCTATTGGAAGAAGGTGTGGCATAGACATTTAAGTGTTCATACTCATACTCTTGCAAAAATACATCCTATACCCTTCCAAATTGCCACTATTTCCTTGCACATAAAGATGCGCTCATCTGTCCACGTCATGCATGGTTCAGCCCTGAGTCATCTGTGGGTTAAAGCAGAGAAAGGTAGCCCATGGGCAATTCTTTCTCGAGGTTTTGCAATATCTGGTGATGGAATTGTAATTTTTGCTTTACTTTGCCTACTTTGCTGAAATTGTGCCTACCTTTGGAAAATAGAATATTCGTTATAATGTATGTCGACCAAAGTGCTACAAATGGTATGTCTGTTATTATCACATTCTCCAATATTTGGTTTTCTGTTTGAATTTTTATGAATAGAATGAAAATCATTGTTTTGGAGTGTCTCAACGAGCCATCCTATGGTATTTATTGTTATTGTACCTCCTGAGTGATATTTTGGAGATACTCCCAATGAAGTCACACACTGTTATCTGCTCGAAACCACTCTTAGCCTCTTTGGATGGGAAGCCAGATATCCTTTCAGCTGTTTTATAGATCCTTGTTTTTCTTTCTCTACTCATTCATTGATACGTGACATGCATGCCGCATGTCATGCAACGGAATATTTTGCTACCCCAGTGATTTCCCCGGATTCATCCAACGGAGTCTCAAATCCAGTAGACATCATGCTTTGATAAATTGTGATGACGTACGTATGATCCACACATATCAAGTGACATACTTTCCTTCAAATACCTTAACTGCTGGTCCCGTTAAATATACTTCTGAGTGCCAATGATCATTCGAATTCTGATTCCAAGTGACTGTCAATGTGCCTCCTTTAGTACGAACGACCCACGTTGTCGTCTTTATGATATCGGAGTTAATCGCAAGCTTTCTTGTTCCATTTGCTGCTTTTACAACACTGTCAACGTGTATGGCTGGCTGCCTCAAAAATCCATGGTCATCTAAATCAGCATGCATTGTATTAATGCAACCGCTATCCTCTGGTGATTTTTTAATAGTTTTCACGTCTTCCAAGTTTGGAGGAGAAATATCTGAACGTGGAGCCAAACCAACGAATGCAGCTACAATAGCTGATGCGACAGCACCTGTACCACAGGCGAAAGTTTCATGTTCAACACCCCGTTCAAATGTTCTCACACAAAGCTCGTTGGGAAAATCACAACGATCTGCGACAAAGTTAGCATTGCATCCATCTATATCTTTGTATTGAAGATGGTTTCTGATTAACGAACCATATTTCTCAACATCAAAGTTGTTAAGGTCCTTGACAAAACATACGTGGTGAGGTGACCCTGTATCTAGGAAATAATGTCCGCTTTTATCTGCGCTTGATGTTCTTTGTGTTTGTTGTTTGATTCCATAATCTTTTGCTGGTATGCTTTCTTTGAAAACATTCGCATGATGCCTAACAATACGTTCAACATCGTTCATTTTAAGTTTCACTTCGTTTGTTTTACTAATAGTGGCAAAGTGTGGGCCGTCACACGTCATGAAATTACAATTATCATTTTCTAACACACCCAACTGTTTTGCATACGCAACTGCACATCGTCCACCATTTCCACACATGGTACCTTCGTTACCGTCCGCATTGTAGTACACCATCTCAAAGTCATATTCTAAATGCGGTCTGATCACTATTAGACCATCTGC